>JBBPBO010000004.1:78400534-78842420 GCA_037974295.1 Cicer cuneatum
ATATGTTATATGCAGTTAAATATTAAGAAAACTTAAGACTAAAGTTATATGGTTGGTTTAAATCATAAAAATTACAAAAAGTTACCGACAAAAAATTTACATATGAATTAACTTGTTTTTATCACCTAAAATTGTATATTCGTAAAAATTTAACAATCATAATTGAATGTATATTATTAATGAATATTTGTATGAAACTCTAATTATGAATATTTGTACGAAACTCTAATTAAAATAGTTACGTGGTTAGTGGTTACAAAAATTCAACATTTTTTTAATAAATACTTGTTAAAAAATTAAGCAAACTAACAATCCATTAAAAATATTATGAAGGAGTATTGAGTATTCCACTACTTATGACTAATATAGAATCCGATGAAACACTAGGAGAAAAGGTTAAAAGAAGAAAAAAAATTATATGGCTTTGGCATCATATAAAGTAATGTATGTGGAAGGTGAAGTAAAGGTTTATGGATGTGACATTGGTCTGCAGATCGTATAATATGTTGCCTTTACCCTTTACCCTTTCTTTAAAAATTCTTTCGTACCAACAAAGCAAAGGTTTTGTAAAAAAAAGAAAAAAAAAAGCAAAGGTTGAAAATTCCCACATCAAAATCTAAAAGATCTAACGCATATTAAATTCATGTTCTTTGTTGGCCATCATTGTACCCCAACTATTGTTTCCTATACTCATCGGAGGTCTTGCTCTATAGTACCTTACCTCAGATTTTTTATTCACTTAGATTCAATATCTCTATTTTACATTTTTTATGATTAAAAAAAAAATTTTGAGAAGATAAACTCTCATATGAGTTTAAAGTAAACAATCAACCTCATTGTGTCCTTATGTAACCTCATTGAACTCAAGGTATAAATAGTGTAAGCAAAATTTCCAACTATCTGTGTCAATTCTTGATGATAATATCTTTTATTTTGGTATAATAAAATGCATAAGGATGTGTGTTTCACAATTTATTTTTCATAGCGATTTATATGGTGCCGTCATATGTGTAAGTGTAGCACAGTTCATCACTTTTTCTTTTTAATCAACACAATCCATCACTTTTAATTAAGCCTTAATAGGAAGCTTATCATGATACTCCCTCCGTCTTTTAATAATTAAATTATTTGATTATTTTATATATATTAAAAGAAATTATAAATAAAAGAGAAAAATATGATGATATATTATTAATGTCATAAATGTATAATAAAAAATATTATATAGAAAATGATAAAGTAATATTATTTAAAAAATATACTTGAAAATAATGTATTGAAAATTAAAAAAAATCATTTATTTTGAATTTTTGTTTTATAAATTAATCACTAATTGTAAGACAAATGAATAATTGAGACGAATCCCTTCTAATTTCTCTAGCCAGTTATGAAGTAGAAGAATAAAGGCATTAGGAGAGCTTTGTCTCTTTCAATAAATCCATCTCATCACTTATAGGCAGGATGAAGTTTTTTTGTTTTTGTTTTTTTTACGGTAGATTTTAACAATGACAAAAACAAAAAGAATTTTACCAAAAAATACAAAAGAATGTTCCTCAAAAAATAGACAATACAAAAGAATGAGTTATATATATTTTTTTTGTAAAGTTAGGAATAACTAAAACTATCTATTTAAAGAGGATTTGTAATTTTGTTTACTCAACGGATTTATATTTTTGAAGCATGTATAGAAAAGATAATAATCATTGCCATATTTGTGTTTAAAAACACAAATTATTTAAACCAGATTTGTACTTTAACAAGTTCTTGCAAAGTGTAGAATCGATAATTGGGTTATAGATATTTCCTAAGAAAAATTGAGTTTTAAGATTTTGGAATTAACTTGATGAGAACTAAGAAGGGAGAACAAGAAGAAGAGGGAGGAAAATTAAGTTAAATAACTAAGGTAATTTTAGGATATAAATATTTTCCTTTCTAAAGGAGAATTGTACTTCTACTCTTAAGAATGTTTTAGCAAGTAATTTGTTAGCGTGTTTGGGCCTTGTTTTCGGGTCCAACTTAGTGTATTTGAATTTTAAAGGGAAATTAAACTCTATAAATAGATTATGTGACTCACTCATAGAAAACTTTTGATCATAATACATTTCCAAGTTTTTATACTTGTGAGGTAGAGAAATTTTATCCTAAAATTATTCTAAATTCATTTGACTTATAGTGTCCTTGCTCTTATTCTTATTCTCTCTCTATTATCTTCATTTGAATTTCTTTTTATGAAATCATTTTTATTTTTCATCAGAAATTTTATGAAATAATTTGAACTTATTTTTTTGTCCTCATCTGAATTCTTTTTATGAAATCATTTGAACTTAATTTATTTTTTATGATTTTCACATTATCATTTAGATATTTATTTAAAAGATTGACTTTTTTCAACAAATATTCTTTCATTTACATTAATTAAAAATTAAATTTATAATCACATTTTTATAAGAAATTCAATTAACTATCAATTGTGCCGCCGCTGTGTTTATATAACTTAAACACTTGCATAAATATTTTTTATTTATTTATTTATTTATTTTTTATAAATAATTTGAAATATATAAGTTATATTTTGATGAATTCTTTAAGATAAATTATATAGAAACAAACTCATTTTCTGTTTCATTGAAACAAAAACAGTTTATAGATAAAATAAACCGTCAATATTTCAATGGACTAAAACAACTTATTATTCAATGTGAATTAGAGTTTAAAAATTATTTAAAATTTTAATAATAATTAATGATAATATTCAAAAACATTTATTTTTCATTATTTATATCAAACAAATATTAACAAAAAAAAATCATTTTCTCGATCTTAAAAATAAAAAAGACCGTAGACATCTATCTCCATTAAATAATAATGTTTGTCATTTTTAAAAATTAGGATTTTATATAACTTACAATTTATAATTTTTTAAAATCATTAACCGCGATTATGATAAACTTAATATAATATCAAATATAGCCTTCATTCAATTCTATATGGTGGCAATGCATATGGAAAGCCGCCAAGTCATATTCTCGTCCATGATGCAGTTACTATACACTAATAATTTGTGAGCTGTAGAGAGTAAGATTGGTGGTGGTCCAAAGTCGTAGCTATCACACTTTGCCCTCAAATGCAAGTAAATAATTATATTAAATAAAAGTAAAAAATGTTTATATACCCATAAACCATACCTATTATTCATTTATCCATGAATGAATCAAAAAGTAAAATAAAAGAGAAAGAAAAAAAAAATAGTGGGAGTGGCACCACTAAGGCACTAATGACTTTTGTTCCTCTAACTACATCGAATACAGCTCAGATGCTTCCTTGCTTCTGACACAAACCATTCTATGCAATTGCAAACCAACTAAGGGTTAATTAAGTCAAACTACACCTACAAATAAAAACATTTATTTTTCATTCAATTATATACGTTAGTTAACGAATGTGTGCAGAACAACAATGGAAGAAAAGTGTTTCATTTGCAGAATAAACAAATTCAACATATAGTAAAATAAATACACCTACAAATTCTTAATATCTTATTATACACCACATTCTCATTGCTCTCTCTTCTAGAAGTTTCTTCTCTCAAATTTCATTCATCATTATTATCTTACCTTGCTATTTTTTCATTATCGGTAAGTTCATTCTTTTCTTTCCTTCTTCAATCATTATTTTTAGGGTAATTTTTTTTATTCAGTTTTGTTTTAATTATTCGTCATAGAAAACTTTTTCTTTTTTTTTTGTCGGTGGCTTAATTTAAGGTTCTGTTCCCAATTCATTCTGAAACAATTATCCTTAGTGTGTTCCTAATCTGCAGTGTTTAAAGTTAAACATAGCTATAAGCTGATTAAGTTGGATCTAATTTCAGCGAAAAAGACGGTTACTATAATAATATTAAAATAATAAATAATAAATAATAATTTAGAAAGCTGACCTTTATCCTCTTTTTCTTTTGTTTTTATTTTCTTTAATAGAAAATAATAACATTGCTTTTGTGTCAAGTTTGGAAGAGTGAGTGAGTGAGTGAAGTGGAGAGAAAAGAATATATTAATTGTAAATTTGGTAAACGGTTATAGCATGTTGCTGCACAATAGAGATGATAAGGAAAAGGAAAGTGCAGTGGTTAGATCTTGGAGATAGATGGGTGTCACATAAATTAAATTTGCTATGATTGGGTTATGTATACCTGTCACTGTACCACCCTGCTTCAATGCATTTCACCAATTTAGTAATCTCAGACAATACACCACAATAGCCTAGGTTTCACTCAACCTGTTTTTTTTTTTTTTTTTTACAACCGACTATTACATTTACCAAACTTACTTTACTATACAATGCACGAGGAAAAATAAATTGTATTGGAAAAGAGTTTGAAGGTGTAAATTCACACTTGATGATTTATTTATGCTGAAATTTTATGTTTTGTTGTTGTTCAAATCTTATTACTGCGACGAGAATTAACATATAATTATTGTTGTTGTTAAACTGTGGTGTTTGAATTATGAGAATTTTACATTGCTAACTAGTGAAAAACTTAATTTGATACTATATGTTTTTAGAGTTTGTTTCCGATGGACCGACGCTGGCCGTGGAAGAAAAAATCATCTGATAAGGTTGTGATTGAGAAAACAGCTGCTTCAATAGACTCATCAGATGCTTCTAATCAGGTATAGCATTTTCACATAAGAAAAATGTACTTTATAATTTTTGTAATTTAAACATTTCCCATTTCTTGGTTCAAATTAATTCAAAGTTATTCTTATGGTGATGTTAAGCATGTTCAAACTTTCTGTAAATTATTTGTATGTGTCATAGTTTCCTTCAATAAAAACAGTATGTTCTTTGTATGGTGGTGGATAAAGATGGATTGATTACTTTAAATGTTTGGTACTCTTTATTTTTGGCTTTGTTGATTTAACAACTTGATAAACTTTTTTTTTTGTCCTTTACATTTTCTGTGTTGATCCACTTATTCAAACAGGATAATAACAAGAAACCGAATTATGTCCAAATCTCTGTGGAATCCTATTCACATCTGTCTGGTTTGGAGGATCAAGTGAAGACATATGAGGAAAAAGTTCAGACACTTGAAGATGAGATCAAGGAAATGAATGAAAAGCTGTTAACAGCAAACTCTGAGATCACAGAAGTGAATGAGAAGCTGTCAACAGCAAACTCTGAGATTAATACTAAGGAAAGCATGGTTAAACAACATGCCAAAGTTGCTGAAGAAGCTGTCTCAGGTATAATAATGCTTGAAAATTTTACCACCTTAAAAATTTTCAGGCTTGAAGCCTGCTTTGTCAATGTTTTTGGAATTGAAGTTCTGTTGAAACTCTGCAGGGTGGGAAAAGGCTGAAGCTGAGGCTTTGGCATTGAAGGACCATCTAGAATCTGTCACTCTTGCAAAACTCACTGCCGAGGACCGTGCGTCACATTTAGATGGTGCTCTTAAAGAGTGTATGCGACAGATACGGAACCTTAAGGAAGAAAATGAACAGAAAATACAGGAAGTTGCTCTGTCGAAAACCAAGCAATTAGACAAGATTAAGGGGGAGCTCGAGGCTAAGATAGCTAACTTTGAACTGGAACTACGGAGGTCTGCTGCTGAAAATGGGGCGCTGTCAAGGTCTTTGCAGGAGCGCTCTAACATGCTAATGCAAATCAGTGAAGAAAAAGGTCGCACTGAGGCTGAAATTGAGCATCTTAAAAGCAACATAGAATCGTGTGAAAGAGAAATTAATTCCCTAAAATATGAACTTCATGTTGCTTCCAAAGAGCTTGAAATTCGCAACGAAGAAAAAAACATGAGTATGAGGTCTGCAGAAGCTGCAAACAAGCAGCATATGGAGGGTGTAAAAAAAATTGCTAAGTTAGAAGCTGAGTGCCAACGACTACGTGGACTAGTTCGGAAAAAGTTACCTGGTCCAGCTGCACTTGCACAAATGAAGCTAGAAGTTGAAAGTCTTGGCCGAGATAATGGAGAAAGTCGATTAAGGAAATCACCTGTGAAGACTGCTTCCCCTAATTTCTCCTCGATACCTGAGTTCTCCCTGGAGAATATACCAAAATTCCAGAAGGAGAATGAATTTCTTACCGAGCGTTTATTTGCAATGGAAGAAGAAACAAAGATGTTGAAAGAAGTGTTGGCTAAACGCAACAGTGAATTGCAGGCCTCAAGAAGTATGTGTGCTAAAACACTGAGCAAACTTCAAAGTTTGGAATCACAACTTCAGACAAGTAACCAACAGAAAGGATCTCCAAAATCTATCGTGCATGTAACCCACGAAAGCATTTATAGTCAAAACACAAGCATTGCACCAAGCTTGGTCTCCATGTCTGAAGATGGAAACGATGATGCAGGAAGTTGTGCTGAGTCTTGGTCTACAACAATCGCATCTGGACTATCCCCAGTTTCTAAAAAGTTTACCGAGGAATCAAGCAAATCAGAAGCCATTCAAAAGTTGGAACTAATGGACGACTTTCTGGAGGTAGAGAAGCTAGCTCGTTTGTCAATTGATTCCAACATAGATTCGACTGTTTCATTATCTTCAAACCATAGCCCAACTGATGGTATGACCAATGATGTATCACAAGGCAGTACCAGCAGAGTTGGTCCGTCTGAAACAAACGGCGATTCAAATCCATTGCCAAATCAAGTGTCTTCTGGTGCTTTGATACCAGCACCGGATCCCCAATCTGATGTTGGTGGCTTCTTAACAAAGCTTAGATCAAGAATATTACTGGTTTTTGACTCCATTGCTAAGGATGCTGATATAGGGAAGATTGTTGAAGATATTAAACATGTGCTAGAAGATTCGCGTGACACTGCCGGTCACCGCTCTGTAGATTTAGTTCCCCAGGATGCACAACCTTCTGATGTCACTTGTGATAGGCAGAATAATCCTGAAGAGGCTGGCTTAAACCTCAAAAAGGAAACCATTTCATCTCTGCAACCCAAAGAATGTGTGCAGATAACTTCAGATTTAGAAGCTGCAATTTCTCATATTCATGACTTTATATTGTTCCTTGGCAAAGAAGCAATTTCATTTCATGACTTATCTTCTAATCGAAATGAAATGAGCCGAAAGATTGAGGAATTTTCTGTCACTTTTAATAAAGTTTTATGCAGCAATGCAAGTCTGCTACAGTTTGTTCTTGACCTGTCTTACGTTTTGGTTAAAGCAAGTGAACTAAGATTTAGTGTCCTTGGCTACAAGGATACAGAAGCTGAATCTAACAGTCTCGATTGCATAGATAAGATTGCTTTGCCTGAAAATAAGTTAGTTCAAGACAATTCATCTGGAGAAAGATATCAAAATGGTTGTTCCCGTGTACTTAATCCCTGTTCTGATCCCGAGGTTCCTGATGATGTAAATTTGGTTTCGGGCTATACAACGAATGTCACATCACAAAAACTGTCATTGGAAGAATTTGAGGAATTGAAACTAGAGAAAGAGAAAGTAGCAACAGATCTGTCAAAATGTACTGAGGATCTTGAAGTGACCAAGTCTCAATTGCTAGAAACGGAGCAACTTCTAGAAGAAGTTAAATCACAGTTGGCTTCTGCTCAAAGGTCAAATAGCTTGGCTGAGACACAGCTAAAATGTATGGCAGAGTCATACAATTCACTTGAAACACGTGCCCATGAGTTCGAAACTGAGCTGAACCAATTGCAAAGTAAGATAGAAATTCTGGAGAATGAGCTTCAAGATGAAAAGAGGGCTCATGAAGCTGCTTTGGTGAAGAGCAAGGAGCTAGAAGAGCAGTTACTAAGGTTAGACATCATATAATTCCTCCTACTTTCTGGCTATTAATTACAGATTTTCAGCATTCGTGCTTTTGTTGATCAAAATAAGAAAAATGCTGAATGAAAAGCAGAGTTTCATTTATTTAATTCTATGGAACTCTGTTGCTGGTTCTAGTTCTGATCTCAGTGTTTCTCTGTCAGGATTGAGAGCTCAACGGCTGATAATGAACAAAAGTCTACGCAGGTAAAGCTGTAATTCCATTTTGATTTCTGAAAAAAATTTACTATCTCAGATTTTGCATATTATGTTGCCAAAATGTGTGTGTATAAGGAGGGATCAAGTTACTCCACAAGTAACTCTGAGCTGAGTCACTCTACTTAATAACTAATTATAAACATCAACTATAACCAATTCATATCCAACCATCAAATCAAAAGACTTTATTGAGTATATATCAACTCCACAAAATTTTATAATTATATGATACTATATTAAATAATTTTAAATGAACGTATCTCAGTCTAGGAGCTTTTTAGATGGACTGAAAATCTAAGATTGATTTCACTTTGTTAATTCAGGAGAGAGATTTGGCAGCCGCCGCTGAAAAGCTAGCCGAGTGTCAGGAAACCATATTCCTTCTGGGAAAGCAGTTAAATGCTCTACATCCTCAAAGTGAACCAATTGAGTCTCCTTACAACAAGATTAATCCAAAGGTTGAAGGTTTCATCCCAAGGAATGAACCTACTACTACTAGTAGTCCAAATCTTCAAGAAGTAGGTCAGTTGGAGATGGATGGTTCCACTTCTTTTGTGCAAAGACTGAATTCAGATTCCCCCTTGCATTTTTCCAATAGTCTATTTGTCCCATCAGATAATGATTCAAACGTTCCAACCAGATCTCCGGCACAACTTCCAAAATCGAAACCAAAACACAGACCTACCAAGTCAGCCTCTTCTTCAACTTCTTCTGTCACTACGCCAGAGAAACACGCACGGGGATTTAGTAGATTCTTTTCATCAAAAGGGAAACCTGCTTATTGAGCTTACAACATGTATGCAGGTTCTTTGATAGATTGATAATACATATTGAGGAAGCTACATGGTGATGACATTTGGAAAGCACCATGGTTCCATATATATATATATATATATATATATATATATATATATATATATATATATATATATATTGATGTTTGACAGACTTGAGTTTTTGGGGAGGTTTGTGTAGTTAGGAAGGGATGATGCTATGAGTGTCTGGTGCTTTTTGTATGTAATGGGTGTAAATGGTAACCATATGTTGTTTTCTTCTTTTCATTTTTCATTGGTTTTTCTTCCCATTTGTTTTGGAATTGAATTAGCAAACTACAAACATTGACATAGTATTTGAACCTTTACAGGATATGTTCAATATGTTGATTTTATATAGTTAGTTATTATTCATAACTTAATTCTTTACACGAGCAAGAATGAATAGGGAAGGGAACCTTTCTCTATAAGATTGTTCAAGTGATTGCCAACAGTTACAATATATATTTATTTCTTCTACTGATTTTTTTGTGTGGAAAACTTCTAATGATGATGTCAAATATTCCCTCTGTTTTTTGTTTGACTCAACTCCCTCTTTTATTTTAAATAACTATTAATTAATTATACTATAGAGTAATAATGATCATGCTAAATAACTAGCTAATTTTACTCAATATTTTTGCCCGTTTGATGTGTCATGATAAATATTATCATACCATGTGTTTGATACACACATTATAACATTTTATTTTGTCATATATTTGATAAATATTTCATCATGATATAATATAATATATATTATATTTAAATAATAAAATAACCATTGTGAACAATTACATATTAGTTTTTTTTTTAAATTAACTTATTATATTTTAAATATTATAAATTATCAAAAAATTAAATAAGTAATGATATAGTTTTATATTAAAATTATCCATCGACACTACTAAATAAACAATTTAAATTTTAAAAACAAAATCGCGAGTAACCAAATAATTATATTTTATTTGTTAGAACGTAAATAAAGATACGATATATATTATTATATGTAAATGGCAAGAATACCTTGTAAAAAAATTATATTTATTTTAAAATTTCAATTAACTTTCATATTTTTATAATTGTAAATACTAATTTATTAAATTATATAAAAAGACAAAACTACCATTGTTTAAAATCATAAACATTTTTTAAATTAATTATTAATGTTTTATTTTTAAGTTTAATATCAAATTCTATTAATTATTTTTCTATTTTATTAGATTTATATTTTTATATTTTAGATTATATTTTATAAATTATATTTATATTTTATTATATTTCAATTTATATTGTAAATTATATTTTATAAGAGTAATTGAGTAAACTACTATTCTTATTTTATCCTGTTGGTTTCTAACATAACTCATATTCAAGATATAAATTTCAATTATAGAGATATGATATGATAGAATTCTAAATTAATTTATTATGTTGGTTCATTAAACATGATATGATAACTTATTTATATAATGTATCCTATAAAATCCATCAAACCATTAAACGGACCCTTAATGTCTTAAAAGTATAATTGTACATTTCAGACGCCATTTTGTTTAAAATTGCTGTAAATAAACGACCACGGTGAATTATGGATTTTTTGTTATGAGCTGGTTGGGCATCTGTTCTATGATGCCTAGTTAGTTGTCATTTGGTTAAGTTATATTTTGACTATATAAAAAGGATGCAACAACGTTATTTTTGCAAACATATATATCTCTTCAGATTTCTTATTTAATCGATCAAGTGAAGATTTTATTATGGTAATGGTTGAAAACAAGAATTGTAATTTTCAGTATCTATTCGACTAGTGGTGGACAAGTCCTCTTAGATGTTTGGGGTCTAAATTTATTTTGTTCATTTTATGAGGTATTTCTTGTGCGCTGCAGTTTTTAAGTTAATATATTCTTTTAACTTTTCAAATTGTTGTGAGTAAATGATCAAAATTTATAAAAAAAAAAATAAGTCAAAAGATTATAAAGTGTATCACTTTGAACTCTTAAAACAAACTTTAAATAAATGTTTTAAGACAGAGAAATGGGGAAAAAAAATTACTTTGCCGGAATTGGAAAAGAAACTACGGCATAAAAAAATGGTTTTTAGGATTGTCATGGGGCTTTAGCCTTGTTGCTCACAAAAAACAATGTATATGGATACTATATAATTTTGATTTAATTACTTTGAATTATCAAATTGTTTTTTAACTAAAAGATATTTGTTCTTCAATCTCTTAATGATTTTAATTTTTTTTTAATAGTGTTCTTACACTTTAAAATAATATATAATTAGATCACTCCTCAATTTTTAAATGATTTGTAATTAGGCTCATTAACTTTTGAATAATTTTATTTTTTTAAAAAAACTTTTGATTAATTTTAATCAAGTCCTATATTTATGAATCTAATTGTAAATTATTTAAAAATTTCCGTGACAAAACATTTTATTTCATGAATTTAATTACAAATTATTAACAAATTCGTAAACTTAATAATAACTTTTTGGTTTAATAACCTATTTATATTTTTTGAAATAGTTCAGATATTTCGAGAGTAAATAAACCCATAGTATTTTATGTTTTACAGATATAGTTTTAAATATAAGTGGGAAAATACAGTATTCATTTTTAATAGAAAATCAATTGATAAAAGATTAAAGAATCTTGTACCCATATTTGGGGAGCACCGAAACATGACACAACCACCATGAACCATGAACAGTAGCAATCTTGTTTTGCTTTTGGGCCAAAGTTAAATAAATGGTGGAAGAGCTTACTCCACATACACAACATTGGCCCCAACAGCTAACACAACTTCCATAGTGTTTCCTCTTGAGAATTACGTGTGTATGGTAATGCGGTTAAAATGTTTTATTTTAAGTAAAAGTTAGTTGCATACTTGCATATAGTATAATTTATGTTCACATATATATATTTATATAAAAATAGTCATGTTTGAAGTGAAAACGATAAATTTTAGTTTCCAAATAGAATTAAAATTAATTCTGATTGACATTATCAAAACATTTCAAAATTAATTTTATTATGTTTTAAATCAAAAGTTATATATATTTTAATTTCAAATTAGAATCAATTTTAAAATTAAAATTAATTTCAATCATTATCACTAAAACATATCAAAATTAATTTTATATGTCAGTAATTATTTTTAGTTCTCATGGTCGTGAAACTAAACAAAACATAAACTATTGATGTATGATTATAAAGTCATTGTGTGAAATAAATTCAAAGATGGTAAACTAAAAATGATAAAAATTTATACTTTTTTTTCCTTCAAGACCATTTCAAAATAGGCTTAGGCTCCAACTTTGTTGAACTCATCGCAATATTGAGTCCACTAAATTGAAGGTGTACGCTTCCTCTCAATGAAATTATATTGTTGTCCTGTAACATACAAAATAAGCATTGATACCAATCGTGAGAATGATATCGAGATTCTCTTATTGAATACTAAAAGATTTAACCTATTTTTGTCTATAAAAAGAGCAACATTGGCCAAATAAGGTACACAATTCATTCAATAAGACTTATCACTCTACTAACTCAAACCTTAACTTGAGCTTCAAAGGATTTGCAAATACATCACCCCCATCCAAAGGCAAAGGCACCTTCTAGATTTGTACCTTGTTCCTCCAACCACCACCTCAGGTCCATCACTAGTTAGTGGTGGCATATGTGGATAACGAGGGTCTAAGTCATGCACGAGGAAATCAAAGGAGAATACTATTGCGATACACTAAAAAATTTCACATTACTTGGAAATCAAAGTTAAGAGTAGTTTGTAAAACAATACCTTAGCTTTTATTTATCAATTTTTAGGCGTTTAAATATAAAAAATTTAAGGATATTTTTTTTCGAAAAAATAAATTTAAAAGTTGTTCTAATTTATGAGATAAGTTATTTATTAAAATATTTATGACCAATACAAAATAATTTATAATTATCTTTCATAAATATTTCTTGTTAAAAAATATTAAAACTAATAGTTGATGATAAAACTTATTTTGAGCAAATTTGAATTTCTTTTTAAATGAGGGATCAACAAGGTAGGTCAAAATTGGTTAACAAGTTTAAAATCCCAATCCAATGCTAAAAAGTTAGGTGAGTTGAGTAAGTAAATATTTTTAACGTTGAATTTGTGTTATTTATAATGTATTTTATTAATTTAAATTAATAAATATTTTTTAAATAAAAAAGACCAAGTAATAATACAATATATTTATTGGGTAAACTCCCCATTGGAAATTGTCTTATATTGATGAGAGACACGTAGTATATATTTTCTTTCATTTCACGGTCACTAGGCATTTCCTTGATCCCCAACCAATGGATCATTATTATTATTATTATCATTATTATTATTATTATTATTATTATTATTATTATTATTATTATTAAGGTGCATCAACCCACTTGATTGCTTAATTCTTTTGGGTACTCGTGGGGGAATGGATTATCGACATGTAATGCAGAATATGTATTAATCAACCGAAAATAACAAGGCTTATTGAATCAAACGATGATCAATAATGTCATAGTAAAAAAAGATGGTTTTAATGAAAACCTCTCATAAACAAACAATCAATATATTCTGGCCAGGATTGATACACATATTGGGGACCCCCACTAGCAGCAATTTAAATCTAGAATGAAGATCACATACATATATATATATATATGATAAGAAAGCGACGTTCATTTGTTAAGTTGCAGATAGTAATAGTTATATTGTCCAATGCAAATCATATGAAGGTATGAGGGTGATGTGCATGTGGTCCTATACTTAAAGTCACCCATTCTTTAAATTCTAATTTATCGTATGGTTTCCGTGCTTAACTTTGGTACCTTCCAATTTTAGATAAGTAAATACTCTGAAATGAAATTCTATAAGAAATACAAAATGAAATTTAAGTAAATTGAATAGTTGAATATGTGACATAGTAGGTTTGAATTTTAAACAAAATATACTAATTTTTCAATTTTTTTTACTTATATTTCATAATTATTAACAACAAATGCGTAACTATAAAAGTAAATTGAAAAATTAATGGCTGAGGTTTTGATAATTTATGTATTTTAATATAATACTTATTAATTTTATTATTATCTTTTGAATTTTATTTTTATAAAGTGCATTCCTTGAATTGTTAGTGGACAATGAATTAATGTTGACAAAGCAACTTCTAATTCTAGCAAAGTTCAATTTTTTAATAAATTAAGCTTCTTTACTCGTGACCAATCATTCCCATGCGAGAGGTAATTTTTAGTGAAGTGGAGTTCATTCATACTTCTCTCCACCAATGATGTCTGAGCAACATTAATCATCATCCCTCCCCAGTGTGGTCCAAACCTCCTCTTGGTGAATTCAAAATGAATAGTGATCATGTTCATTCTACTAGTAGTGATGCTTCTTCATTGCATGTTTCTCTTGCAAGGTCAACCCTATAGTAGTTCTATATTCACTTAGATGTGGGCACTCTAGTGTAGCATCTTGTTGGTCTGTGATGTAGGAGGGTTCGCTGAAAGAATCAAGGAAGAAACGGCATTGCGGGTAAATGCAGAAAAAGATTTCTGGTGTCAGATTGCCTATTATTATACCTTTCCGAAAAGGGAATCGCGCCACGAACACAACTCATTGCTTCGCCTTGGGCCTCAAAACAGTCGTTTTAGTTTTCCCGTAATTTCGGGCTTTTCTGTTTTACAGTCGCTTTAGTTTTTCCTTTAATTTAGGGCTTTTCTGTTTTACCTAATTTTCGTACTAGGGTTTCTATTATCTATTTAAAGACTTTCTGTGCTGTAACAAAAGGGTATCTTTTAATAAAATAATTAATTTTGAGAGTTTTTCTCTTCTCTGGTGGATTCTAGAACTTGTTCTTTTTTTAGGATTAGCGCTTGCTAACTCTTTGCGATTTCCGACTGCATCAGTATGTGATCTTGCCTTTGAAATTGATTCACTTTCTCTTTTTAATATGACCAAGAAAGGTCATAAGAATAACCCTCCTATCATGGCTATTTTAAAAGACATTTGTGCCCTACTTTAAAGTTCGATTTAAGTTGCGACTATCTATTTTTCATTTCGTGAAACGAATAAATGTGCACATATGTTAGCTGAACGTGGTATTGCATCTTCATTTTCTAAAATTTTTGAAGACTTAATATTGGAGATTTTATTTTTCAAATTTCGATCACTTAATGTATTTAGCCTCCTTTATAAAATAAAAAACATTATAATTTTAGAAATACATTTAATAATTTATAAAATTTTAACACTATTTTTACTGACACCTATAGTTTCCAACACCAATTAGCTTTTCAATCTTTTAGTGGCTTGAAATGTGAGACATATCTTATTCTTATTAGCTATATATGTTGGGGATTGTTTTGGAGATGATCTTTTGGTATGACAATATTTCCAGAACCAGACTCACCTGATACTTTTTCCATCTTATCACAGTTTAAGTACTTGGATTGAAACTGTTAGATACCGTCTTCTATCTCATTTGAGGTCACAATCCCAAATTGCCTTTTTATTATACCTATTGTAGATTACCCCATAACAAATATTAGTTTGAATTGAAGTTGTAAGTTATTAATTAGTTTGTCCAACCTATTTAGATTGTTCAAATATCAACTTATTATATTAAACAAATTCAATTCAAACTAATATTAATATTGTTCAACCTTCTATATTAACAAAACACACTAAAAAACATAATTATCTTTGAAAAGTTAAATTACTTATCATATACAAAATAATACTATGAGATGATAATATGATTCACTTCGGCGTAAAAAATATTTATATATAAATTAAATCTTTATTATACTAGTTTCTAAAATATTTTTACAATCATATCCATGATAAGATTTATACTTGAAGACATGTGTGTAATGTTTTACGTTTTCCGTACAATGTCACATACTCAAAAATTTACATATTAATTTTTTGCATTGAGTTGGATATAGTATTTTTTTTTATCATCTTCATTGTTGGGAGTATGATTATGACTTCTAAAGTAAAGATTTGAATATCAATATTTTTCTAATCAATACTATACCTGATAAAATTTAGGTGATTTTTTAATGTGTTTTTTGTAATATTTTTAATATAAAAAATACAACTTTTTTTTATAAATTTCTTAATCGGAAGTAATTTTATTTAATACATGTTTGACATTAAATATAAACCTCTTTTTATAGAGAAGTTTCGAAATTAGATTTGAATCTAATTTCTTTCGCTAGATTCGTCTCTTTGACATAACACATTTTCTTTTTATAACAAACTTTGATAAAAAATTAGGGATTTGGGGAAATCAAATATCCATAATTATGCATATATTTAAGTTAAGAATAATACAAGAAACACTTAAGAAAATATATCTAATTTTCTTTCTATTACATATTCTAACTGGTTAATCTACTTTGTATA
Organism: Cicer cuneatum; assembly: GCA_037974295.1. Lineage (NCBI taxonomy): Eukaryota > Viridiplantae > Streptophyta > Magnoliopsida > Fabales > Fabaceae > Cicer > Cicer cuneatum. Next base: position 78,416,798 of record JBBPBO010000004.1, read on the forward strand.
CTACAAATTCAATTTCTTCTATATTTTAATTTAATCTAATTTAATTAAAATATGATTTCTCTAATTAATTATTCTATACGTGTGACCCTAAATTTTTTCATTAAATTTGCAATAATATGAATTATAATAAACAATATGTGACATTTAGCGATGTATCATGGTATAGCAATTGATTGAATTAGTCCCCGTGCAAATTTTAAGAAAGCCTCAAAAGTTATAACTTAATTGTTGTACACCCATATGTCAGAGATAAAATATGTAGTTTCTTTTTTCACCTAAAACATGTCTCAAACATAAGAAATATCGGTTTAAAAAGAATCACAATCTATCGTATGTTTGTTATATGTCTCTCTATTTATGGTTCACAATTTACATCAAGAGACTATTAGCAATTAATCCACGTATTCTTAATATATGTAGGTTAAAACAACACATCGTAGATCACGATACCAAGATTTATAGGGTTTTTTTACAAGATTAAAAGATTATATGTTTTTTTGGTAAATATTAAAAGGTTATATTATTGACATTTATAGCACATTTAATTGCCATTAAGTCTTGACATACTAGTAGTATATAGGAAAAAAAGTAAGTTTTGAACTCTAATAGTTTGAGTTACTGGTAAAAATATATCTATTATATCTATTGTGTTCTCAATCTTAATTAATATTATTAAAGAAAAATAAATATAAATTTTTTTATAAGTGTTTAATGAACTCCAAAAAAATTCTTAATTAAAAAAACATATGTTTTGTATAATTAATTATTAATTTAATTTCAACGTCTAATACTTAAATGTTGCACTTGTAAAAGAAAAAGTTAGCGTATATTTGAAACCACGTGTAAGGTCAATTTCTTGGATACATTTTGAATGTGATTTGAGAGGCCAATTTCTTTCTATACATTTTGAATGTGATTTGAAAAAATGATTGTTTTCTCAATCTCCAATCTTTCATATTTTATTCTAAAATTTTGATTTTTATAAAAATTCAAAATGTTTTCTTTTATACCTTTAAAAACTTAAAAATATATTTTAAATAATTTTTTTTTACTTAAATGAATAAAGAGTAAAAAAGGTTAAATTTATTATTTCTTGATATAAAACTAAAAAAAAATCCAAAGTTCAATAATAGAGGGAGTATTATGAAAGTTTGAGTGAACATAAATTTGTAGAGTGATTTAGCAATTTTGCAATCACAAGTTTAATTGTTGTAACTGAGAAAAACAGTAACGAATGCGGCGTATCGTCAACTGATAAAGTTAACCTTTGCATGATTTAAATTTTAAAATGCAAACACCACAAAACAAAAAGAAAAAAAAGGATGAAAAAATATATATCCTTTTAAATTAGCTCCTCAAACTGGTACATTTGCTTGATCGTAAAACCTCTTCGGAAAAACAAACTCCTTAATTTCCACTAGATTTACAATCTAAACCCACAACATTAATTATTTCGTGGGGAAATTTCTTGAGGTTGGAATCTCTCTAAAATAGTAACCTCATACATACATGAATTAATATATATATATATATATATATATATATATATATATATAAAAAAGGAGAAAAATATAAAGTCAGAGAAGCAATGAAGCAGCTTCATCTTTTTGTGTTTTTTCATATTTCTCCCTAAAAAAATAATATCGAAAAAACATAGTCCCGCATAGAAAAAAATCTAAAAATAGTTTATAACTAGCGGTGTCCATCACATTACAAACGTATTTTGTAAGGATGAATTAAGTTGAATATAAAATACTAAGAGAAAAAAACTTAATCTTTTTCATCTGAGCATGGATGTAAGAGACTCAAAAACATGTTGGTCACATGGAATGGTGAGACCCATATCATGATCAAAACCAAACTCTTCTTCAGCTTTATGGAGAAGGTTTTGAAACTCTGGTCGACTTAAGAAAGAAATTGGAACAATGTACCTGCTTCTATTTTCCCCAACATAGACAACAAAATGACCCTTAGGAACATCCAAACGAAGCCCTTGATCATCGTACCCTTGTTTCTTCCCTAAACTCGAACATCTTTTAAGGATTTGTTTAATAAGTGCTGTTTGAGGAAGTTTAGTTGATTTTCTTAAAGCCATTGTGGTGTGACAATAGTAAGAGAAAGTTTTGATTTTGTTTTTGTGAGGAAAGAGGGTGTGATGGTTTTGTGAAGGTGAAAAGAGAAGGTGGTGGGTATTTATTTATCATCATGAGAGGTTGGCTTAGGCAGAATAGTAAAGTGGTAGATAGAGAGAAACAGAGTCATGTGGGGTTGTAGGGACAAATTACAGAGCCTAGGACTTTTTTTGAGTGCCTCAAGGACATCAAAGGGACCCAACCTATTTTGGTTTTACACCCCCCTTGTTGCTATTTCAAACAACATCTTGGTCCCCCTTTCTCTCTAATTAATTTTTATTTTCTAATTTTCTTTAACTAACTTGTATTATAAATCTAAATCATTGGATCAATATTATATTATATTATATTATACTACATATTTGGCCTCTATCAATCAAATATAAGATTAACTTTATTTTCATCCAATCATCAAATTATGCTGATTTTAGTTCTTAGGTATTTTGAATGAATTTAATTTAAACTCATACTAAACCAATTACCTAAGGAAGTTATTAAAATCAATGTGGACCATTACTTTTAACAATCCAAGAAGGGAGTGAATGAATTTTTTTCTTCAAGTTCTTGTGGTATCTCTAACATTAGTGACAAGGTTATTTGTCATTTGCTATGGCCTCTCATTTGCTTGGCCACAAACAAGGATGGAAGATTTTCATTTTAGAATATGACTTTCTATCTGCAATTCAACTTGTTGAAAAAGCCCCTTACTCGCATCCTTATTATAATTCTTTAATTTATCATATTCACTACTCACTTGTGTGGTTCATTGCTCTTGATCACACTTTATGTGAAGGAAATGAAACAATCGATTGGTTATCGAAATAAAGTATTTTCAATGATGAGTCACTGATATCTTAAAATAGTTGTTCTTCTTTGCTATCGCAATACTTATCAATAAATACTAATGCAACATTTGTCTTATATAAATATATTCTTTTATTTTCTTTTTTCTTGATAAATAAAATAACTATTAACTAGAGCTGCAAATAATATTTGAAAAATAATTAGTAACCTTCAAATTTCGTAGTAATATTGTTAAAATAATAGTTGTGTTGATGAATGATGCTTGATTGTTAAAATAATGTGTGAAGATGTAATATACGTCTACTTCGGATATTTTTACTCTTCTAAAAATAATTTAATTTTTTAGTTAATGAAATTGATGTTGACGATAAAAATAGAAATTTTATATTATAAAAAATAATTTTTAAAGTTCTAAAATTTTGAATCCAATATTTTTAACCAATGTCCTAAAGATAGTGATTAAAGTGTAGTTACAATTTACTCACCATTGGTTCATGGTTCGTCAATTGTGATTCTTCCACGTTGACATGATATTTGTAATTTGAATGAAGCTAAACGTACGGTTCTCACAAAACGAAGCATCCACGCAATTTCCAAAGTTCCGTTTAACCATATTACCAGCTATTCTTTCTAGGGAAAATCCATTTTTTGCAATAAAGATGAAAGGAAATGGTGAATCAATGGGTACCAAACCAACCCAAGCAATTCAGGTACCCACAAAAGTAACCCACCCCAAACTTTTTCTCAATCAATACAAATACAAATGCAAAAGGTGTTGTACTCGCTCCGTATCATAATAAATGGTTTATCTAATCATTTTATCCAAATTAAAAAAAGTTGAAGAAACAATATATTCAATATTACTATGATCTAAAGTGGGATGATGGTAGTACATAAATAAAATAGATAATATTATATATATATATATTAGATTATCTTTATTAATTATAAATATATTTAATATTAATATAAAGTAGAAAATAGAAAAATCAAGAATAGTTTTCTATTTAATATTAATATATTATTACTTTTCTATTTCATTTTAAATATTTGATTTAGTTTATGCACAATTAAAAACATAAATAATAATATTAATTTTAATGATAAAATAAATTTTATTTACTCAAATACATTTATTAATTGAATTAAGTGAATAAGTTTGATGAGTTGAGAACTGTCAAATTCATCATGACTTTGTAGGATTTTATGCTAAATTTTATTCATATAAATTGTGAAAATATATTAGAGACTAAATTAATATTAAGTAGTTAAATATAAAGGTTAAATTAATAATAAATTCTTAAAATATATAATCTAATTGATAATAAATGGTTCAATTTAAAGTCCAATTTAATAGAATTAAGAATCTTTTTAAAATATTTATATTCTCAAATGATTAAACACTCTACAAAATAATGGATTTATTCGATGGAATCGAAAAATGATAAATAATTTAAGGTAAAAAATAAGGGCAAATAAAAAGAACAAAAATATTAAAAATGGAAAGAAATATCTATTTTAAAATGATATTTTATTTTATTTTTTAATATTATTTTATTTTTTAAAATATTTTAATTATTTTAATTTATAAAATAAATAATTATCTAATTATTAAAATGAGATAAAAAACCAGTTCAATACATAATCGCATCTTTAAAATATAACATTCTATTAAAAATATTTTTTTTTTCCTTCAGAAGTGGCATATCCAAGAAAGGACTTAGTGTTCAAAAAGTGCAGGATTTTAGTATATTTTCTAAAAAAATTGGCATTTTAGATAATAAAAAAAAAAAAAGAGATTAAGATCAAATACTTCGAATATTGTAGCAAGGGAGTAGAAATATTTAAAAGTCAACAGTGTCCGTACTACTACGTGCCTCATTGGCATTTTAGCAGCATAGTATTCCTTTTCCTCTCAACTCATAGGGCAGGATAGGTTCAATTTCAAAGGAACAGAATTTGCCTTGTCTCCTATTATTCAGCCATTTGACACAATTTTCAGCTTTCTTGTTCAAACCCTTGTAACTCGTGCTACAAACACAACTCTTCTGCTACCTTTCGCTCTCTAATAAATTTGCATATCTTCAAATTAAAAACACTAAAATTAAATCATCTCATATTTTGGAAAATTTTAAATGAATACTAAAATAGCAAGGAGAAAGATTTTCTTCAAACTTCACACCAAACCTCCCTCAATTTACTTTAAAAAAAGTCATGCTAATAAAAATATTAATTTTTAATATAAAATTTCTATCATTTATAACCTAATAAACACTCTAAAAACATGTATTAACAATTCTCTAGAAAAAACCTTCTTTATTTTACCTTAAAAATTTTGATTTTTAGATAGTGACAACACACATATTTTAGTCTTTTGTTACGTTTAATATTCAACCACCAATCCTTTAAAATGTTTATTATGTAATTTAAAATTTGAGATAATTTTATCTTATAGGCGATGCCCACTTTTTCTCATGCTTATCAAATAATTCACCTTTTTAGATTGGTGGATGATGATATAGTAACAGACAAAGAAAACAATCTAACAAAACAAACCAATTATTCCAATTGTGAAATGTTGAGGTTGGTTAACATGTCACATTGACATCTTATTGATTAAGAGATTATCATGATTTCATATCACACTCCTAGTTTATAACTGCACTTACAAAAGTCAAGTGATAAGATAAAATAATTGATTTTTAGTAGATGTCATTATAAAGTGTTTTATATTTATGCTTAATATATTTGAAATTCATTGTATTCTCTTTATCCAATCTCTTTATTATTATTTATAAAAAAAAAATTAAAATGTAAAAATATCATATGATAAAATTGATATTTCAATTATATAAATACTCTAAAATTACCACATATCATTTGTAGTACTTTAATAAATATATTAAAAAATATATAAAATTTAAACACTGGACTAAAACTCAAGGAAACAAACCAAATATATTTTTTAACGGAACAAACAAACCAATTATTAGTCTTGCTAATTTGTGCATAGTTCATACTTCTATGAACAGAAACTTCATTTCCCCCACAATTTCTTTTTGAATAATAATCTATTAGCAACATTATAAAATCGATCAAATAATAAAACTTGCAAAAAATGAAGTACCCCAAATTAATTGCTGTGCAGTGCAGGGTACAAGGAATTATTGAGTTGAGGCGTGCGTGAGTACAACAACATAGTACACATCTCATCTAGATTAATGTTGGGTTGGGAAATGTAGATATATTTGTACACTCATTATTTTCATTCGTCCATTTAATATCAAATCATAATATATTACATTTATTATATTAATTTCTCTTAAAATGCACATGTACTATTCTCTCTTTTCCACTACTAGAAACATTTTTTTGTTTGAAAAAGCTAAAATATGTTAAAAACTATTTATGCCGCAAATGTGATTAAAATTAGAAAACTATAAACAAAGATTATTCATTAAAGAGTTTAAGATCCAAAACTCCGCCACCCAAAAGTGGATTTAGAACAACATTTTCCTATATGCTAATCAAATACAAACAAAAACCATTTATAATTAGAAACTGTTAAACGACCTAGAGGATTGGTCTATCATTGATGCAAATTCACTTAAAAGCCTTTGATATTGTATTAGAATCACGATCAAGACAACAATTTAATACGATTTATCATGATGTTCAACACAGACTCTTGTTGCTTGAAAATACAAAGATTTCTGGCGCGCCAAATACTCTAAACACAAGCTAACCACACTACAATCAAATAATGTCGAAGTCTTTCACCCCTATTGAATAAGGCAGAGAAAAATTGGGCATGAGAGGTAATCTAATTAGGAAACACTACATTGCATAAACCTCAAACCAGTTCAAGCCCATTGCCTACACTTTTCCAAAAACAAGACAATCTACAAATAAATGTTGGAGTGATTCTACAACACCACACCCACTAATACACATATGAACTTTTGTAGACATACACCACACCGAACTAAATTTGACTATGTGGGCAACCTCTCATTGAAAAGCCTTCATGAGAAAAGGAATACCTTTAGCGATGCAGCCTTATGCCAAATGAACTCGTCAAAAGGATAAGAAGGATTGTCCTAATTTGCCACGAGCATATTATTCACGCCTTTGACTATATAATATTCATTTTTTCATTGTTATATATCCATCAAGTTTACATGAAAAAATATTATATATAAAAGACACACATTCTTGAAGTAACTCATCCTCCCCTTGAAACAAATTTCTCTTCCAACCCCATCTACCTCTTCTGGACTCAAGGCCACTACCGCCTACCTCCGCTACAATTGCCTCTTTATCATTTTTCTTAAAAGGTAGCACTACGGTTTGGTCCTACCCCCATCTTCTTGATTTAACATAGTACTCAAAAACACGGGAATCATATAATAATACACCCTCAAGTTCCAATCATAAGAAAAATTTTGGAGATATTTTTGTCTTATTTATAAGAAAAAGTTGTGATTTTTAAACTAAATTTATTGTTTAAATAATTTTTTTTATCCTTGTTCAAAATTTATCTTTTAAATATTAATTTATGTATTTAATGTCTCATACTGTTATGTGAAAAATATATCAATAAAAATATTCAAAAAGTAATAATAATAATAATAATAATAATAATAATAATAAAAAATTAGGATATATAGAGGACAATTACTGTACTCATCATACATATATTCGTGGTGTCCTTATTTCGATTTCATAATTTTCTTTTACATTAAAAATTACAATTTACTAGTATAGTCTTTGTAACACCAGCTAGATGCCCAAAAGATTGCAGCAACCACAATGATATCAAATGCCATTCTTTATATTTTTTTGATAATTTGGATATTCACCATACTATGCTTCATACAAATATAAAATTTATCTATATATTGGCGTACGGTTCTCATAGTTTATTCCTTCTTGGGATTTATATTGTTGCAGGCACCGAGTCTAGCTACCGATGTTAATTTAATTTTCATTTAAGTTATTTAAATTTATTTTATCTCGATTTGATTCTTTAAATTGCATTATATTTGCACTGTTAGTTATCTATTTTAATTTTGACAACAATTAGTTAAAGTAAACGATTCAAATTATTTAAATTTTTACTCAATGCTACAACAATACGCTATTCATATTAAACATTCAGAAAACATTAATCAAATCTTATAAATAGTATATATTTCTTGATTTCTCTACATAATTTAAACTCATATATAATCTTAAAAACAAGATAATAAATGGTCTATTCACATAATCAATGTCTTTATTTTCTTTGACATGCAAAGTAGCTTAGACAATAACTTGTTGCAATATTTTGTTAATATCTTAATATTTCATGATAGTAATTTGAGAAAAATTTTAAACTTAAAGAACTGTATGAGCAATTTAATATATTTTAAAGATTAATGGTGCAAACAAATGTAACTTAAAATATCGAATTAAAAAAAATAAACTTAAATAACCTAAATAATATTGAGTTAAACTTAAAAAACTAAATGTATATTTTTACTTAAAATTTGATCAAACTTCTTTATACTCTCTATATCCGACTTTAAATATAATAATTTAATGTATTTTGTCAAAATTTTGACCTAAATAAATCAACTATTGTTGAATCAAAATTGCTTATTTTGAAAGCTAAAGAGAGTACCTTTTTTTTTTGTTACATCAATTTTAATCAATTTCTCTTTTAATTACTCCATTTGGATTCAAATAAAAGTAAAAAATAGTTAAAATTGGTAAACCAAAATATAAGCAAATTACATTTTGACAATTTCACCTATTTAATGTTATTATTATTAAAATATTTTTCAACACAACAAGTTCTTATACAAGATTAAATTAAAAATAGAGGTATATAATTTAATAAATATAATTAATTTTCTATTGTTTAAAAAATTAAATGCATTAAATTATTATTCATAATATATATCCTGTTAGAACAAAATATATATAAAAAATACATATATTTAGACCAAATTTAGCAATGCTTAACTCTTTTCAAACCCTGAATTTTCCTCCTCTAGAAGCAATGTTTAAAAAGTTTATTTTGTTTTATAACATATGATTAAGAATTCATTGCTTTAAATTTAAACAACATCACATCGTCTAATATATGAGAAATGATAACCGATTTTTTAAGAACATTTGTCAAATTCTAAATATGGAATTTTTTTTAGCAAAAGTGTATTTGAAATTATTGTTTCTATTTTTAAAAAATCAAATATTTTTATTTCTCACGAAAACTTTTTATTTTTATATTCTTAAAAACTTGTTAACTAACTTTATAATATATATTGCATAAAATAGAACTGTTTGACAGTTATAGAAGTTAGAACAATAACAAAATTCTAACTGAATTAGTTAGAATCATTAACTATCAAAAAACAAACTCTACCTATCAAAATAACAAGCTATTACAGATATACTCCAATAATATATAATGACAATGACAATTAAGTATGTATCTTTTTTACAATCTCAATCAATAATATCAAATTTTATAAAATTATACAAATTTACTACAAATTAGATTTTTTTTATAGTTTTAACAAATTAATTTTTCTTTTATGCATTGCATATAAAGCGATTTATGAAATCTGGATCATATATATGACTCACATATGCACATGCAATAATATACTCATCCTTCAATTTAGAATACATAAGGGATAAGAGGATTAATTTGCTACATACGGTGTGGTCCTCGCTCTATCTATATATCTACAATATATAGCAGCAAAATTAAGCATCAGAATGGAAAGCATAGCCATATAGTCAGATATTAATTTTGGTCACCAAATATTAAATGATATTCAAAATTATTATTTCTATCTTCAGAATACTACTCACGCCCATATTCATATATCTAATCCAACGTACCTTATGCGGCCTCGTTGTTACCTTACTTTATTTATTATTATTTTTTGAAATAAATTTCTTATTAATATTATTAAGTGGTTTTGTAATATAAAAAAATAAATTTAACATATTTAAATATAAAAATCATTTTAAAAATATTAATACTGTTTTAAATAAATAAAACTGGAAAAAACAATGACGGATTATTATGTAGTACTTATTATTATTATTATTGTTGAATTTTGATTCTCAATCATCACATTTACATACACATTCTCATCTGATTAATTTTATGTACCATTCAGTTGTACGTACGGTACATATATGTAAATGTGTGTATGTCTATGAACAGGCATAGCATGTGATCATCTATCATCTATCATACATTAACATTGCATACCACAATATATACATATACACTAGTCAATTTTACATTGGTTCGTGTAGATTACACAACATGGTCCCCTCCACCTCCCTCTTTATTAATTTTCTCAATTTTAATTATTATTTTTTGTCTAAATTATATAATATGATCATATTACATGGTGGTTTCAATTTTCAAGTGTGTAACCAGGTTTGTAATCACATTTTCATTAGCCAAAGTAAGTAGACCAAAGCACGATATTCACAATTAATTTCTTGCTAATCTAGCTGATCAAGTTTATTTCTTTATATTTTTATATTATTATATTATTATTATTATTTATGCCATCTTTAGAATAATCTTCAATTCTGTACCCAAAAACAATAATCAATTCCGCCTCAATATTCCACCCACTCTACATCTTCTCAACAATTAGGATTAATTGGACCAACGTACGTATATAACACGATGAATCTTTTCCTTTGAATTGTTTGACTTGGACTCCATTTTCATTTTCATTATACATGACTAGCTCATAATTATATTACATTTCTCTTTTCACACCACATTAAATGATCTGTTTGACTATATATTGCACTAAATATATATACATATATATAATAGATACAATATTTTCTAATGACAAATATGTATATATAATAAAACGAAATCGCAAAATTACGATATTACAAAGAGGCCTGTCGGGCAAGCAAATAAATGGAGAAGTAGAAGCAACAATAACTAATAACTGAAACAAGAAACAAAGATTAGACTGAGAACGAGTCAAGAATCTACCATCCTCTATTAGGCCAAATACATAACAACCTTCAACCTTCTATTACTCTATCTAATACACTTTTGTTACATCATTGGTTGTGAAATATGTTAGATAATACAACTATCAGAATATAACTAATCATTTCAAAAATTGAACGTGTCAATGGTTTTTCAAATAAATTAATTATTGTGGAAAATATAGAGTGAATATCAAGATAGTCTTTATAAAAAAATTTATTGATTATCAATGGTCTCAGAATTGTGAGTTATGTGTATGAATCTCATGGAGAAGTGGCACGGTGTAGCAACTGTGCAATTATAATAGAGGGTCCAAGTATAGTAAATTATAGATTCGATTATTAGATTTGGGTGTTTGTTAATTTTGAAGAAAAAACGTATAATGCAAAGATTAAAATATTAGTTGATCTAAATTATAATATATAAAATATTATTTTAATACTAATATTACGAAGACACGTTAAAGTCACAAATTTAAAGTAAAATATTATAATAATATATTAAACATTAACATTACAAAATAATATTAATGGATTATATTTAAAATAATAATAAAAATATATTAAATAAATAAATATTATTAAATAAATTAAAACTAATAAATAATAATTTAATACAATATCTTTTACTAATAAAAAATAATTAAGTATTAAAATTTATATACGTAGTTAAACTCAATTTGTTTTGATTTTTAAAAATGAATTTGAAATTCGATTCGAGCAATTTCTACCAAAGAAAATACATACGCATTTGATAATAATCAATTTTATACAAATTTTTAATTTTTTAGATGAATTTACGATTTTTATTTAAATCGGTTAGTACGTGAGCATCCCTATGATTAGAATGCATTACGAAAGTCTTGACTAAATGTGAAATGTGAAATGTGAAGCTGGACTGGACTGGCCCATTATGTTTGTTTATCAGAGTCTTCAAAAGAAGCTACCCATGTTCTGTGAACGAGATTGGTTGGTATTTAGTAACTATATATATAACAAATGGGGTATATATGTAAGTGACTATGTGACCCTACCACACAGATATGTACCACACATACCCTCCACGGAACAATAAAGTCACCACTGACCAGTAATTGTTAGCTAATTAACTGTGGTAGAAATAATAATAATAATAATAATAATAATAATAATAATAATAATAATAATAATAATAATAATAATAATAATAATAATAATAATAATAATAATAATAATAATAATAATAATAATAAAAATGCAATCCAACAACCTTGGCTATAGTATAGCCCTCTGTTTATAAGCACATGTAGCCCACGTTACTTTTGCATTCCAACAAAACAAAAGCTGAAGAGACAATGCGAGTGGGAAGGAAGGAAGGACATTGCAATTGCCACAGTACCAACTACTTTCTATAATTCACCAAACATCATTCAAAGCCACGGTTATAGCTTTCCCTAAATTTATAGTAAAAACAAGCTACAAAGTATTCAGCTACTTCTCTATTTGATTTGCTTATTTTAGAAACTAAAAAACACAAGTTAGCACCAACTAACTTATTATTAAATTATGGGTCTGTTTTATTATGGAACATTTGCCAATTGGTTGTAATTGGTAATTTGGTAATGGTTTGTTTATATCTAACTAAATCAACCACTAATACATATTCAAATAGCTACCATTCACTATGCTCTATAATGTATATGTTAGAGACCTTAATTAAATCAAATACATCATAATCAATAATGTATTAAATGTTGTGAAGAGAGTATGAGATCATCTACATTGAGTCAAGAGCAACCATACAAATGAGTTAGATATTATATCTTAACTCAAAACCTTAAAATAAATAATTTATAAATCATCTCACTTATATGTCGTCTGTCAATCACTTATCTAAATAAAGTAGAACTTCTAACTCACATTTATCATACAATATTAAAAGAGGTATAGACAAACAGTGTTTATAGTGAAAAAAATAAAAATCTACTCTAAAAATATTGTAACTATTTTTATAACTTAATATTTTAACAATCAATTTGTTAAATGCATATTTAAATTTGAAACGAAATTGCCAAAATAAAAAATAAGTTGACGGAATTTTGATAAAAACACTTTTCAGAATTTCAATAAAATAAAATGTAAATTGTACTTCAAATATATACACTTAATTCCAATTAAGCTAGCTATTCTAATGTTGAGCCTAAAAATATTAATAAATGGGATATAGTAACATATATTTTTGAAACATTATTAACTTATCAAGCCAAACACTAGATGCATACATAAGTATCATTTGATAGGAAAATAGAATGGGCCCTATCACAGCTCACAATAGAATCACGAGAGTCAAAGGACTTTACGGATGTACCTCTAACGTGCACTAGCACATGTGCTTCTGCTGCATGACACGAAGATAAGTATTTATATTACCATCAAATTTCTTTACTTGGCAACATCAAAACTAATTATATGAGTAGAGAGGGTCGAAGCCAGGGTGGAATATTTGTTGCAACAAACTTTAGATTTAAATGAATTACACATTTGATAAATACTCTGCTAAGTTGCTCTTTGATTGATGGTAATTTTTAACATTATAGTCATTTTTTTTCTTTCTAATAATTTCTTTTTTCATTAAATAGAAATAGTTTTAAAACATTGACCAAAAAATTAGTTTTCAAATGGAGATTGGTAACTGGTAAGTGTTGATTGGCTCCTTTTTTACAAAAGGTAAGTTGGGGGAGCTAGAAGTGATGATCGATTGACCCTTTCTTTTTATAGGTTCCTCCAACAAGTTAATTTATGTTGCCATGAATGGTTATTGTCATTGCAGTTTTACAATTTTAAGAACTAAATGAGAGCGTTTATTTAACAGATTTAACCTTTTATTCAGCAGATTTAACAGTAGTTTTTCACTCAAAATTTTAAGTAAATTTGTGTAGTTTATATAAAATTTACTCGTAAATTCATAAGAGTTTACCTAATATTGAAATAATATATATAGATTATACAATATCATTAAAATAATAATAATTTAATATTTTATCTTTGTAATAAACTAAAAATATTTTTAAATAAATAAATATTTATGATTGACCAAAATGAAAAAGAACAAACTCATATCATGTCGAGACATAATAATTGTCTTTAAAAATAATACTAAAAAAATAAATTTACTTTTCAAAACCAAAATATATTGCAACATATACATAATTAAATTGAATATTGTTAATATTTATCAAAATTTTACATTTCTAAGATAAACTAATATAGAATCGTAAATTCATAAAAGACTAATAAATCTAGAGTTTACTAATTTTATTAAACTTTTCTTAATTTCGTGAGAGTTTATCAAAAATAAAATTTACATGCAAGTTGACTCGTTTTTATGAAATAGAATCATAAACTCGTAAAAATTTAACAACCTTAGACCTAATACCTCATTTTATGGGCTCCTTCTCTCTTCATCAAATAAGAGTCATTATGATCAATTTTTAGTCCGAAAGCATTCATCTAACTCATTTTTTATTATGTTGTATTTAATGAGTGTTTCTTCGCACACATTTAGTTTTACTTCGTTTTTATTTTTATTTTGTTGTATTAATGCGACTCTATGTTTGTTCGTCATCTGAGCGCAGTGTTTTGGTTTTCGATTGTGTTACGGTATTTTTTGATTCAAATCAATATATTAACTTCGATCAAATGCATATTCTATCAATGAATTTGATGTTGTCAACTTTACAGCTCTAATGACATGTATATTTTAGTCACTTTAATTTTATCATATCGTAGATATTTTGTGTCCTATGATATTAATAAAAGTGTTGTGTGTTTTTTTGCAAATTCATCAATTTCAATTTTAACAACTTTGAATAATAATGTTCTCAACCGATGTAATTTATATTTTAAAAAAATAAATCAATTTAATTTCTATCAATTAAATCAATAAATATCATTTTTAATAAAAAAAAGTTTTTTTTTTCTACAAATTTTTTCCTCAATATAACAAAAAATATTTTATATTTTAGTTTCTTTATGCCAAGGACACGCGTTAATTTGGAGAAACGTTACATTCCCAACAACTATTGAATTTATTCTCACCTTAATTATCTACCTAATTCAAAATAATTTAAGAAAAGAAGGAGACATAAATAGTTACTTAAATTGTAAATAGCACGTGATTTCATAACCTACCGTTATAAAAGTATTTGAAGAATTAAAATCTTCATGTATGGCTCTACAATTTATTGAAAATGATCTACATTTTTTTTCTGTCAAAAACTAAAATAAATGGTGTCATTTTTGTTTGTAAAAAAATGTAATATTGAACAAATTATTTTTTAAAAAAAAGATAAGGGGCAAAGGCCCAAAACAAAAAATTTCAAAGAAATTAAATAAAGAGTAGGAACCTTAATAACTTACGACATCATTCAGTATACATAGATGATCTCCACATAGGGATCATCAAATACTACAAATGAGGAATCAAGTTGCATCCAGAATTAGCTAAGAAAAATCAATCTTAATTTATTTTCCGATAAATATGAGAAATCTAAATTTTTTAATCATCATACAATATTGTTTGAATTTTATTCATTAAGCTCGAATTGCTAAAAGTCTATATAACTTCAAATTAGATGCTCTAAACCACCACATCATAATCCATACGTAATTATTTACTACTATGAAGTTTTTACTTTTGGTCAAATTAATGCACACCCTCGAAACCATCAATGCTATGCTATATAAGCAGAAGCAATACTAACATGCTTATCAAAGCTACACACCATCCCCTGCCAATTAATTCTAATATGGCAATTGAAAATTTAAGATTTAGAATTTGAGATTCAAGATGTTGCATAACTAAATTTGCCGAAATTTGAGGTTTTTTTTTTTTTTTATAAAAAAAACGAGAATTATG
Organism: Cicer cuneatum; assembly: GCA_037974295.1. Taxonomy (NCBI): domain Eukaryota; kingdom Viridiplantae; phylum Streptophyta; class Magnoliopsida; order Fabales; family Fabaceae; genus Cicer; species Cicer cuneatum. The sequence continues at coordinate 78,432,665 of JBBPBO010000004.1, forward strand.
GTTAAGGATATATAATTGAAATAACATAGTTTATAATAAAAAAAAAACATACTTTATATTTTAAAAAATAATTATTTAATTTGGTGTTTTGCACACAAAAATGAGAATTAAAAATTGACCCAAGTTTTCCTAACATATGAATTAACCAAAATTTTCTATTTAAATTGTATCCTTTATTGGTTTTTATCAAATAAATATATTTCTGTTTGTGTTAATTAAGTTGGCAGGTGTAGGTAGTAAGTACTTCTTTAAAAACAGATCAATGAAATTGACGTGGTCCAAGAGATCATAAACTAAAGCGAAAAACAAAGAAGCGAAAGTGAGAGTTTTCTATTCCACCCTCACTTATACTTGCCACACCTATACATGCTACCTCAAACTTTATGAAAATATAATTATGTTCTTTTAATAATTTAAAAAACTGCAAAAGAAATTTACCTCACACTTTTTTCACGCACTCTTTCGAATATTTAGAGAAACTATCATAAATTAAATCTTTCTAAATCTTTGAAATAAAAAAGTAAGATACATTCAAATGTTTCAAACTTCTGAAACACAAATTTTAAATATTTTTGAAATGAAAAATTTCCAGAATTTTCGAAACCTTCGAAATATAAATTTTTTAAATTTTTCAAAAATTTCAAAGTTTCGAAATGAGTACAATTTCGAATGTTTTAGAAACCAAATTTTCGAAATAAGGATTACATTTCAAAAGTTTCGAAAGTTTCAAAATTTTTAGTTTTCTTGAAAGTTTCGAAATGTAATATAATTTTATTAATAGTTAAATTTTTATTTTAAATATTGTATTTATGATAAAAATATTAATTAAATTTAGTATATTTTTTCAAATCAGGTATGAGTAGAGTTGAGGGTGAAGTTCGTGCTACAATATCGATTGTAGATTCTATAGATAAATTCACGACTGATCAGGTAATCTTAATGATAATTAATATTATAAGTTTTGGTTTTTAATGTATAGACATATATTGATGTTTTATTTGAAATATATTTTGTAGATATTTTCCACTCGAGAAGTTGTAGTCAAATGGGCAAAAACTATTGGAAGGCAAAATAGAATGATAATTGCTACCATTCGATCTAATACAGTTACTAGAAAGAGAGAAAGAAAAGACAAATTAATTTTGAGATGTGAAAGAGATAGAAGATATAAATCATCAAAAACAAAATCAACAGTAATTTGTTCTCGCAAGGAAAACTGTCCATTCAAACACAAGTGTATAACGTTGAGTATCAGTGAAAGATGAAAAATTAGTGTTCGTTGTGAAACACACAATCACGATTTAGCGGATACTTTATACGTCCATTCATATTTGGGGCGTTTAAATGAAGAGGAGAGAAGATTTGTTAAAGACATGATAAAGTGTAAGTTTGCACCAATATTCATTTTGAATGCTTTGAAATAGACAAATAAAGAAAATGTCACAATTTTCACTCAAATATATAAAGCAATGAGTACTTATCGATCATCTTTGAGAGGTTCATCCACAAAAGTACAACATCTCTCGAAATTAATACAAAATGAAAATTATGTGCATTGGACAAGAAGACGAGATAATTCAGATGTTCTGAGAGACGTATTTTGTACGCATTTTGATTGTATAAAGTTGTTGACTATGTTTCATTTTGTTTTGATATGTGATAGCATATACAAGACAAATAGATATCAGCTACCATTGTTTGAAATTGTCGGTGTAACATCTACTGAGTTGATATTTTCTGTTGCATTTGCTCCCTTGGAACAAGAGCAACAAGCTAACTTCATTTAGGCATTTGAAAAGGTAAGACAATTGTTCGTATTTGAGAATTTAATTTCTAAAGTTATTGTGACTGATAGAGATCTTACCATGATGAATGCTATCAGTGTTGTATTTCCTATCTCAATTAATTTGCTATGTCATTTTTATATTGAAAAAAATGTTGGAGCAAAATGCAAACAATATGTGAAAAAGGATATACAAGATCAGATCATGGATGGAAAAAATTGTATTTTCAACTAGTGTGGATGAGTATGATCATCACTTGCAACACTTTGAGCTAGTGTGTGCCGATATTATCCTTTTTGTTGATTATGTTAAAGATTCATAGTTCACACCTTACAAAGAAAAATTTGTCTCGATTTGGACCAATAGAGTGGTGCATTTAGGGAATACAACATCAAACAGGTACATTTAAATTATGATTTGTTTTAGAAATATGATTTGGTAATTTATGTGATTTGTTTTAACTTATTTGTAGAGCTAAGTCTACTAATTGGATATTGAAAGACATGCTACAAACTAATAATAGAGACTTGTGTAAAAGTTGGGATGCTGTGAATATGATTTTTAAGAACCAAATGTGTAGCATCAAATTTTCTTTTCAGAAAACCATTATCGATATTGAGCATGAGTAAAATTCACCATTTTATCAAAGATTGCATCACTTTATATCAAGGAAATGTTTAAAAAAATTGATAAACAATAAAAGAGGCTAAATATGGTAGGTATTGATAAAACAAAATGTGGTTGCTCAATCAGAACAATTTATGGATTACCCTGTGTTTGTGAGTTTACAATTTTGCAGATATCTGGTAATGTTAACCCTTTAGATAACAGTCATATTTTTTGGAGAAAATTAAGCATAGAACGTGAATTGGAGAATAAAGAATCTTTATTACAATATGACTTTTTAGAAGAGTGAGAGGCAACAAAAGCATACATGAAAATATAATATATTGTTGGTCAAAGGATATTCAAGACAAAGGTGCGTGAATTTTTATTTCCACATACAACAACACTGCGTCCACCACCTGATAAAATGAAAATCAAAGAAGCTACTAAAAAAAAAAGAATTTAATACTCCTCGTGATCCTTAATATATATATACACACACACCACACACACACACATCAAAGCTAACAACTGTTATTGTTAAAAGTTTCAACTTTTGTTCCAACGCAAATATTGCAAAAATGTAATGCTCCACTTGATGAGGCAAAAAAACATGAAAATATTCCATTCCACTCTAAATTATAAAAAATTGATATATTTAGTTTAATATTTGCTTATTTTTTCATTCTAGATCAAATATACTTGTAGAATGTCCATTGTCCACTAAATATTGAGTCAATAGTCTAAGTAGGTTAATTTTATTGATTTTACAATGATATATTTGTTGAAATTGATTGTTTCTTTTTAATCCATAGCAGAGATGATAAGTATCATCGTAAATTTATACACAATTGCGAAATTCTAAGTTTGAGTCTAGAATATAATGTTCAACTTAGTAATATTGACATTTTCGTTAATACTTAAAGGACATAATTGATTGTTTCGATTTGCACTTATAATTTTTCCTACGTGCACACAAGACATTTTGGAGTGTATATTCTACGGTCTTAGGGACTAGTTTTATTTATTTTTATAATGGGCTTAAGAGGCCCAAGTTTATTTTTGGTCAGATTGTGGTTTGCAAATTTATTGTTTGTAAGACTATCATAGCCTAGCTAAAAAAATTAGCAAATTATTTTGCTGATTACTCGTATCGCCAAAAATTTTACTCACAAGATATAAATATATTGTGGTAGTATATTTTACTTAAATTTATATTTACTTATTCATTTTTTTCTTAGTTTTCTTTGCTTGCACCGGACACAACTGACCTATATTGAAATTATTGATGTTGTAAAACTTATTTTGTTTGATTGTGCAGTTTTAGGTCATTTATTTCTCTTGAAAGTTATAAAGTGATTTGGTGGTTTTGAGAGTTGAAATGACAGAGAGATCATTGATTCAATTACTTTCTCTATCAAAATTAATAATTAATTACTAATATTGATTATTTTAAAAAAATGGCTTATCACTTTAAAATAAAATAAAATGAAAGGATAGAAATATTTGCTATAATCTTATTTCAATTTTCTTGCCAGGTATAGCAATTTTGTTTTCCCATACTTCTTGAGTATCCATTTTTGGTCGATTGGTAGGTAGAAGAAGGTTATAATGAGAGTCCTAGTGGCTGAAAAATCATCTTATATAACAAGATAATAAATATGATAATAATTCGTTTATATTTTGACAATGAATATGTGTAACTAAAAATTTCCTAGTAAATTGACTCAAAAAAATAAATCCTAGTATATCATATATAACTTAAGGCTTAGTTAGCTACAAAAATATTTTAGTGTAAATGAGCACAAAAGGACAATACTTCGTGTTAAAATCTTACTTTTGCATATAACAATTTATTTTTATCTCACAAGTATAAAAGTTTAATTCTAATTAAAAAACAAATATATATATATATATATATATATATATATATATATATATATATTTGTGTGTGTGTGTGCGTGTGAAAATGAACATTTATTAAAACAAGCATGGTATGAAACAATTGGCAAATAATTAGGTTATTTAAATATGTGGACATTTTAAATAGAACATCTAACCACCGTATATGCAAGAGTGTCTATTTAGAGAGATTAGCCATTTAAAATGATGTATGTACCTAAGAAGATTAATCATTGATTTTGAACCAAAAACACACCTAGATTTACCAATGAAAATTACTATAATAACTAAAAAGTAGTATTCTCTAATCTGCGGTTGCAATGGGCTTAATGGTCATTTCACCTATGAAATGAAATATGCTACATACTTACTTACGTAAGATGTTATCCAAATAAGGAAATAATAAAGAGATGAGCTAACTAATGACATAGGACATCCAAGGAATCTCTTTTCACATAAGGAGCTAACCTTTTGCTTTATTGCTTGTGCTTTTCCCACAAAAGAACGAACAGACGGTCATGTCAAAATATAATTGAAAAATTGATTCAAATTATGTGTGTGTGTGTGAATTACAAGTGGCACACTGCAATGGAATGAACACATTTATGAAAATGTAGTAGAGTGAACGTGATTTAAGGAAGGAAGAAAGAAACGTGAAAACGATAATACATATATATGTTTATGTAATAACGTGGATCCAGGCGATAATTAGACTCATCATATAACATTTAATTATATAACATTTAATTAGTCACGATATATTTAAAAAAAAATTATTTTTAATATTTTAAGAAATTTAATTTATATACATTGTCGGTATAAATATTTTGTATACTATCAATCAATCACAATAGTTACGTCGTCAATAGTATTTGATTTTTATTATGATAATTTATAGTGTCATTCATATGATTGATCATCATTTTTTAACAGTATAATATTTTATACTATCAGTAAATAAAAATTAAAATCTATTTTAAAAAATTTATATTTATCAACAATGTTGAATTTTGAAAAATGAACTAGATTTGTGTTACGTGACAAAAAAATTCAAATATCATGGTAAGATATATTTATATTTATTGTGTCACACGCTTTAAATAATATAAAACATATGAAAACCTAAAAAAAAGATTGTTCACATTTATTTTTAAAAATGACAAATTAATGGTTAATTACAAATTTAATCACACACAAAATAAAATATTAGAATTTTGGTTGTATATAATACAATCTTACGAATAGACTATTAAGAGAAGTTTATTCTCATACATCTCGAACATAAGAAACAAAAAGAGTTGTGCATATATAAACAAAATTAATAAATTCTACCTTATGTAATCATATTATTTTTAAAATACTCTTGAATTAATTTAGATATTAGTTTGTTTAATTTATTTTATTTTGTAAATACAATTTAAAAAATGCAAGTATTTTTATTATATAAAATAAAAGAAATTTAATAAGATTAAGTAATTTTTTAGGGGTGGGGAAATTTTTATTGTATTTGACCAAAGAGAATAAATGATAATATGAAATTAAATTAAGAGAAAAAGATAATAATACACCGACAATGAAAACAGGTTATATATTGTTAGTTAATAAGAATTATAGATCATTCTTTCTCATTATATGATTGTAATTTTTATCAATTAATAATCATTAATAGTTCATATTTTTCATTAGTAAAAACTCTTTATATAAACAATGTATATATTAATTAATAAATTTCTAACAAAAGAAAAACATCAAAATTAAACTAACTAAAGTAATTTATTTCTATAAAACTTAACTTACGTAATAAATATTGATATTGTTAAAATGTCTATTATGTCTCTAGTTTAAACTTAGAACATTAATATTAATATACCAATTTTTTTATTATTTGATCTCTTAAAAAAAAACACTCGATGTTTGTCTTACATACGACGTGTACTACTACCTAATATTGCGTCATGCACTAAATTTGTTTTATTTTCATTTAACAAAAGATTAAAAGTTGCAATTCAGTGAAAACTTTTGGTGATAGATATTTTGTCTTGGTTAACCAGGGTTGTACATCGACGTATATATCCCTATTGCTAATGAAATATTTTAATAATTACTATTATAATAAATAAATAAATACGTAAATAAATGCACTATGTGCAAAGGTGAATTTCCACCTAGTGCCATGGATAATATATTAGTACTTTGGTAGGACGTAGACAATAGACCCCAGACGTGTAAGCTCTATATTCATGTGTTACAGATATATCGTTGGATAATTTTTCTTTTCTTGCACCGTCTACAGAAATATGCTTAATTGCCTAATTATCATAATTATTAAATCTCTTTCAAACATGTCAAAGTATTTAAATAAATAAGCCTTAGTCAAAAGATCACCCACAGCACGCTTCTCTCTTTGAACCAACAACATTAAACAATTGCTAATTCAAACACTCCATCGATTAGTACAGTCAATTATACATATCACAATAAAATTAACTCATAATGTATATATTCTAAAAAAATATATAGTAAATTGTTAGTTAATGATTAAATCATGAAAAATAACGATTAAAAAAATAAAAAATGTAATGTAATTTTTTATGTGTCATTTAAATAACTTTCAATTATGATTATTAATATATGATTGTATGATTTAAATTTAATCAATTATTTATCTCATATTAAAATTCTTTTAGTTAATATATTTCGATGATATAAAAAAGTTTTATACATACTTCTAGTAGTACCTCAGTACATATAGTGATCGTAAATGTTTTTAAAATAATATATTTAATATTGAATGCATCTGTAAAAGTTTTTTCACACAATAAAAATCAATTAAATTCATATAATAACAAGATTAAATGGACTACGTACAATCAAAATAAAATAATTTTACATTAACATTTAATTAAAATTATTATTTTATTTTCCCACATCATAGTATCATTTAAAAGAGTTTAACTAAATTAAAAATGTCAAAAAATTGATATTCCAATTGCTTTTCCCCAATCACATCAAAAAATAATAGTGAATTGGCTATAGTAGAATATTTATGGTTTCAAAGGGTGATAAATGAATTAAATGGAAAGAAGACAAAAATAAAGTAGAGAAAGTTTGAGAAAATTATATGTTAAGTTCCATCAATTAAAACTCTAATATACACCAATTTAGTCTCTAAAATTTGAATGTTTGAAATAGGTAGTCGACTTGGCATTTACGTGCATAGCGACGTATTCGTGTGTCAACAAACATTTAATGTAACATATTAGAATGTCAAACTCTTTTTAAGTAACTGAAGCTAAGTTATATAGTCAAAGATTATTTTTAAAATATTGATTTAGATAAGTAGTAATTGATTCAAATGTCAAAAGTAAGAAAAATGATTACGGATATTTACTCGAACAACGGATTCCGAATAAATTTACATGGTAATTCATTTCAATTGAATTTTAATTAGTTTAAATGTTATAATTTGACTTAATAGCCATATCCCATAGCTAAAGATAGTTTGAGTTTAGAGGGGAGGAGAGAGTTGAGATGAGAGGAAAAGAAATAAACATTTCACTTTAATTCATATAGTATTTTGTAGAGGAGATACTTAATATATTTTAAATTTTGAGATTATTATAGAGAGATAAAAATGATTCCTAGAATTTATCTAAACCTTTTAAAATCTTCAAAAATCCTACTCCAAATTATTTTTTAAGTTCATCTAATTAATGTATAGAAATTGTATGATCAAGGAAATTAAACCCCCCTTTAAGTTGGCGTCTATCATTCATTCATTTTTCCTTTCTTCCATCATTTTTTTCAAAGAACTCTCGTATCCTATTAAACTTTCAATCGGATCCTAATTAATAATCTGTCTGGGAGGGGGATTTATGAGAGTTTAGGAGGATAAGTCTATATTTAAATATATAATTGAGATATTTTTTAAAAATTTAAAAAGTAACATGATTTATGATCATATATAATCTCAATCATACTTTAATTATTTTTAAAAATATTTTATAATTTAAAACAGAAAAACAAGCCCTCTCTTCTCCTTTCCTCCAAAATCTTCGTCCCAAATCAGACTCTAAGTGTGTGTTTAAGAGGAGTGGTGGAGAGGACTTTGAAAAAAAAAATAGAGAGTTTTGGAAGGAGAATTTGATGGTTTATTTTTATTCATAAAACAAAATCTCTTTAATTTGGACAATTCAAAAATTGCATAGAAAATGATTTTAGAAGAGTTTAATAAATTCTTTAAATTTAACATTTGTTGTTATAATACTCTTAATATTAATCATAAACATTTATTAATTATTATCTACAAAAACACTTTATAAGTAAAAAGTTTCTCTATTTCTTTCTCAATTTCCCTTCTCCAAAGTTCTCCTTACCCTTTCCCTCCAAAGCATATTTTTGTTTTTTAAATTAAGAAAATTTAAATAAAGTTACTCGTATTTTATTTTTAAAGCTTATTTTTATTTTTTAAATTAAGAATATTATAACATATTTTTAAAAATAAAATGCGAGTAATTTTGATTTTGTAGAAAGAATATTTGGCAGGCTTCGAAGATAGTTGTATAAAGGAAACGATGGAAATGAAATATAATTGGAAGAAAAAGAAGAATAATGGAGATGGAATATTACTAAAACATTCTTTCCTCCATTCGGTTATTGGAAAATGATAAGATACATAAGTTATGGTTGAAGTGGCTATGTTTTGAACGGTGGAGATTTTGACAACACAATACACGCCCTTCTTTAGTAACTTGTCCTTCAAACCTCTAACTACCACCCTTTGTTTTCCATCATGACCAATATTAAAATCCTATTTGAATAAATATTTCATTTTTTATAACATAAACATTACTTTATAAATTATAATATATAATAAAAAAAATAAAACAAACTGTTTTTATATAAATTAAAAATTATTTTCATAAATTATTCAAAATAATTTATAAAAATTAAATAGAAATAATTTAAAAATATATATAAAAACTATTTTTATAAATTCATGTGAATAATTTTAGAATTGTTTACGTTAATAAATAAATTCAAATAAATTTAACTACGAATCGATAATAACAATAATCAATGGGATTGCATATGTAACTTAAAATAAATTTCCGTAAGTCATGGAAAGAGTTGAGTTCCAACACAAATAAAAATCAAAATAAAAAATGAAATTATATTTTTGAGTTAGCAATTATTTGAATTTGTATGAGATGTCTCATTTTTGCATCAGGGATTGATGGGCAATTGGCAGGCCCAGTAGCCTGGTCCGGATTTTCATGCAACAATTAATCATTGCAGATTTGCTTATCACATAACATTTAGCCAAGTATTCATTAGGTCCATCCAAGTTTGATCTTTTTTCTCCCACGATTGATGGAAACTTTGAATTTGTACATTTTTTGAATGATAAAAAAATAGATATATATTATAAAGGGAAAATAAGTTTCATATCCAGAGAAAAATAAAGAGAATATGTAAAAGCTTCTATTTATTTTCTTGGTTAGACAAAAAACAAGGAAGATCAAAATTAGTAATGATTTTTCTAGCCTCGATAAAAAAATATAGTATTGTTTCATGATCCATCACGCACAACTATTGTATTGTACTAGATCTATATACTTGGCAAATTACAACAATTCCTCCAATTTCTTCTTCATTTTTGTATTTAACCAAAGTGTAGCGTTGCAATTCACGATGCTAGATAATGTTTGAAATTTTATATGTGTATCAATGTATACTTTGTATATGGAAAATGTTTGGTGTACACCAAAAGTATTTTAGATACTTTGAGAGAGATAAAAATAAAAATAAAGAGAATGATGTGATAAATGTGATATATTGATGATATTATAGATAGAGAATAAAATGTTAAATGAATGTATGAAAATTAAATGGATTTAAATATAAGAGTTATACAGTTTACAAACATTATGCATATTGCTTAACTCCTCAAGTCCCATGAGTGTATTTTTTTTTAGGAAGAGTGTGAATAACTACCCTTTGAAGTTTTGATTAATTATTGTTTGAGGCTTTGAGCCATAGATCAAATTAATCGTATATTATTTGTCATATGATATAAGATGGATGTCAAATTATTGTTTTTCAAAAGCAAAAGAGATTTTATTCATCACATCCAAGTGGAAAGGTGTGCAAAAATAATTTTATAAAGTACATGGTGACAAAAATATAAACAGCCCAAAAAAAACCAATGCCCATCCATACCATGTTCAATTGCAAAGTAGCTAACTTGATGGAGATCATAGAAAGTATAAAAAGAAGGACGCGGATATGGTTTGTATACAAGGATTGAAGGAAAATTAATATTTTAATATGATAATAAAAAATTTACATTTTTAAAATTTTTGAAAATATGAAAATATTTATTTTCTTTCACTAAAAGAATGTAATTATATTATACTATTTTTGTTTGGATGCAATAATCGTAAAATTTGAGTTTGCATATTAGATCTCAGATTAAATGTCATGTATATATGAAAATCTATAATTTAATAGACACAACCATTTAATATATTTTGGATTTTTGAAGAGAGTAATCTTTGCAATTTTGCACAAAATTAATTTTTTTTTTTTAAATATTAAGATAAGTCTAATTAGACTATATTATATACTGGGACTGTTTTCCTCCCAAATAACATGAATATATTACAATTAATTTTTTTATATAAAATTTTATTAATTTTATTTTAAAATATTAGATTATGATGAATTTTTTTAAGTAAAAAATTATATTTTTTCAGACGCGATTCGGTAGACTTAATGCCATCACATATAGGGATGACAGTATAACTCGCATCTACAGGTACCCACCTGAAATCGTCACCCGCTTTGATTGGGTGCGAGTATGAGTTTTCAATGAATTAAAATTTGGAGGTAGGGGCGGGTGCAAGTGTGTTGATATCCACCCTGCACTCGTACCCGAACTCGCCCTGTTAATAATATTATTATAATTTTAAAATTTTATATATATATATATATATATTAAACATACTTAATAATTTTTTAAATATTAAAAATTATAACTTCATCTCTATAAAAAAATAAATTTATAATTTTTTATATATATATAAATGAGTGTGGACAGGAAAACTCAAAATATATTGTAGACAAAGATGGATACAAACTTCACACCCGCTAAAAGAATGATTGATTTTTCTGAATTAGTTAAGTGTCTGAATGGAGAAGACAAAATACATCTCAATTCGAGTCCATTGTCATGTTTAATCACATAGATATATTTTCACTAAGTTCCATTGAAAATAACCATGTTACTAAAATGTTACTCTTTTAGAAAGAAAAAAAAAACATAACTTTATTTTGTTAAATTGCGTAAAAAATATTCTACACGCATTAAGTATATAATTGGTTAATTCTAGAATAAATTCAAGCCACAAAAAAATACATGAAAATGATAGTATCCGAAAAATAGAATAGGAAAACAAAACGATAAAGTGGTATCAATAAAATTGAAGGAAGAATATGTCACGAGAAGAGAGGAAATTAAGATATGATGTGATGTGATGGTGGTGATATTGAAATGCAAAATAGCATCCGTGTGGGTGGCATAAGGGATAATGAATTAATTAAGATGAATATCTCTGATTATTATTTATTTAATTAAAAGTTTAAAAAGCAAGAGAGTAGCTATAAAGAGGGATAAGCAATGACACTAATTCTTATTCACTTTTGGATATTGGGTTTCAAAGTGTTTTGCTGACTCCTTCCTTCTTCTCTGCTTTCTTTCATTATTTCTCACACATCATTATATCATCAACACAACAACACTACACACACTTAATAAATACTACTCCTTCAACTCTCCTCCTCTTAAGAAAAAACAATTAATTTTGCTCTTTATTATATATGGAAATTGAACAACCCATCATCAAGTCTAGGTTCACACGCATCTGTGTTTACTGTGGTAGTAGTCCTGGAAAGAATCCTAGCTACCAAATTGCTGCTATTCAGCTCGGAAAACAACTGGCAAGTATTCATTATAATAAATAAATATCCTCTGTTTTTTTTTTTTGCTTCCAATTGCCCGTTCTAATTAATTTCAGATTAATATTGGAAATATTGGAATTGAAATATATATAATTATATAAACAATTAGAGTTAATTTATGTTAATTATAAATTAGTTAGATTAGTCGTAAGTTAGTTGTAATAGTCATTTAAAAATTTATATATAAATTAATATTTCACATTTATTGTAATTAATATATATTTTTTCTTCATTCTATTATATAATTTTACTTTTATTTTTCTGTACTTAATATTAATATTTTGTGTATTATATTACAAACCAAAATGTTTTTTGGGAATGTGAATTACTTAAAAGAGCTAGCTGGTTCTTTCACATTGAGTTGTATTGAATCTGATTGATTAATGGTTAATTGAAAGGGTTTGACATTGTGAATAATTAGAATTAAAATATGTGGTGTAGGTGGAGAGGAATATTGACTTGGTTTATGGAGGAGGAAGCATAGGTTTAATGGGTCTAATTTCACAAGTTGTTTATGATGGTGGACGCCACGTGTTAGGGTATATTCCAATACTCACCGTTTCAAGTCCCTTTCTCTTTATGTATTTAATTTATGCTCATATATATCTTCCTGCTTCCTTCCGCAGAGTCATTCCCAAGACACTTATGCCAAGAGAGGTAATTAATTAAAATTAGTATATATAATATTTTAAATTTGACTCAATTTTATTTATTTATGAATAGAAATAGAATTGATTAATTAACTAATTAGTTTAATTAACAATGTATAGTTGGTTATTATGATTGTGTTTTAGATCACTGGAGAGACTGTGGGAGAAGTAAGAGCTGTATCGGGGATGCACCAACGAAAAGCCGAAATGGCTCGACAAGCAGATGCATTTATCGCCTTGCCAGGTTCATTTGTTTTCCCTCTTTTCTTCTCCAACTTCTGTGCACGTGTTACTGCTCTGGATAATCCCAAACTATTATTTATTAATAATTAATGTTTTTTTCCCATCAATCTTAACTAACATCATGTCTCAAATCATTATCGCCACTTTCAATAACACTCACACTCTAATAAGACTTTATGGAATCAAATTCAGATAGAGGTTAAATCAATATTAATTTTAATCACTAAAAAATATAATATTAAAAAAGTATGTGAGAGTCAGTGTTATTGACAGATTTTTTAATAAACAAATAATAAGTGTAAATTACTAGTATATATTTAATGAATTTTTTATTTTTTTTAAAATAAATAAATTAATAATAATTGATATTATATACATATGATTTGACTAATTAAATAGTTATAGTATTAATTATTGATAGAATTAGAATTAGAATCCTTTTGTCAAAAAAAAAATTCTATTTATGATTTTTTATATGGCTGTACTGGTATATATGAAGTAACAAATATATATAGCTTATTAATAATCAGTATCACTAATCCGTTTAAAATTTATATTAATCCAATAGGTGGATATGGCACCCTGGAAGAACTACTAGAAATTATTACCTGGGCTCAATTAGGTATCCATGATAAACCGGTAAGATTGAATCCCTTTGTCTAATTAAGATATAAATATGCAATAATATTTTGCAGTGGTTATCAAAACATAAAATGAATACCGATCATATCTCACATTAAAATAAATTAACAAGAATAAAATGGATTAAATTGGTTGATGCAGGTGGGGCTATTGAACGTGGATGGGTACTACAACTCGCTGTTGGCATTCATGGACAAAGCTGTAGACGAAGGTTTTGTAACACCAGCTGCCCGTCACATTATTGTATCTGCCCAAACTGCCCTAGATCTCATGTGCAAACTTGAGGTACATTAATTAATTAATACTATTATATAGTAACAATTATTATCATCGTACATTATTACAAATTGCAAATTTCCCATTTCCACTCCACGTACACTTGTACATCCTAATTATATAATGTGCACATGATTGGGACAACACGGTGGACCCAAATTATTCAAAAGTATCTGAGCCGTTGATTTTATATTTTGAACAGGAATATGTCCCTAAGCACTCTGGTGATGGCCCCAAACTAAGTTGGGAGATGGAGCAACAGTTAGTTAACACAGCAAAGTCAGATATTTCTCGTTGACTAAATTAATATTCAAACTCTTCTAATGCACCGTCGTGGGCCCTACATTTTAATTAGCGTTTAATTAATAATAGAAAAGTACTATCAACCCAAAAACAACCAAACACCCGTATAGTCTATAGATGTAAGCTTCACAAAAATAGAGGGACCATATTTCCCCTTTTAGTTTAAATGTGGATTTGAATTTAATCATTTCAACTATTGCTTAGTTTCTCTTTGTTGTCAAGATTTACTGTATTAGCTCTTGCTTAGTTGCTTTTGTTCTTTAATTTATTTTTTTCCGATTGGCTTTTACGGCTCAAACTATGTATTTCATTACGAACTAATTGTGTATTAGAGTTTGACCAAAGATGAAAGATGATAAATGAATTTTCTATCATGTCGGTGATTAGCAATGCTATATTATTTATAAGTTTTAGATATATAATAATCAGTTGTTGGATACAGCTTTCAATTAATTGAATTGAAAGAAAAAAAATTGATGTGGATGCATGGCTAAGGCCAACGAGAATGACACATTGAAAATCTACTTTAGAGAGAAAACTACTTGTATAATTAATTATAATTATTAGCTAAAGAATCAACTATTAGCTAAGATACTCTGCTAAAAAAAAAAAACTATGACACTTCCTCTTATAAGGAGAAAAAATATTCAAAGTAGTACGAGCAAATCTCAACTAATGTCATTTTATTTAATGTTATAAATAATTTATCAATTTTTTATAGATAAATATTAATAAATTAATTGTTTAATTAAATTTTTTGAATTTGAATTCAAAATTTCTTTTTTATAATGCATTTGTTGTCTCTTAACTCACCCACAGATAAATCTTATCATTTATTTAGGTGATATAGATTATATTTTTTTTATAACTCTTATAAATGTAACAAAATTCTTTTATAAAAAAATGTATCAAAATTTTCATGAATGACCCCTTAAATAATACTACTACTAGTTTCTCTATTTATTATTACTATAAAAGTTAAAGTTACTACTTAAAAAATTGTATTAACATTAATTTAAGTATTTTAATCATAATCAAAACCAGAATTAATTATTTTTAACTTAAAGTGAAAGTGATTTGATAATTCTTAAAGTCCAATATTTGAAATTTTGAGAAATAATTAAAACGTAACTTATTTAATAACGTAACTTAGACATATATATATATATATATATATATATATATGTAAATAACTAATTTATCCGATCTAGAGCTAGAATTGTGGAAGGTTGTTGATGTTTGAATTCATTGATAAATTGATGGGATGAAAGAACACCTGTCCTTGATCGTACTAATCAAAAGATAACAAAAGGGAAGGATAACAAAGTGGTGACGAAAGGCTAGCTAGCTAGTGTGTGTCCCCATAGCTGAATAGGTTGGTTTGTTTTCAAACTTGAAAAGACTTATTCGTGTGTTTGCATCCACCGCAAGATAAGAACTAAGGGCCCAGTGGGCCATAATCCAACGAACAAGTGAGTTCCCACGTGAACATGGCATTACTCGCGCTACAATTATTCAACAATGAAAACTACTCACACTATTTGACCAAAAAAACATACTACTCACACTATTTGATCCTTCGCCTGCGTTGTGTAAACAACATGTATTAGGAACTAGGAAGGAAATATGATTTTTTATTATATGGAAAAAATAAATCAAAATATCCTTAAAGCTAATTTTGGATTAATTAATTACTTGATTTTCTTCTCAAATTTTATCTCTTTGCTCTTTTTGGTTGCCGCCTGCGTGGTTGTTACTATTGGCAATGGGAATCATGTGTTTTACTAGTCTTTTTATTGTGTGCATTGCATTCAGCTATCTTTCCTAGCTCATTCCTTTCTGCTGGTCAAAAGATTAAAGAGAAAATCAAAAGAAAGATTAAGATAGTAACATTTATTAAGTTTTGCTAATTTAAGCTTAAGCATTCATGACATCAGATTGTTGTCCCACCAAAACAGGATTTCCAATTGAATCATTCTGCAGCTTTTCCTTATTACTTTCACAAATGTTTGTGGATTCTTTTTGATAAATTATGTTTGTTACTTTATCTTTTTCTTAATTTATTTTAATCATTTATCTTTACAATGTCAAATGAAATCCATTCAATTTTTTGACAATTTTTTTAGCAATAAATTACATAAACCAATGTCTGATTTAATTTAAATTAATTTTTTTAATAAAAGTGTCACAAAAAACAAATTGAACTATAAGTATTTTAATCTTTGGATCATAGACACAATCCGATCCAAACCACACTATTACACACCTAATAAAAAGAAACTATATGTGTATACTAATCCTTGTATATATACTTAATCTTCTAATGATGAGAAAGGAAAAAAAATCATTGACGTTATGAAAGTTTGGCCAATATCATGAACTTAACTAAAGATAGAATTAAATATTCCAAAATTTTAATTTGGGGTTTGAACATGAAACTTCATGAAACCAAAAATTTCTGTTGAACCCTGAAAGTAAACATTCCCGTCTTGTTTTCCCTTTATGCATTCAAATCAATCGCTTAGCTTTTCATTGCCTTTAAACCCAAATTCCCTTTTCTCCACTGTTTGTCGCCTCCGCTCCATTCTTTGAAGAGAAAACTTCCCTCTTTAGGATTCCAAAGTATAAAGTAGACGATTTTCAAAATTTTATTTTTACATTTAGAATCTTAACGAATGTTTTACAAGCATTTCTCTTTAAATAATGTTACCAAAACTTACACACACATGAAATCATATCTTTATAGTTATGTCTTTTTTGCCTTAGTTACATAAAAATTGATTTTAATTAAAACTGAATTAAATCTAAAATAATATATGTTTTGATATATTCATTTAAAGTGGAATAAATTTTAGCATAAAATTAGAATTAATTTTGGAAATAAAATCAATTATATTCAACTACATTCATTTGTTCAAATGAATTTTATATCTCTAGAATTTTTTACTCTTTCAAAAATGCAACTAAACATATTTAAATATACTTAATTATAATTGATTATGCCTCCTAAAAGATTTTAACATAATGTTAGAATTATGAGTTTTTGTCTCTAATTGATTTTTAACATCAAAGTTATAATACCGTGAGGTCACAAGTTCAAATCCGGACAAAACATTCAACCTCATTTTCAAGTTAAACTAAGGGCTTAAGGACAACTCAACTCACTTTTTAATGAGTATTTACAAACATAAATATATTTTATATTTAATTTCCTTTTAGTTAGAATTAATTTTAATAAACCAATCAGTGCAAAACAAAACGCACGCTACTGGTTAGTCAATCTCATTTTTAACAGGTGTGAATTCCCTTATGAGCTTTTCACTTCATATTTTAAAAGAAAAGTAATAATTTACATGTATAACAAACGATGTATTATGATGCATTGATTCATTAAAATTTATAAACATTTCATTATAAGTTTTTCAATTTAATGATTACAGTCTCCAATAGCTGAATCCAATTCTCAGGTGGTGCATATTGAACATTAGATTAAACGGATACTTGCAATGTTAGTGGGCTGTTTTGGGTGTAGTAAGCCCGTAGGCTGCTTTGAGTGTAATAAGCCTGTGAAATAATGACAAGTCCTGAACATAACTAATTGAATTCAATGAACCAAATGTTATGCATGCCTTTCAACAAAATTCATCTTTGCAGAAACAAAGATACATTGTAGTATCCAAACAATCTAGTGCACAGAAGGTACTAGGTATAGTCATAGATGCCATGAAAATATAGAATTGTGTCTTACAGATTGCTTGTACAATGAAAGACAACCAAAGAACAATAACGCGATAACTTGTACAATGAAAGACAATCAAAGATCAATAACGCAATAACTTGTACAATGAAAGACATCCAAAGATCAATAATGTGATAACCGTCTAATAATCCTAACAACAAGAATCAACAGTATGTTGTGCAAACAAGTACAACAAAATAGCTCTGATTTGGAGAGGTACCAATTCCAAATCAAACTTCACCCATATAAATTAATGACTAACCTATCCAGACACCACAGTTCACACTCATAAAATCAATCCTTATCGTTACAGTATCATGATCCACACACTTATAATTTGTGATGATCAGGAAATGAATAATGCTACGTAAAACTCAAATCTTAGTCAACTTTCTTTTGAGTGGAATTGAGGACGAAGAAGAAGTTACAATTTAGGAAAGAGATTGAAGTGCAGAAGATGTGGTGACTAAACTTGATAAGAGACCAACTAGAACAGCACTGTTATATGTGCTTGGTTCTGCTTGCTCAGAATTGTTCCTGGAATCAATGTAAGACCCATTTAAGAAGGGTCCACCAACAAGTGCTCCAGTAGCTACATTGGGATTCGGATCAGACGAATCAAGCCACTGGAAGCCATCCTTGCAACCAGTTGATGCATCAGTGGGAATTGAAGCGCCCCTGTGATGCACGAATTGCGGGAATTTTTTTCCGTAACCCACCAGATAACTCATATGCATAGGATTCTTTCCCAACACATAATCAGCCTGGAAGTTATTAGACAGATTTTCAATTTAGACACAGAATACACCAAGTTGATGTTCTTTGAAAATAATAACGGGTGCATAGCATACCTGAGATCTGGCGAAGTCTCGAAGATCTGATGGAGTGAAGGAATCTGAATCACATTTTATGTTTGGAGTCTGTGACGTAAGCATATAGTCACTGTAAACAGCAGCTAAGAATGCAGATGCAACAGGATGCTGCAAAGAGTTCCACTCGCTCACCCATATCAGATTATCTGTATTGAAGAAAAATAAAATCAAAAATCTAATTAGAGAACATTGATTGTGTCTATCCAGGAGCATTGATTGTCACAGGCAATAAAACTAGTCAGCATGTTAAATTAATAGTTTGATATCCGCCTATGATTTGATTAATGATATGTGAAAAATGGAATGAGGTAAGGAGACAAGTAAAAGAAGATTATAGGTGAGTATGCAGTCAGATAGTATTCAGGGAGAACACTACCTTTTGTTCTGCTTTTTGTGGCTGTTGGAGAATCTGGAAGAAGGCCACAGATAACAGCCTCAGCAGATTTCCTGTATTTCTGGAGGCCAGATCCATATGAACTTGAAAGGTCCTTTGCCTTGAAGAAGCTTAATCTAGATAACAAAACCTGCATCAAAAAGAAGATTAATTATAGGAAGTATATACATGAAAGCAAAAGCTTTGTAATATAACTAAAAGACAGAAATTTATTTGATTATGTCTACTATATAGTCTATATGATGTGCAAGTTGCAATAAAATATAAAAAACCACATTCAGTAGCAATTTGGTAACTACAACTGTTCATGGTTCGGTTCAGGAAAAAAACATACTAAACCACTACAACATTTTGGTAAAACTGAACCTAACTGCCAACGGTTCGTCATAAACCAAACTAAACAGCTATAAAGGTTCGACACACCGGTTCTGTATTTTCCAAACAGAAACAAAACTACCTTCACAAAAAATTGAATTATACCTTTTGAAACAAAACTAATTCTTTATAAACCGAACGGTATCAATTGCTATTATTAACTGATATTAGGACTGTTACAAAACCAAAAATGGAACCAAACTGAATAACAAGACTGTTTGAAAAAAACTAAAAAATCAAACCAAAAAGAACTGAACTCGTTCAGTTTAGTCCGTGAACTTCCCATCATAGTTCGGTTTTTTGAACAATCCTATTGGTGACACTAATGACTGTTTTCAACTAATAATGATCATAATTTAGAATTTGGAAAAAAGATTCAGAAGTTCTTCATACCTGAGCTCCAGCAAGCTTGTTATCCCAACTGAACCAGGTTGGGCTTCCCCATTGAGCAAATTCTTCACCATTTTCGCCAGTCACATACTGAAGGTAAGAATTATCGCCTGTAGCATGATAGAGCCAGGTAGCTGCCCATAAAAGCTCATCTCCATATCCAGTTGAGTTGTAATATGTCTGGACATCAGGTATATTCTCACTGTAAATTCCTCTATGCTTGTCTGCAAAAGAAAATAACTGTTTTGCATGCTTGAGGAGAGTGCTTGAATATGTAGAATCTGATTTTTTAAAGACCAAAGATGCTGATGCCATGGCTGCTGCAGTTTCAGCTGCAACATCTGATCCAGGGCAGGATGTGTTCACTTGCGTGAGGGGTCGTTCCTCGGTCATGGACTCAGGTCTGTCCCAACACTTGTGATCTGCAACAGGATCACCGACCTGCAACATGGATTTTAATAAATGAAGCTGGATAGAAAAGGTTTACTAAAAGTAGATTGGTGAAAAAGGCAAAAGTAACTGAACATAAAGAGGATAGAGAGTAAGTCATAGTTATTCAATCCCCATATGTGCATAAAAAAATTTCTTGAAGTGAAAGATTGAAGGAATATTTGGAAAAATCAAATCAGTCTAGAAAATCCAAAACCACTATATTGAATATCGCTGATCTTATATCATGGCCTGCCAAGACATTAACACCAAAAACACAAATAAAACTAAAAATAGATAACCAATTCCGAAAGAACAACGATATAGTTTTAATTTAAATTTGATCAACTGTCGACATAACAGATTTTCACTGTGAGTGAATAAGAAAGTGCCACAACGTTGTTGTAATAATTGAGAAATCTTGAACCCTATAGTTTAACTATATGAAATGTTCCAATAATTATGAACAGTACCTTGAATTGTCCATGTCTTTCTAATAATATAGAAGATATATAAGATACTAAATGTGTGCATGCATACTAGCTAACTTGCATATAAATCTGACTGTAAAGTAAAGTAACCTGAATATACAGAACATTCTCCGAAGGGTGAGCATTGACGAGAAAATCAGTGATCCACCTGAGCGAATCTTGTGCTGGTTCCAATTGACCAACAGCATCCATTTGATCTCCATATTCCAGAATAGCCCACGATAGCACTGAGGCAGTAAAAGCCATCGGAAAACCAAACTTCATGTGATCACCGGCATCGTACATTCCTTTTGATAGATCCAAATTTGCTTGCTTTCCATCCTTAAGAGCCGAATCCCCTCTCCAACTTATTTTGTTGTTCTCTAACTTACCAGCTGCAAAACATGAATAATAATAAATATAATAACTGTTAATTAAACAACAATGTCCAAACCATTAGCAACATTAACATGCCATATGTCAGATATTTAGTAAAATAAATGCCTCATATACTTTCATTAAAATCTGAAAACTTTAAGCACAACAACGACCAATTCTTCAAATCTATTCTTACGTACTCAAATATAAATAAAATTGAGTCAAACAAAGTTAATGTAGTTGGTTCAAAAAAGTCAATACATTTAGTCTAAATTTGGAACCAAATACATCAATTTTCTTTGAGCCATTTTTGCTTATTTTTGAGGACCAGAATAGCATTATCATTCGCAGGTTCAGCTATCAAAGCCTAAAAATCTAACAGATACAGACAAAAAATATTTAACAGAAACAGACAAAGGTATCATATCCAAAATGTTGGTTTTTCGGACATGTTTCATTAAAGGAGTCAACAATAAACAAACAACATCGTAAAATTCAAATAAAAGAAAAAAAGAAGATGAAAAATAATTACATACATTTTTGAACATCGAAGAATTGCATTGCGATTTTGAGTGCAGAAGAATATTTCTCTTCAATGGCGCCAGGAGGTCCCGGAACTGGAGCAGGTTTATCAGAATCTGAGTTATCGATTTTCTTCTTAATGGTATAAACAACAGCACCAACTACGAGAGCAAAAATCAAAAACGCAATAAACCAACCACAGCATCCTCTTGACCTCGATTTTCCTCCCATTGCGCAAAAAAAAAGCGCGTTTTAAAAGCAAAAAACACAAATGCAGAAACAGAGTTTGGGGATTTGATCAAACCCCAAAGAAACACATTGTTATTTAATTCAATGCAGTAGAAGAGAGAAATGAATTGTTACAGCTTACACGACAACGAATGACAACTACAATTTCTATGTTTGGAATTAGGTATTTTAACAATTCAGTTTTCAGATCGATGGTGGATAAATTAAATGTCAGAAATTGTTAAACAGAAGAGGGAAAAAGAATTAACAGCATCAACAACCAAATGCACTGTGTTTTTGGGTTGGAGGGTATGGATCTGACCGGACCCGATTGGAGTGCGGAGAGAAAGTGGGAGAGGATTCAGTGGAAAAATTATGGTTACAGAATAGATTGTTTTCTCTCTCGCGGGAGAATATGTCTGTAATGTATTTTGAATGACGGAAATGTCCCTGGAGAAGTTAGTTAATAAGATAACTTTGTATTTGTTGGTGAGTTTTATTTTGAGGGTATAAAGGTAAAAGGAAGGAGTCAACAGATTGACTAATACCAGCTTCGTCGGTGGGTTTGTTAATGATTTGGACCGTAGATTTGATGGCAGTTGAGAAAGAGGAGGAAAGGTTGAGTGAGAAGGACCCTTCATCTTAAACAACTCCTACTACCTAAGAGCCAAACCATTTATTTTACTTAAACTTTAATTAAACTATTGACGTGCTTGTGTCCCTAACGTGGAGGATTTTAGCTACTTAATTTACTTCTTGTCATTGTCATAACATTTTCATTTTATATCGTGTTTCTTTGACATCAAGCTTACAAACAAATAAAGACAAACATCAATCATGTTATCGTAATTCAGGTTTAGGTAGATAAAATGTTAATGTTAATTCATTTGTAAGTATTTAATAAATTTGTTTCACATTAGTTCAAGTTCAGTTTAATCTTTTATGTCAACCGATCTGATACCATAATATGTAATAGATAGTTATAATTTTCAAATTCCAACGACTAAACTTAATTGTAAGAGTTTCAAGACAATACTATGTCGAATCTGGTAGCATTGATAAACATTCAATGCTTCTATCTCTCTCTATCTTGGGAAGGACTATCGTCTATATAAATAGTGTCTCTGATGTAAAAAAATATACTATTTTCATCCTATTATTTCTCACTCTCCTTAAATCAAAATTTACTTGAGCAATGAAGTATTTACAGGTATCATTCCTTTAACGGGTTCAAAGTTTTTTATCAGTCCAACGAAGCTAGCTAGCTATCCTACTCGGTTTAATCGGATTAAAGTCTAAAGTTTTCTCTACCTTGAATTGAGACATGTTTCTCTCACCTTAAGTTTTCTTATAAAAAAAAATTGAACTATAATATTAATAATTAGTGATGATAAACTTTTTTTAACTTCAGACATATGATATTATGCTTATATCATATGGAGTGAAGATTTATATATATGGTTTCAAATATTGGGTCAAACTTGTTCTTTAAAATATCTTAATTGCATCATGGGATATTTTAATTATTTTTTGTTGTAATTATTTCAGTCAAATGATCCTACAAGTAAATCTATTTTGTTCGAGGATGCAAGATGATTATCTGGTGTGAACAACAATTTTCTTTTTTGGTTTCTTAAGAATAAAATTTCTTTTTTGCTTATTATAAATTGAGCATTTTGATAACTTTATTACCTATTTTACAATTGTTATTAATTATAAAATATATAAATATTAGTAATAAAATCACCATAATTAATTAAGGTAAAAAAACTACAAAGTAATAATGATTTAATCAATTAAAAAAAACTATTATAATAGTGCTTATTAAACGCTATTATAAGTGATTCGTCTTTTATAATTTGTATAATATATATTCTGCCTTATATAGAACTTCTTTTAAAATAAGCGCTATAAAATAAGTCATCTATAATATCATTTCATAAACAATATAAAATGTCGTCTACTTTAAATAGCATCAGCATTAACCGCACTTGTAAGCTTCGTAAAATATTAAAATAAGCACCGTAAAACAAATTTTTTTGACTTAGTAACTGTTACTTAACTAGAGCTGCCAAATAACATCAGGGTGTCTGTGACGCACAACAAAAAATAAACAAGTTACACTAAGTTTATTTTAGGGTCTCGGTGTTTTTATTTCGTCTTTGATTTTTAATGAATTAATTATATAAATAGACAATACACAATAAAGGAGAGAGCAAGACTGAAAAACGATGGAGGAAAACACTGAAGAAAGACAGAGAATAAAGAAACTTTTGGTTATTTTTTTATAAATAAATAATTACTATTTTAAAAAATAATAAAAATAAAAAATTTTAAAATTTAGTAGTATTAAATTTAAAATATATAGTCAAATTTACTTATATATAACATATCATTAGATTATTAATAATTTAAAATTATAATACTAAAATATAATTATTTTTCAATTGTATCTTGGAAATCCTACTTTTTTAAATTTTATCAAAATTTCTCTGCAAATACGTGTTTTACTGTCCATTGTTTGGTACTCGACAACCTTTTGGATAACATAAAAGGTTATCCAATTAGCGAAATGAAAAAAATTTAATTGATAATTTATAGAGTTAAATACACTTTTGATTTTACATGATTACTATTTTAATTTTCTTATTTTTAATGGTAAAATATCAAATGTTAATGAAATTAACCTGTGTATCCAAGGGTTTCTAACCTTATATTTGATTGATGAGGGTTTGGATATATCATTCCTATGTTTTTTATTTAAGATTCTACGTGGTGATTAAATAACATGAATTATGTTGTATATATTTTCAATTATTTATTGGCTTTGATACAATTAAAATCTATATTAACTCCTGTCAATTGTCAACTTTTACTTTTTCTTACTTATTGTTTTTTATCTTAATTATCTGTTGTTTGTTGAGAATAATATATATAAATATTTTTAAAAATTTGTATTTAAATTTAAATTAAATATATTTGATTTATAATAAAATATCATTAGAATATGTAATTTATATTTTTCTTTAGAATACGTTTAGAATTTGTTTCTCATTTTAAAAATTTGATATGATTTTAAATTACAATTTAATTCTATAAATAGAGCAATGAAAAATATTTTTTTATTTAAATGAAAAATAAAACTTTATGACATTAGATTTTTACACAAAAAATATTTATTTGTACAAAATGTATCAAATATAATTTCACTTATGTAAATATAACCAAAAAAAATCAATTTTTTTTAATGACATAATATATAAGAATTGGAAAAAAAAAGTACAACAAGTACTCAATATGTATTTTTTATTTATCATCTGTCACTGTCAGCTTTTTTCTCTTTATATATATTCCATGTATTTCAGTTTAGATATTCCCTAAAAATAGTTATTAAGATTTTGAAAGAAAAAAAAAAAAAAAAAAAAGGTAGTTAGCGGAGATTTGTTTTATTTGACATATATACTTGGTGGAGATTTATATGGCCTTAAAAATAGTCCGTACGACTAGTGGAGGTTTGTTTTAGAATTAGTAAATATATTGGAGAATTAGCTTTATGTATATAAAACCAAAACCAAAACCATAGTGCCATTGAAGCTATTATAGTAATTAATATTAATCCTTTTATGCAATTGCGATGCCCTCATATTCGTTGAAGCCTCATCGATCCATTCCAACAGAAGATAGGATTAGTGCCCTTCCAGACTCAATTATTTGTCACATTCTCTCTTTTCTCACAACCAAAGACTCTGCCTCCACAAGCATCCTCTCTAAGAGGTGGAAACCATTATGGCTCTCAGTTCTCGATCTAGATTTCTACACCCAAACATTCTCAGACGTCACTACCTTTCGTCGTGTTTTATACTCAGTCACTGTATCACGTGACATCACGCTACCAATTCGATCATTCCGCCTCCAACGTTGTGTTGCATACAAATCCAACGCGGATGAATTTATTAATGTAGTAATACAAAGAAGAGTTGAAACCTTAGCTCTTGATATGATGCATGTTAGTTTACCAATCACATTAGCTTCTAATATTTTCAATTGTAAGACTCTTACTGTTCTTGAGTTGAAACAACTAATTGTGCGAGACCTTCCTCAAATAAATATTCCACTACTCAAATCTCTCCATTTGAATACTGTGTATTTCACACATTATACATTTATTATCGATTTTCTCTTAGGTTGTCCGGTTCTAGAGGAATTGCAAACAAATCGTGTAATTGTATTCGATCCTTGGACGGATTCTATTCCAGAAACAGAAACAGGAATCATTAAATGTTTGCCCAATTTGGTCAGAGCTACTATTTCTAATGATCTCATCCCTTTCTTCATGACTTCTAGAGCACAAATTATAACCCTACAACTGGTATGATTTTTTATTTTTATGTTTTGTCACTTTCAATTTTATAAATAATTATGATTTTCTAGAAAAAGAAAATAAATAATTCTTGTTGAAGTTGATCTTTTGTATTAATTCATTTAATTGATTGACATAATAAAAAAAAGTTATTTATGAATTAAATTCCTAAAAGTAATTGGGTGTGATTGGTTTCTAAAGTAAATCTTGTATAGTCACAAAAACAAATCTAAATTATTTAGGCATACTCACAAAAATTTATTTTTTCTATTTATGTGTATGTGCTTAATTAAATATGTTAGATTTGCATTATAAAAACGGTTGTAATTTATGCAGAGATTGCCCCTGGATGTCCAAGTCCCCATTTTTCACAATCTAACTAAAATGGAGCTATTATTTAGCTTCTTTAACTTTGACTTTAAATTTGGCGTGACAAGTGGAGGTGGGTGCTAGAAGTGCTTCGACAAAGTCCCAAGCTTCAACATCTTATCATTCATGAGGTTTTATAGAT
Organism: Cicer cuneatum; assembly: GCA_037974295.1. Taxonomy (NCBI): domain Eukaryota; kingdom Viridiplantae; phylum Streptophyta; class Magnoliopsida; order Fabales; family Fabaceae; genus Cicer; species Cicer cuneatum. The sequence goes on from JBBPBO010000004.1 coordinate 78,459,761, forward strand.
AATTTGATTTCATGATTTATTTTGTTAACTCTACCTCTACATATCCTAACTTTGCTTTTTGTTTGGGTGGAAATTTACTTGAATGTTTACAGAAGGAGAACGATACAGAAATTCTATTTTATGAGAACAATTGGAAGGAGCCACAAGTGGTTCCAGAATGTCTCTCAAGTCAGCTTAGAACTTGTTTGTATACAAATTGTAAAGGCAGAGAGTGTGAACTTCAATTTGCCGAATATGTTATGCTAAATTCAAAAGTACTACGTACCATGACAATTCACAGTGATTGTTCCATGGATTTAAAGGCAAAGTATCAAATGTTAAAGAAATTAACTGTGTGTCCAAGGGTTTGTAACCTTATATTTGATTGATGAGGGCTAGGATATGACTGCAGGATTTTATGGTGATTGAAATACATGAATTATGCCTTATTTTGTCTTCTATGTCGTATATATTTTCAATTATATATTGGCTTTCGTGCAATTAAAATCCATATTAATTCTTGCCAAGTGTCAAATTTTACATTTTCTTTTCCTTACTAAATATTTTTAGAAAAATTATTTATATATAGATTTAAATTAAATATATCTAAGATTTAGAATAAAATATTATTAAGATATATAACTTATATTTATATTTCTATTTTTATTTAAAATATGTTTATGATTTGTTTATTATTTTAATAATTTGATATAATTTTAATATATGATGTGGAAGGATGAAAAATAAAACTTTTTGACATAAGATTTCAAAAAAAAAAGAAAATATAAAACATGTAATTACGTTTATGTAATATATAAAATAAAATAAAAATCTCTATCTCTATCACTATCATTTTTTCTAGCAATTTTTTGTAGCAATTTGTCCCTCGTGCATTCTTTTTGGATATTTTGGCTAGGGTGAGAAAATGCCCTACTGGATTGCTCGGAGAATGCCTTCCATTCAATTTTTATATATTAAATTGTATTTTATAGTGGTAAATTAAATTTTCTGTTTATTTCTATCCCAAATTCTATTAAAAATAAAAAATTTAACTAGAAATTAAAACATGATAATATTAGTTTTACTATTAACTTATTATATTTGTGTCTTATCAAACATTTGATTGAGATATGATATAATAATATTACCCTATTGTCTCTTATCATTGCTACAAAATGAATCTTTATAATTTAAAATTATTTAATTTTGATATAAATTATATTGATTTTTTTTTTATAAATGAAAATCAAACAATACAATATTATATATTGATTTTTAGTTAAGGGTATTTTTATTCAAACAAATTACAACACTTCTTGCATCTTACTTTCTATTTGCCAATCAAAGAGAGAGGAAAAAATACGTCACTTTTATATATGATTCTTTTATATTAAATTTATATTATTTATCGTCTATTTCTCTTTTCTTACGCTCTTTCACTCTTCCCAAATTTTTTCACAACCAAACATACCCTTACAAAATAAATAATTTCAATATTAATTCAAACGATTTTTTATATTTGCTGAACTGAGTTATAAATAAGTTCTATAACATTGATACAATTAATATAACAAGCCACATGCTTATGATATTTGGTTCAAACATTAGCACGAGTGCTTTTAGATACCGCTCCATTATGTGAAGTTCATATTAGACTAGACATTTTTTATAAAATAGATAAGATGAAGACTTATAAAAAAGTTTATTTAGTTAAAAAGGTTAGATTATAAATCACATAATAATTCTTTTAGGTTTATTTAAATAAATATAAATAATATTTTTTACTATTATAATTATTGCATTAAATTTTAATCGTTTTGTTATGTATTCAATTTTTAGTAATTTACGCATATTAACCTCATTTAGTTTTTGAAATATTTAAATGTATTATTATAAAATATAATTTACACTTAATTGCAGTTTTGATCCATCTATTATTATTAATTTACAGAATTAGTCCTCTTATTTTAAAAGTCAACGATTTTAGTTCCTCCTTCAAATATTTGAACTAAAAAAAATGACCATTTGACATATTTTTAATGACATAATTTACAATTCTATGATATAGAACCATCTATATGCATTATTATTTATATGTCATTAATTAAATTAAAAATATGAACAAATTTCGAAGTTAAAATGTAAGTTTTTACGGTATTTTATTTTAATTTCATAGATGTTAATTATTTTATATTATCGTATCACATGTCACATTATTAAAAGCATCCTATGTCATCATTTTTTAGTTACAAAATTAGATGAAGGGACCAAAACTGTAGACTTTTAAAATAAGGGGACCAATTTCGTGAATCAGTAAAAATAAGATGACTAAAACTGCAATTAAGTTTGTAATTTAAGTTATTATCAGACATATATATATTTATGAACTAATATTTGATTTTATCTCTATAAACAATAATTTAATTACTTCAAAAAAACTTCTTATAAAAATAAACGTAAATTTTAAAAAATAAAAATAGAAAATCTTTTCGTTAAATGAAAACACTTAATAGTTGGAAACATGCAAAAACTATAAATATATTTATATATTCAAGAAAATGTTTTGTAATAATAATCTATAACAAATATATAAATGGGAATATTTGTTTTTTTTTTCTAACAATTAAATAATCAATCTCTTCTAGCTATAACATTAAACTCACAAGTTATATGTATATAAAGTCATATTCTTCAAAATGTGATATTAAATATCAAAATATAACGTAATTTTATTGATAATATTAACTTGTTAATCTATTTAAACATATGTGTAATTACTTATTCAAAAGTATTAAAATGAAATAGGTTTTTAACTAGGTTAAGAGACCATACCAGACTTCTATCAGATTCATGCTTAAAAAATAAGCATAATAAAATCTAGCTGGACTCAGCCTATTTTCATCCGTACGCTCCACCTTTGAGGAGATGGAATGCCATCCTACCAATTCGACTATCCTTTCGGGTCCTAATCAAGAAGCATACCAAATAGTCCAAGTAATTTAATATTCCAATCTTTTTAATGGTCAAACAAGCCTTAGTCTAAGTTGTTAAGAGCATATAAAATAGAGAGTTTGTAAAATTGAAAATATTATTTTATTACAATTATTAATAATTTTATTTTTGATAATATCCAACATAGTTCATTTAATTCAATTTACATTTATAATTTTTTAAGTCCAAATTACTCCTATGTTCTATTTGAAAAAATTAGCTGATAGTTGTTAAATTAATTAAAGTGTTTGATAAAATTATTTGTTCAATTAATTTAATATGTAAAATAACAAAGGACATTCTAAATTAAAAACAAATTTTATCAGTTAATGTTTAAAATATTTTAAAAATATAGTAATTTAAAATTTATTAATCTGTTATATGTTGTTTATTTATTTTAAATTAAAATAAATAAATAAATTATTTACTTTAAAATATTAATTACTTTAAATTTTAAATTATAACAGATACCTTATTTTAAATTATTTACTTTAAAATATTATTATTAAAATTATTTTAAATTTAAATTATATAAATTATTTATTTAAACTATTTTGAAATTTTAAAATATTTATTTTAAATTATAAAATATAAACAAAAATTTTAGTTACACTAACAAGAGTAAAATAAAAAAAAATTATAAACTATAAACTAATTGACTTAGCTTATAAAAAATATTATAATCAAACTCGAATGGGGTGCGTTGATTACTTTAACAAACAAAAAAAAGGCCACAGTGAACCCACCTTCGTGGTGTGGTTGGGCTGGGTTAACCAGACCAGATGAAGCTAAGAACAAAAATGTAAGGAGATTTTACTCCATACCCGGATATTATACTTATACTACTACAAACATAAGAAAAAGACGGTTTTGTTTTTCTATAAAACATAAAATCTGAAAATTTTACCATTATATCATTTTAAGTTTTTCAAAAAAAGTTAGCGTTTTTTGTAAATCTATCGAAAAACTTTTTTTTAAGTTTCTCGATAGTATGAATTTCCATAAAATTTCCGGAAAACTTGATTTTAAGTTTCCCGATAGTTTATTTTTTTCGGAGAACTTTTCTCCAAGTTTTCCGGTAGTGTTAAATGCACGTTTATTTTCTGGAAAACTTTTTCCAAGTTTTCCGGTAGAATACTTTTGTACCGAAAAACATTTTACTTACCAAAAATCTTATTTTTTTATGTTCCGGAAATCTTTGAGAGATAAAAACAAAAGTGAATTTTAATTTGTAAAAATAGTAAAAAAAATGCAGGGTATAATTGACATTTAAAAAAATATATGGAGATATAAGTATAAAAAGAGGGTATGGGGTAAAACTTTCAAAATGTAAATTTAAACAGCACAGTAGCTACAATTTCTAAGTTTGAAAGTTGGATTCGGTACTCCTAAATTGGACTTATACCCCCTAAATTATTAAAAAATTTAATTTATTCATTTAATTTTCATTCAATTAATGATAAAAAAAATTACTTTAAAATCGTACCATAACTAAAATTTCCGTCAAGTAACTTTTTCTCCCCTAAAATTCCGATACACAATTTATAATTATCTGAAATTTTCTTTTTAAAATTTTTGAAGGTATAATTTGTTTATCGGAAATTTTGAGGCACTAAATTTCTAGTAGTACAAATTGTTTATTGAAATTTCGCCATCAAAATTTTTGGTATATTATTTATACTAACGAAAATTTGGTGCCTTGAAAGTTCGGTAGTTACTTTATTCTACCGGAAATTTCTAGTAATTACTTTTACTCTACTATTCGGTACGTATTATTTTTTTAAATTTTTTTTTTGAAGTAGGGATTGAAAAAAACACCATCATTATATATAAATTTGACTGAAACATTCACGACTGATCAAATATTTGAGTCATGATCATGTTACTCAAACTCAAGCTGAATATTATAATCCTTGTGTTACATCTATTCGTTCCTTTTTCTCTTTTTCTCAACAGCAACTCTCTTATTATATTGTGTAGGAGATCGAACTCGAGAATATTTAACGATATTTTTTGTTCATGTGATCCTCACCGAAAAAAATGAATGAAAAAAGTGTAAAAAAAAACATTATCAAAAATTTCAAGGAATGAAATTTCTGAAAGTTTCACCCGAAAATTTTAAATTTTTAATTAAAAAAAAAATTCTGTAATTGAAAAATAAATATAAGAAATTTTAATCATAAAAAATATATTCGAAAAATTTAAATCGTGGGGATACCATTTTTTTTTTACGGTGGCTCGAAGGTAGTTTAGTAAATTCAATCTTAAATTTATTAAAACCGAGCAGGTATAGGTTTAATTTTCGGTATTTTTTTGGTTTTCATTTTCCGCTTCTTTCTTACATTTCTTGTTTTCAGCTTATTATGTTTTCTTTCTTTCTATTCTTTTTCTTCTTCTTCTTCTCTATTACTTCACTCTCTCTGCTACGACGCAACGAGTTCCGTTGATTTCCTTCTATTTCATTGACGGCCGCCGCTTAACTGAACCCTGAATACTCTCCGAAAGGATTCACTATTCGCTTCCTTCTTTCTTTTTCTCAAATCAGGTCTGAATTTAATTTAATTGAATCCCCTTTTATTTTTAGTTTCGCTTTTTGTTATTTTCATATTGGAAACGGATAATTGATTAGTTGCTAGTGGTAATTGCACCCTAATTCAATTTCAACTCATTCCATTTTTTTCATACAACACCCAAAATTAATCACGTTTTTCTCAACCACACTATATAGGATAACTAAAGATATCAACTTCTTTATACCATTGTATTCATCATCAATCAACCCTATTTGTTTTTTGATTCAATTTTGCACTCTACAAAAAGAGGGGTAAGAAGCTATGTAGCACCTACATATCGGATTGAAGGCTTGTTCAATGTTCATAGGTATTAAGAAGCCTAACATTATCTTAGCATTCCATTTGTTTGGCACAATCATATGCCAAATCCGTTCAAATCAACAATATATCTAACATTGCCAAACCCTTATTAAAGTAACAGTAATCTGAGATGCTAACATTTTTACATTTATAACTCTTTTTCTGTTTCAATTCTTGGAAGCTATCTTGTTTGGCTTAACTGAATGTATTTTGTTCTATTGATTTCAGGGATACAAAATGATAGGATCCTTTATTACTAGGACACTTGTGTATGTTTATGACATTATAATTATTTTATCATTCTTGTATGATGTGTTTGTGCTGTAATTTTCAAATTTAATAACTATTTTATATTTCTGTGTTCGCAGGATGGTTTTTGGCTATGCCTATCCAGCTTATGAATGCTATAAAGCAGTTGAAAAGAATCGGCCTGAAATTGAACAGCTACGCTTTTGGTGCCAGTATTGGTATACCTTCATGAAACTTAACATGTAAATTGTTGGTATATACAGTGGTACCTGCTATTTTAATTTTCCCTTTGTATTGCAGGATTTTGGTGGCTCTTTTGACGGTATGTGAGCGAATTGGTGATACATTTATATCGTGGTATAGGATACTACTATCTTCAATATATGCAGATAATGCCGTGTCCTTTTTTCTCACTGAAAAAATGGTTTATTATGCTTTCTGATTGCCTGTTATTAAAATTAGTTAGTGTGTTTTTCTTCTTGAAGGGTTCCAATGTACAGTGAAGCCAAGTTGGCATTTTTTATATACCTATGGTACCCGAAAACAAAGGTATGAAATTGATTACTGTTGTAGAATCTGATATAGCTTTTATTACTTGATTCTCCTTCAGCTTGATTGTTAACATCACTATTTTTGTTTGTGTCAGGGAACAACATATGTGTATGATTCCTTCTTTAGACCGTATGTTGCGCAACATGAAACAGATATTGATCGCAGCTTGTTGGAACTAAAGACACGGGCAGGAGATATTGCAGTTTCATATTGGCAAAAGGCTGCTAGTTATGTTCAGACTAGAATATTTGACATTTTGCAGTATGTTGCTGCTCAATCAACGCCTACGGATCGCCCTACTCAGGTAGTTAACCATGTGTTAATTTGTCAACCATGATAAATGAGGCATGGCTTAACTGTACTGTAATTACTAAGTTCTAATTCCACTGTATCAACTTTCCTATATCCGTCAGACCTGGATTGCGCTGCTTACGCTGCATTCTTTTATTGTTTGATTCCAGATTTTTTTATAAATAAGAATAATGTAAAAGTACATTTTAAATGTCTAAATTTAGGCCAGAATTTAACTGATGCCAGTTTAATTGTTTAATTTACTAAGGAGATATAGTTTTGCACACACACACACACAAAAACTTGTGCCTGGAAACAAAATAGGCACATCTGTAAATCGATTATTTAACTTCAATCTGCACTGAATTTTTATGTCATTCCTTTTTCATGCTTTCTAACAAATAAATAACATTGTCTCTTACATTAACAGCAACGGCGGGGAACAGGTGTGAGGGTCCGCCAACCTGCAACTGGTAATAATAATAGCCAACAAGCTCCTGCAACAGCACCACAAGCTGAGGTTCCAACTTCTCCCACTTCTTCTAGTTCATCTTCGAGTCAGAAGGAAGTAGCACAGGAGTTGGGTTCTTCACAAGTACCTAAAACACTCTCCTCTTTAGCAAGTTTAATTAGTCAGAAGAATAATCCTACACCCGAATCTGGTAACCAATCTGCACTTGCAGAGGCAGAGCCAATGGAGATTGAAGCAGCACTCCCTACATCTTCTTCTGTAAATGAAAATGTAAACCCTCCTTCAAATGAAACAATAATAGAAGATAGCATTAGGATTACACGGGCCAGACTAAGAAAAACTAGATCATAAAAAACAGGAATAGATGGATTATGATGGAGCTGAATTGCTGTAGAACATTACAATATTATGGAAGTCAGTATCCATTCAATTTGTTTCTTATTTATTATTATTATTATTATTATTATTATTATTATATTATTATTATTATTATTATTATTAACACATTTAGTCTCACTACCTAAATAATGTGTGATTTTGGCCAACCACTATTTTTATGAACGAATTTAATTCCTGTAAGAGACAATTAAATTGTTTGACATTCTTTGCACAAAGTTCACAATTAAAATAGAAAAACTTAATACAAAATTAAAAGTGTTTAAAACTTTTCCTTTAAATAATTTTCTTAATTCGAGTAAACTGATTTTTGGCCATTCATTGTAAATTTTAATTACACAAGTAAAATAACAATTTAATATAATCTATGTAATACATATGCGCTGTGACATCTCCCATGATTGTCATTTCTTTATTCAATTTGCCACATAGGCATAAAAAAATTAAATTAAGAAATGGAAGACTACATTTTTGATTTTAAAATAAAGAAATTAAAATTGTAAATCTATAAAATCAAAAGTATATAAACTATATTAATTTTATTCTCATTTTGCTAACTTGGATCAACCGATATTATAAAAAAACACTTTGAAGAACCCAATCTCGGATTCAAATATTATTGGAGTTATTTTTAAATTATTTTTATAAAAAAAATTAATATTATTTCAAAGAAAATACTAACATGTGTCTTTTGCAATTTGTGCACTATCTAAGTTTGCAAGCAATTGGTGGACAGTAAAACACCTATTTGCAGACAATTTTTAAAAATTAAAAAAGTATAAATTTTGTGCAGTTAGTGATGTCATAATTGGATTTTGAGGTCCAATTTTGTTAGTTTGCACTTTGCACAACAAAAGAAGAGAAGGTGACAAAATTAAGAATTTCGTTTAAAAATATTCTAACAATATAAAAATACGAAGAACATAAAGTTGTTATCGTTAAAAAATAAAACATAAGTTGTTACCCTTAAAAAAAACATAAACGTTGTTAAAAAATTATGACTACTTGCCAATAAAAGTTATGACTAAAGAAGTAAAAGGAACACTGTTTTTACTCTCCTCAGTATGCTTCTACCCTGTACTCAATTTCTCTTTGACCTTTATCTTCCATCTTTTTTCTTTACTTTCTCTCTTATGAAACTTGAAACTATTTGTGTTGTGCATGAATAACCAAATAAAGTGCAATTTTTTTTAAGAAATAAAGTACAAAATTAAATAAAATAAATTTATTGTAACTTGTTTATTTTTATTTTTTTTTGCGTCAAAGGCACCCTAATATTATTTGGCAATCTTAGTTAATCAACTGCTCATAAAAAAACACATAGAAGCAAAAAAAAAAAAAAAAGCTAACATTTACATATCCCTGTTCGTTGAGAACTGAGAAGTTCATCTATCTAAGCCAACTGCATTTATGTTGAACAAAGAAGAAAGAGCGTTAATAAATTAAGAGCCTTCAAACTGGTAACTTTGTATCCTCAATTCCTCATTAGCGATAAAATCCAAGAATCAAGTTCATATAATGAAAGATTACTTGGAAGATATTTCTACCCCACAATTGTGTTAGGCCAACATTGGATCTGATTGAAACCAATAGTCGTTATAAAAAATTATTATTATTATTTTTAATTATTGTTGTTTTGCAGTACTTTGGTATTTAATTAATTATTTAAAACTTCTACTCATTCATCAAAATCGATAGGAGTATTTTGTCTTACTAAGTAATTATTTACCTAAGTCTGATTTCTTGGTACCGGTTGTTCTAATTAAATGACAAGTCACAAGGAATGGTCGGTGGATATTGATACATCAAGAAGGAGCAAGATCAGGTTTGCTGATGACAGAACCTTTGAAGCTGAGGGAGCTGGCAACATGGTGATCAAAAGAAGAAATGACAAAACAGTGGTGATTGAAAATGTGTTGTATGTGCCAGGAATGAAAAACAATTTGCTAAGCATTGGTCAGCTGATTTAGAAAGGATTTCAGGTAATCATGCAGGATAATGCCTTGGAAATGTATGATACACAAAAGAAGATGATACTAAAAGCCCAACTCTCAAGAAACAGAACATTTGTCATTAATATAGAGGTGACAGATATTCAATGTTTGAAGACAGTGAGCTCAATTGATGAAAACTTGCTTTGGCACTCAAGATTTGGCCATCTCAACTTTAGAAGCTTGCAGCAGCTAAGAGTCAAGGAAATGGTTAGTGGAATTCCTATGATTAATGTCCCTAAGAAGGTGTGTGAAGTGTGTATGGCAGGCAAACAATCAAGGAGCTTATTCAAATCACAAGTGCAAGCAAGAGCAAAGAAGTGCCTTGAAGTGGTTCATAGTGACATTTGTGGACCATTTAAAGTACAATCATTAGAAGGTAATAAGTATTTCATAACCTTTGTTGATGAATTCAGTAGAATGTAATAGATTTATTTGATTAAAACCAAAGATAAATCAATGGAGATATTCAAGAACTTCAAGATAAAAGTGGAGAAACAAAGTGGAGAAGCTGTCAAGGTGCTAAGGACATATGAAGGAGGAGAGTATACATCACATGAATTCAAAGAAGAATGGAATTGAACATGAGGTAACTGCTCCTTACACACCTTAATACAATGGCCTGACTGAAAGAAGGAATATAACCATTTTAAATATGACTTGTTAAAAGAGAAGGGATTGCCACACAAATTTTGGGGAAATGCTGCATCAACTGCTGCCTACATTCTAAATATGTTCCAACAAAAAAGCTGCCAAAAAAAGTACCAGAGGAGATCTAGAGTGGAAGGAGACCAACAATACGACACTTGAGAACATTTGGTGCTCTATGTTTAAAACATGTGTCAGACCAGAGGAGAAGGAAACTGCAAGACAAAAGTGAAGCCATGATATTAGTAGGATATCATCCAACTGGTGCTTACAAGCTCTATGTGAAGTAGCAATGTCGATTTACAAGAAAGGGGGGGTTTGAATTGTAAATTCGCCCTTTTAAAATTCCTGTTAAAAACTTAAGAAAATAACTCAAGATTGATCTTGGTTGTGAAAACAGAAAAAGGAGAACGTTCTTGGTTTTCACCAGAAAACAGAGAACGTTCTTGGTTAGTTAAAATCAACAGTTCAGCTTATCTATTTAACTTGATAATTAACAGACTGAAAGTAAATAGAGATAAGGGAAGAGATATCACACACAGATATATCCTGGTTCACCCAACCCGGGCTACGTTCAGTCCTCACAACGGTGAGATTTTCCACTGAGTGTTTAAAACAAGAACCTTCTTGGTTTTACAGCACCTAGCTTAGATCAACCTTGATCTTTGTTACAGACTTTAATCTAATTCCACTCAGAAAGAGATTAATCAAATCACCTACCAACCTTGATAGTGATTTCTTACAATCTACCCCAAACTATACTTAACTCTTATAGTTTGAGTTTTACAATAATGATGAGATTGTTTAGAATCTGAGATGTCTCAACTCTTGTTTGAGATTCGATTCTTTACAAAGAATTCAGTATAAATGTATCAGAGTAAAAAGAATTTAATCAAACTGATTCTTGTAAGTGATGAGAGATTTTCAAGTATGTATGTGAGTGATTGATGATATATCTTGGCACTTGAATGTCTTTGATTTTTGGACAGAATCTGAGTATGCTCAACTCGTGTTTGAGATTAGATTCTTGACAAAAGAATTCAGTAGATGATTCTGATATGAAGAGGAAAAACAGAACTGAATCTTTTGTTTATGATTGAGAAGCTTTCAAGTATGAAGATGTATGTGAGTGATGTTTTTCTCTGTACTTGAAGTTGTATTTCTTCCTGAGCTTTTGCCTTCCTTTTATAGGCGTGAGAGCATTTAATGATGGTCAAATAGAGCCGTTGGTAGTGCTCTTGTCAGGCTTGACCAAAGACATTATTTCTGAATAAAAATAATCCAACTTTTGACTATTTTTATTTTCTGTTCAGACTGAGCTATGTGTTGCGTTTTGGATCAAATTTTTTTTGAGTGATTACTGATCCTTTAACACTTCTGATAAGTGATAATATTGTAGGCTTGAACTGGAGCTTTTGAATCACTCAAAACAGATTAAAAACGATCACAAAGCTTGTTGCAGAAAAACTGTAGTTGCTGGAGATTGATGATCAATCTGGAGCTTTAGCTTTTGGGTTTCCTGGAGATTGATAATCAATCTGGACTGATTTCTGAACATACTGGAAGCTGTCTTGATGCATTGTATATTGTTAAGATTGTTTATCAATCTTGACAGCAGAACTGGAGTTTTGATTATGTCAAAACAACTTGGAGAATGATGATGAACTTCTGCAGAATGTTAATGAAAATTCTGGAGATTGATAATCAATCTGGAGTCCTAGTATTTGAACTTTCTGGAGATTGATAATCAATCTGGAGGTTCAGTTTTGATAATTCTGGATGTTCTGATGTCCAAGAACAGACTTAGTTCTTCCTCTGAATGTATTTTCTGGGGATATCCTCTGATATCGTTTTCTGGAGATATCCTTTGGTATCCTTTGGTTGAGGTATCCTCTGGTATTCTCTGGTTGAGGTATCCTCTGATATCCTCTGGTTGAGGTATCCTCTGATATCCTCTGGTTGAGGTATCCTCTGATATCCTCTGGTTGAGGTATCCTCTGATATCCTCTGGTTGAGGTATCCACTGATGGCAGCTTGGTGAGGTATCCTCTGATGGCAGCTTCGTGAGGTATCCTCTGACGTCAGCTTCGTGAGGTATCCTCTGACGTCAGCTTCGTGAGGTATCCTCTGATGACAGCTTCGTGAGGTATCCTCTGATGACAGCTTCGTGAGGTATCCTCTGATGTCATTGGGTAACATCTGTTGTTTTTTTAGATTGTGTCAAGAGTGTTCTTTATGCTGATTTCTTGGCTTTCCTTGAATCATTAACATGCTGTTAATTCTGGACATTCTGGAGACTGCTCAGTTTTGCTTTGGCAGCTTGATTCATGGCATTTTTTCTTTGCGATTAGAATGGTTCCTTTTGATTCTAATTGATCACAACTGTTCCTTGTCATGTACTCTCAGTACTGATGTAAATTCCAGATGCAATAACTTTAATTAAGTGGTGGAGAAAGTTTGGTCTTTATGCTATCACAGTCTTGCGAACATTCTCCGTTTTCCAGAATATGTCAAGAATGTTCTCTGCTGCTGTTTTCTTCGATTCTTGCTTTGTTCACTTATGCATTTATGTTCCTTAAACAAACTTAAGTGAAATCATTAGTAGATCACCATTCATAAAACTTAATCATTTAATTTAAAAGGTTTGTTGTCATTAAAACATATATCAAAAAGGTTTTTTCCTCAACACTATGATCCTTTCAAAGACAAAGTGGTAGTCAGCAGAGATGTAAGAATTATAGAACAAGAGAGCTGGGACTAGAAGCAAGAGACCACCGGCAACCAACACTTGAAACAGAATGCCAACAACTAGCACTAGAACTAGGAGTAGGAGACCAGTAACACAAGCTAGCTCATACAAATACCTTTGCAAGTGCAGCATGATCATCAGACTAGTGTGAACAAAGATGAAGAATGGATAGAAACAAACAGACCTCAGAGAGCAAGACAACCACCAATAGATTTAAGAGAATTTGAAGTATACAATCACAATGAGATTGACAAAAATGGAGATTTGACTCACTTTGTCTTATTTGCAAACACAGAACCATTGAATGTTGAAGAAGCCTTGAAGAAAAGACCCTAGAAGAAAGCAATGATGGAAGAGATCAATGCAATTGAGAAAAACCAGAACTGGTTCTTGACTTACTTGCCTCCCAAACAGAAATAGATTGGGGTAAAATGGGTCTACAAATTCAAACTGAATCTAGATGGAACAATTGCCATATACAAAGGTAGATTGATGGCCAAGGGATTCCTACAAAGGGCAGACATATACTATTCTGAAGTGTTTGCTCCAGTGGCCAGAATTGAAACAATCAAACTTGTAATAGCATTGGCCTATGCTAGAGGTTGGATGATGTGCCAGCTTGATGTCAAGTCAGCATTTCTGAATAGATTGCTGGAAGAAGAGGTATATGTCTCTTAACCACCAGGATTTGTGATTAAGCGAAAGGAGGATAAGGTGTTCAGACTAAAGAAAGCTCTCGATAGGTTGAAGCAAGCCCCAAGAGCTTGGAACAAAAGAATTGATTCATTTCTAATTGACATCAGGTTCATCAAATGCACAATGGAGTATGGAGTTTATGTGAAGCATTTTATACTGAATGGAGGGCCTACAATGATCCTACTATGCTTATATGTTGATGACTTATTGGTAACTGGCAGCAACAGCAAGACAATTGCATAATTCAAAGAAATCATGAAAGATGAGTTTGAAATGACAAATTTGGGCAAACTGAGCTATTTCCTGGGCATAGAGTTTACTGAGATAGAAGAAGAATTGTTGATGCACCAGAAGAAATACGCTAGAGAAATCCTAAGAATGTTTAATATGGCTGGCTGCAACCTTGTTGTCACACAAATTGAAGTCAATGCAAAGCTGAGAACAGAAATTGAAGAAGAGTTGGCTGATTCAACCTTGTTTAAGCAAGCTGTTGGTTCCCTAAGATACTTGTGCAACACAAGGCTTGATATTTGCTGTAGTGTGGGCATGGTAAGCAGATTCATGGAGACACCCAAGCATTCTCACTGGATTGCAATCAAGAGGATAATGAGATACATTCAAGGCACATTGAAGCATGGAATCCTATTTGCAACATAATTAAAGTAAGAAAATGGAGACTTGGTGGGGTATTCAGATTCAAATTGGAATCATTGATAGCAGAGTTAAAGTTGGATGTATGCAGACCAATTCCATTGATGATTGACAACATTTCAACAATAAATCTAGCAATAAACCTTGTGTCACATGGAAGAAGCAAACACGTCGAAACAAAATTTCACTTCTTAAGAGATCAAGTAAATTAGTGTTTAAGCAAAGCTAACACTAATTTACTATCAAACTGAAATACAATTGGCTGATATCATGACCAAGGCATTAAGGACAAATAGATTTGAAGAGTTAAGAAGATTGCTAGGTGTAATATCACTTAAATACTTGAATTAAGGGAAAATGTTAGATACCAAGAATGTTATGGAAAAACCATATTGATCATAATAAACCTATAACGTTCTTGGTATTTTAAAGTTTCGTAATTCAAGTAAAACATTGATTGTATGTAATCACTTACTGTAATTAACACTTGATTAGTTAGTTAGTTTGTTAAAAGTTAATTAGAATAAACGTGATCAAAGTCATGTATAAATAGCATAGACATTGCAATAAAAAGTAAGTCTATTCATTCACATTAATTCATCTTTTCTGGTTTACTTGCATTGCAAGCAATAGTTTAAACACTAACACAAATCTCAACTTATAACTGGTCTTTATTTCATATCATAATGTTCTACACATATTTGACATTTATCATTATTAGTTATTGATAAATTAGCAGAGTTCTTATTATAATTATTTTAGGGTTTTGTAGGTAAAGGGTGTATGGCTAAGTTTTTTGTCGCTGGACCTAAGAAAAGATAAAGGTGCAAAGGTTGGTAAATTGCCACGTTGATTCATTATTAGTTATTCCAATCTTTAATCACTGTGAATTATTATTATTAATTTAGCAGCAATTTTGTCTATTATTTTATTTAGTTTGTTTATTTATTCATTTTATATTAATTTTTCAACAAGATGTCGATGATAACAAATAGCATTTAGATTGTGTCTCTGCCTCATCCAACAAACAAATTAAAAAGCACCGTGTTGTCTATTGTTATGTGCAAGACACATATCACTCAGAAGCACTTCAATCTTAATGTTTCTACAGAATGCATATATCTTCAACACAAAAATTTCCTTTTGTCTTCAAGAACGGTGAGTGCATCCGTTGGAATTTAAATAAAAATAATTTTTATTTTGAATAATTTAAAGATTATTTTTTTAAAATTTTTTAAAAAATATTTTTTTAACTTCTATTTATTTACTATTACAAAATAATATTTTTTCTTAAAAAATGATTTTTATAACTAATGTTTCGTAACTAATGTCAATTGATTGTCTTGTAGTAGTGGTTGTGAACACCACTTGAGACTAAAATCTCACATGATCAAACCTTAAATTGTAACATCTGTTGTATATATCACATATATATTGTTTTTGTTTTTCAATTGTTCAATATTTCTCATAATTTATGTAAGTATTTTTTTTCATATTATTATTATTATTATTATTGTTACTATGTGTGATTTAAATTTTTAAATACATTATTAAACACTTTCTGCTTATAAAATAAATTGGTTAAGCTCCACCGTCTATTCTTCGTTTGTTCTCTTTCTCTCTCGCTCCCCTTTTTATCTGAAGCTCCTAATCTCAAAATAATACTTTTATTTATTTAGAATTAAAAATAAGACTTTTTACTTGTTGAAAGTTGAATTGCCCTAGACAAGTCACCTTCCACAGAGTAGGTTAGTGGGCTCAGTCATTTCGGTTTTTATGTGTACCAGCTCACCATATTCTTGCATTTATATTTTTATTAAATCAGTAAATCCTAAAAAAAAATTAAAAAATCAAATCAAATAAAATTTTGCTTCAAGTTATTATGACCTAACCTGTGATAACATAATAGTTGTAAAATTCGTTTTTATTTTTTTATAAATTAATAATTGTTTAAAAATTATTTTAATGTGGTTAATTAGATGTGACATTTTTTTAATCTTTGAGCGATTATAATATAAGTTGTATAATTTGGTAGTTTTAAAATTTATTTTTATAACTAAAATAATAAATAAAATATTTTTGAATTGGTTAAATAGATGAGATATCTTTTTCATCTTTAAATTTTTGAGACGTAAGTCGTACAATTTGATAATCTTAAAACTTATTTTTTAAAACAATTATCTAAATTAAACAAACTTATGATCTTTCGTCAAAACAACTTTTTTTTACTTAATTTGCTTAACAACAACAAATCACATTTTCTTTAAAAGTAATCAACGTATCTGCATTTTTTCAACGATTTTTTTAAACTACAAAATTACCATAATAGACATAAATATTTTTTTTTTAAGAAAACATATTTGTTTAAAAAAATATTTTTTAAATATATAATTTTCCCAAATACTCTTATTCATCTTTATCTCTCTCTCCCCTACCTCACTTTCCCAAATTACCATAATAGACATAAATATTCTTTATCTATTTACTATCTCCCTCACTTTCTACCTCTCTTTTTTATCTCAAACAAATCAATAAATTGTCCTCAATTTCATAATATTAAGATTCTCCTGAAAAATAAAGATATAAATAAATCATCACAAAAATATGGAAGTAATAGATTTTAGAGACTATGTTCTAATCTTAAAAATTGGACCATAATAAAAAAGTGCAATTTTCATAATTAAAAAAATTAGAAAAATAAATATTAATCTTATACATATATCAATCTACATGATTTTCTACCCATTCCAATCACAATTCTAGTTATAAAATACACCAATTATGCTTACAGCCACATACATATACTCCTCAAAATTTCATATCACAATTTTACTTCTATACTGATCCACACAAATATCATTAATTTAATCCATTTTATCTCCTTTACCTAACATATTCGGATAAATAGGAAATAATTTACGGTATAAATTTGACATTATTCATTTCATTTTATTTTTACAACTGCATTTGATAATTCAATACAATAATACAATGTGAACAAAATGGATCATATTTTTTTTCTTATATAATAATTTATTCATAATAATAAAGGATCGAATTTTATAATAACAAGATATTATATTTAATTTTTGCAAAATTTCTACAAATAACTCGATCCATTAACAAAAAAGTCATTTATTTTCAATAAGAAAAAGTGACATTTTTAAAACTGAGATTCGAAACTTCACTACAATAGGTTCAGCCACCGGCAGCTATTCATTAACAAAAATAAATCAAAATAAATATATAAATTAATTGACGGTGAATTAAAAACAAAAAATGGTGAAACAACGAATAATATATATATGGTGGAATAATATATATATATATATATATATCGTGGAGGATGATAACTTCGAAGGTATTGAACCTGTTCAAGAAATATCGACTAAAGATCAAACAAAAGATGGTGAAGGGCAAAGTCGTCCGTTAGATTCACAAAAATTGGACTATCTGATTAACATGGCAAAAGGACTTAGGATATTAGAATACTAAACAATGTTAAATAATGTTATTTGTGTGTGCGTGATTTCTATATATGATGACAATTAGAGGTTCATTGATTTCATGATGTTGCACTCTTTTGGATGCATGTTACTATGTTGACAATTAGAGCTTTTTTTTCTTTCTCCCTATATATTTACTTACTGTATTTCAGTTTTGATATTCCCTAAAAATAGTTATTAAGATTTTGCAAAAAAATAAATTAATAATTAATGCAGATTTGATTTATTTGTTTTTTTTATGAAGATTTTATATGGCCTTCAAAATAGTTAGTGGAGATTTGTTTTAGAATTAATAGATAAGAGTGGAATAGGCCATGTCAAACTTTGAAAGATATGAGTCTAACATATCATTAACTTTTTTAAGCATAAGTCTGGTCTACGGTCTAGGTTTTTAAAAATCTGGCTTAACCTGAAAGCCTATTTAAAAGCGTTATTTACATTAAAACATTTATGCTAAATCCATGGTCCCTTAACTTAATTTCAGGTAACGTTTTAGTCCTTTATCTTTTCTTTTTTCCAATTTGGTCCTTTATTTTAATTTTAAGTGATAATTTAATTCTTTATGTTTTAAAATGTTAACAATATTATCTTTTTTTTTACAAAAATTCAAAAAATTTATAAAAATTTTCAACCAAAACCCATAAAATTAATTACGTTCTTTAATATAATACAAATTTTATCAAATTCGTAACTCAAATATTCAAATAAACTCATATTTTCATTTTTTATTTGATTTTTAAAATTCCATCTAATAAAGAATAAAAATATGAATTTATTTGAATATTTGAGTTACGAATTTGATAAAATTTGTATTATATTAAAGAATATAATTAATTTTATGGGTTTTGGTTGAAAAATTTTGATGAATTTTTTGAATTTTTGTAAAAAAAAAGGATAATATTGTTAACATTTTAAAACATAAAGGATTAAATTGTCACTTAAAATTAAAATAAATGACCAAATCGGGAAAAAAAAAGATAAAGGACTAAAACGTTATCTGAAATTAAGTTAAGGGACCACAAGTACTATTTAGCCAAACATTTAAATGTTAATAAAATTATAATCAAATCTAATATAATAAAATAATATTAAAATAGCCTAATTGATAGACTTTAAAATAAGAAACAATAATATTAATAAATAACATTAATAAATAATAAATAATATATATAATTTAAAATAGAAAACAATAATATTAATAAATAATAATAAAAAATAACATTAATAAATAATATTAATATATATATATATATATATATATATATATATAGGTCAGTCTGTCAAGCCTAATAGACTTTTATATGACCTATTTAAATAAATAGACTTTAAAAATAACTTTAACCTAACCCTATTATTAAACAGACTTAATCAGATCAAACCATAATTAGGTCAGACCCTACGAGGTAGGTGTTCCCATCCCTATTAGTAGATATATTGGGTTTGTGTATATAAAAGCAAAACCATGGTAATTATTTGCAATTGCGACAGAAACCATAGTGCCATTGAAGCGGGTATATGCAATTGCGATGTCGCCATCTTCGTTGAAGCCGCATGATGAATTCATTCCAACAGAAGACAGGATTAGTGCCCTTCCAGACTCAATTATTTGTCACATTCTCTCTTTTCTCCCAACCAAATACTCTGCCACCACAAGCATCCTCTCTAAGAGGTGGAAACCATTATGGCTCTCAGTCCTTAATCTGGATTTCTACACCCTAACATTCTTTGACATGAACACCTTTCGTCATGTTTTATACTCTCTCACCGTATTGCGTGACATCACGCTACCAATTCGATCATTCCGCCTCCAACGTTGTGTTGCATACGAATCCAACTCTCACAATCAAATAGATGAATTTATTAATGCAGTTATACAAAGAAGAGTTGAAACCCTAGCTCTTGACATGGTGTATCATTCTTTACATATCACATTAGCTTCTAACATTTTCAGTTGTAAGACTCTTACAGTTCTCGAGTTGAAACAACTAATTGTGCAAGACCTTCCTCAAATAAATATTCCACTACTCAAATCTCTCCATTTGGACACTGTGTATTTCACACATTATACATTTATTATCGATTTTCTCTTAGGCTGTCCAGTTCTAGAGGAATTATATACAAATCGTGTAACTGTATTACATCCTTGGACGGAATTTATTCCAGAAACAGAAACAGGAATCATTAAATGTTTGCCTAATTTGGTCAGAGCCACTATTTCTACTCAAGCTATCCCTTTCTTCTTGATTTCTAGGGCACATATTCTAACCCTAAAACTGGTATGATTTTTATTTTTATGTTTTGTCTCTTTAAATTTATTTTTTCTATTTATATGTATGTGCTTAAATATGTTAGATTTGCATTATAAAAAATAACATAAAATAAAAAAGTGTGATTTGCGGTTGTAATTGAATAATTGATGCAGAGATTGGCCGTGTATGTCCAAGTCCCCACTTTTCACAATCTAACTCAAATGGAGCTATTCTTTAACTTCTTTAACGTTAAGTATAAAATCTGGCGTGACAAGTGGAGGTGGATGCTAGAAGTGCTTCGACAAAGTCCAAAGCTTCAACGTCTTATCATTCATGGGGTTTTGTAGATAATTTGATTTCATTATTTATTTTGTTAACTCTACCTCTACATATCCTAACTTTGCTTTTTGTTTGGGTGGAAATTTACTTGAATGTTTACAGGAGGCGGATACAGAAATTGAATTTTATGAGAACAATTGGAAGGACCCACAAGCGGTTCCAGAATGTCTTTCAAGTCAGCTTAAAACTTGTTTGTATACAAATTGTAAAGGCAGAGAGTGTGAACTTCAATTTGCCGAATATGTTATGCTAAATTCAAAAGTACTACGTACCATGACAATTCGTAGTGATTGTTCCATAGATTTAAAGGCAAAGTACCAAATGTTGAAGAAATTAACTGTGTATCCAAGGGGTTGTAACCTTATATTTGATTGATGAAGGCTAGGATATATATAATTCTCTACGTGTCTAACTTTTTTTTTAGATTCTACATATATGATAGCGGTATGTTATGGTGATTGAAAGACATGAATTCTGCTTTATTTTGTTTTCTATGTCAGTATATATTTTCAATTATATATTGACTTTCATGCAATTAAAATCCGTAGTAATTCCTAAGTGTCAACTTTTATATTTTTTTCCTTTTCTTTTTTTATCTTAATTATCTCTTATTGAGAATAATATATTTAAATATTTTTAGATAATTTGATTTATATTTAAATTAAATATATTTAAGATTTAAAATAAGATATTATTAGAATTTCTAATTTATATTTTTATTTAGAATATGTTTAGGATTTGTTTCTTATTTTAAAGATTTGACATGATTTTAAATTATAATTTAACTCTATATATAGAGTGATGAAAAATAAAATTTTATGACATAGGTTAAAGAGTATTCAAACTACTTAAAGAAAAAAAAAAAACTAAAATCAAGACCAACCACGAAACAAAAAGAAACCGAAGCATGAATCAGCCAAAAATGCTAATTCCTGTGTTTTTAAATACGGATATAATGCACAGCTACATGGGACAAAGGGTATAAATCCATAATTCCTGTGTTTTTAGTCATGTAATTGTTTTTGGGTATTTTGGCTAGGGTGAGAAAATGCCCTACTGGTACAGTCCATAGTGTATTTTACAATGGTAAATTAGTAAATATTTGTTTTTGCCCTTTTCTATTTATTTCAAACCCAAATATTAAAGATAAAAATTTTAAGCAGAGAAACAGGATATTTTAAGCAGTGTCATTGGCAATTTGTGCACTATCTTAGTTTGCAAGCAATGGATGGGCAGTAAAACACCTATTTGCAGAGAAATTTTGATAATTAAAGTATAAATTTTGTGCAGTTATTGTTGTCATAATTGGTTTTTGAAGTCCAATTTTGTTAGTTTGCACAACAAAAAGAAGGGAAGGTGACAAAATTAAGAATTTCGTATCTTGTTATCTTAAAAATATTCTAACAATATAAAAATAGGAAGAGCATAAAAGTTGTTATCCTTAAAAAAACATACAAGTTGTTACCCTTAAAAAAAACACAAAAGTCGTTAAAAAATTATGACTACTTGTCAAAAACTTGTAAAAAAAAAAGCTATGATAAAGAAGTAAAGGAACATTTTTCTTACTCTCCTCAGTATGCTTCTACCCCGCACCCAGTTTCTCCTACGACTCTTATCTTCCAATCTTTTTTCTTTACTTTCTCTTTATGAAAGTTGAAACTATTTGTGTTGTACATGAATAACCAAATAAAGTGCAGTTTTTTTAAAAAAGAAATAAAGTACAAAATTAAATAAAATAAACTTATTGTTTATTTTTTGTTGTGCGTCAAAGGCACCCTAATATTATTTGGCAGTCCTAGTTAAGCAACTGCTCATAAAAAAAACACAAGCAAAAAAAAGAGCAAACATTTACAGTGTGGAATGTACCCTGTGTCATATGCAAGTATGCAACAATCAGCAGCCTAACATTTACGTAATGACCACATACGTCCGCGATACCTACTCTAAACAAATGCCATATCCCTGTTTGTTGAGAACCGAGAAATTCATCTATCTGAGCCAACTACACTTGTGCTGAACAAAGAAAAAAGAGCGTTATAAATTCGGAGCCTTCAAACTGGTAACTTTGTATCCTCAATTCCTCATAAGCGATAAAATCCAAGAATCAAGTTCATATAATGAAAGATTACTTGGAAGATATCTCTACCCCCACAATTGTGTTAGGCCAACATTGGGATCTGATTGAAACCAATAGTCATTATCAACCTGCAAAAATATAAATAAAATGAATGAACACGATGGCCTAAAATTATTATTATTAATATTATTGTTGTTTTGCAGTACTTTGGTATTTAATTAATTATTTAGAACTTCTATTCATACATCAAAATCCGTAGGAGTAATTTGTTGAATTCCAAAAGCTTCTGAGCCAAGTGAACTTAAACTCCCAGAAGGGTTTTTCTCACAGCCTTGGTTTTCTAATAATTCCATATCCTCCATTCTGGAGTGGTTGCTACTCCACGATGGATCCATTAACTTCGCCTGCTTGACACTCACACCCTCAAATTTGTGGTCGTGCTTGCTTCGAGCATATAAAAGATCAGTTTAAGACACGTGAAATAAGGACTTCAAACTAACAATAAAAAAGAATATTATTAACAAGCAAGGGCAGAGAGAACATTGTAATAAAGAAGAAGCAAATTTAGGGTGCAATGTTAGAGAAGAGAAGTACTTCAAGAGGTACAGAGTTATCGGTCCAGTTGCACTTCTAACAATCATTCTGTACTGCCTTTGGTGGAAGCCTAATTCCTGCTCAGTTGAGTGAGAAGTCAATTAGAAACTTGTTATACCAAACATATTTTAACATCCATATCAGTTAAATCCCACCTCATCAGGATCAGGGACCTCAATGAAACTAGCTTTTGGAGCCTTGATTGCAATGAGTTGCTTATTCTGTAAAAATTGTTAAAAAGTGAGTGATAAAAATATATGCGCTATAATCATACAAAGTTTTCAATACTTGAAGAAAATTCACCTGGAAGCATGGAAGGGTAAGAATATCTTCCTTGGTAAAAAAAAGGTACCTAATGATCAAGCAAGCCCACTATCATATAAAGAAGCAGTAAGAAATCACAGCTCAAATTTAAAAAAACATGTCAGAAGTTCTTACTTTTGGGAGTTTTCATCTTTCTCCAGGTTCTGTATAAGCTCCTTCTTTTTGCTGAGAATTGACATGATAGATTTCAAGATCAAAGTTCCAAAACAAAATCCACAAACAATATTGGTAGCAATTAGCAAACCTTATACACTCCTCAAGTTTGCATTCCTCATCATATGAATTTTCAACTTCAGCCTGTAATGAACCAAACTATCAGGGAGTTGGACCAAACCATTTCCAAACTGCAGAGCATTAATTCATTAAAAATGAAGCTTAAATACTACATGCATCATTCATTTAAAATTATAGTAGAAGTATAATCAACTCCGTGGGTCCAAATCTCAGTTGGAAGCTAGCTATAACCTCGCCTACTCAATTGCAAACACAAATATAATCCATCAAGCAGGAAGATCAATTGAATCGCTTCCACAATCTGTAGTTTATAACTGGTCCTTATTTAAATTATTATATCATATGTTCTACACATATTTGGCATTTATCATTACTAGTTATTGATAAATTAGTAGAGTTCTTATTATCATTATTTTAGGGTTTTGTGGGTAAAGGATGTATGGCTAAGGTTTTAGTCCCTGGAGAAAAGGAAAAGGGTGCAAAGGTTGATAAATTGCCGCGTTGATTCATTGTTAATTATTCCAATATTTAATTACTGTGAATTATTATTATTAATTTAGCAACAATTTTTTCTATTATTTTATTTAGTTTGTTTATTTATTCATTTTATATTAATTTTTCCACAAGATGTCGATGATAACAAATAACATTTAGATTGTGCCTCTGCCTCATCCAACAAACAAATTAAAAAGCACCGTGTTGTATATTGTTATGTGCAAGACACAAATCACTCAGAAGCACTTCAATCTTAAGGTTTCTACAGAATGCATATATCTTCAACTAAAAAATTTCCTTATGTCTTCAAGAATAAAGTCTTAAGTAGCTCAAGTTGCACCTTACTGCCAGCTGCTTGGATTTTGTTTAGACCACTATTATCATTCTCAGTAGCATTAACCGAACTACTACCAACAAATATTTTGGAAATATGTAACCGTATATTCACAAGGATTTCGGAGAGATATCATTTCTTCCATAACATAGAAACCTTAGATTCCTAGGTGCAATGTCTAACCAGATGACTAGAAATATGATGCCAAGACGACAACGAGATTTCCAAAACCTATGACTTAGAAGGAAACTGAATAGGTTTTCATAAATATGGTTATGAAAGAAAAACTAAGGGGAGATACTTACAATCCAAATTAATCATGTCAACTGTGTAAAAACAGGAAATATAGAAATGTAGAATACACATTTACTAACTGACAGAAGTAAAAAAGATTGAAAAACCTTTAGAGCTTTAACTTGATCCTCCAGTTCTCGTGGCCCAAGTCCATCACATCCCCTATTAATAAGGCATGTATCAATTTTCATAGTTTTATTTCATATATACATGACAAAAACCAAACAAAATAAAAATATTAGATACTTACTTCCACCGTATATGGTTCTTTGAAGTTTTCTCTATCAATCCTGTTCCTTCGAGAACATTCGTAATGTCATAAATTCTCCTTTTTTGAACCTGAAAAGATGAATGTTAAACACATTATTTAAATAAAAAAAAGTAGAAATGTATTATACATTATATTCTTAAAGCGAGTCAGTTCAAAATCTGCCCTGCTAATAGGAACCATTAGGCATATATATATATACAATGACAATTTTTATACCTCTAAGATCTCAGCAGTTTGATTTAGATCAAGGGTACCATCCTTAGCATCTTGGATCAAACTGACAAATTTCTTGGTTAACAATCCTAAAAACAGTACATGATGTAATCGTTGATCATAAAAAAAAAGTCAAATTAATGAAGACACTTGTTTAAAGGAGCGTGACAGAAGAATATAATTGAGTGTGGACATACCTAAGGAACTGTCATAACGACAGTTGTTAACTGCAGTCGAATTCAGAGATTCTGATAATAAAAGTCCACCAAACATAAAAAATAATGTGAGAATTGAGATACTGATATACAAATTGATGCACAATTCGACAGATTCATTCATACTAAAAAAGAATACCTGTATTTAATCTCTTGTTTGCAGATTTTCCATTTCTTGAAACTTTTGATTTTCCATTAAGATTTCTTCTTTGTATAGGCTCGGTTTGAAGAGAAAGATTAACCGTATTGACCTGATGAGTAGGAAATGCTGCTTCAACATTACATGCGTGCAACTTGACATTATTGATTTCATTTCTTTGACTCAACTGTATTGATAATTCAATTGAATGTGAACAATTAAAAGTGCATTACATAATAATTAAACCTTAAGCAAAGATAATCTGTTTGAACAAATCTTAACATTGAAGAGAAAGTAAACATGAAAGAAATTCGTCAAACTGATGGCTTTAACATGCAATCAACCTATAACAGTTCTAATCAATTATTTTCCACTTCAAACCATGTGATATACCCTAATAAACATTTGTCATCATTTTTTTCTTCTTACAGAATAATTCATCGTCAGTAATTAATAAGATGTTTTGATAAATAATGAACAATAAACCAATAAGTATAACTGCAGTGTGAGTCTAGGTGAAACCGAGTAAGGTAAATTAAATAAAACGGAATTTAGGGGAAGAGACAATAATATGATTGGATAATTTTCTCTAATCTTATGACAACGGAAAAAAATGATCCGATCTATCCATTTTGATAAAAAAAATAAAAAATAAGAAGAAGAAGAATAAGAAGAAAGAGGGAGAACTCACTGGAAGAATATTAAAATGGGGAGAAGGAGAATGACATAGGTCGAATTTGAATTGAGAAAAATGGTGGGGAATAAGGGGTGGTTCAATTCGATCCTCGCCGCTGGGAGTAGTAGTCGACATGAATGAATAACGAATGACGAATCCAACAATACAATACTATCTAAGTAGTAGGAGTTAATTAATTATTTAATTAATTAAGACTGAGGGAGGGTTTAGCGCCAGCTATATAGTGTTTGATTCAATTTGAGTATAGAGGAGGGGGAGTGAATGAATGAAAAATGAAAAATGTGTTATTTTGATTTGATTGTGAAAATGAAAAATGAATATGAGTGAGTGATGAGTCATATGGCCGCCAATGCCAAACCAACAGAATAAGCGGTGTATTGAGTTCGAATAAACACGCCACCCCGCCTTTTGCTTTTGGCTCCTCTCTCTCTCTCTCTCTCTCTATCTGGGCCTGGCCCAATATTCTTCTACCTTTTCGGCCTAGCTTTCCCTCCAACTTTTTGTCTAGAAAACTTCTTTCTCTTATCTTATCCATGTGTTCTCAAAAGTTTTAAAATACAAATTTGTATCGGTCAATTGAAAGGTATTTTTTTTACAAATTCGAATTAATCAATAAAGAGAAGAGAATATTGAGAGTTAGAGGAGAAACTATTTTTTTTAAGATGTTTTTTTTTCTTTTTTTACTACGCAATATTCTCAAAAACCTCAAAATCGTTTATTCGAATATGTAAAATACATATTTAAATTAATCAATTCAAACATATATTTGAGGTGACAGAATCAATTATATTAATTCAGAATCAATTATATTAATTCTATTATTTTTAAATTATGGCACTAAAAAATTGTCGAGAATCATGATTTTTTTATTGGATATTGATGTAAATTATTTATAGCGACAATTTGTTTTTACTGAAAGAGACGATATTCATCAGTTCAAATTGTAAAATACATAAAAGTAATACAAATTTAAATATGCTAAAAACAAAAACGATGAATTTGCAAAAATACTCATATCATTCAAATTAAGAACGTAAAACGATAACATGGCACACAACGACAACATGCTTACAAATGTGATAAAATTCAAATGTCTAAAATATATATACCTCCGAATCTGCAACATTGATAATGCCAAAGTATGTAATGGATTCAAGTTACTTTAGGAATCTGAAGCAAGACGAACAACGTACAAAGACGAAAAAACTAAAAGTGTTGCATTAAGACAGAAAAATCAAAAAGCTTTTATCTCAGACCTAGAAATCACAAACAAAAAATACGAAAGAAAAACTAAATTTGTTTAGCAACCACTTATTTAGATAAAATATAGAAAGAAAAATGATTTTAAAAGAGTGATTATAGATTAAAAAATGGTCCTAAACAATCCATCTCTAATGATAAAAAAAATTAAGATTTATTTAGAAAAGTGACGGAATGTTAGATTAAAAATATTTATAGTTCATATTTATTAAACTAATTTTCAGTATTGTTTTCGAAAAATTGAAAATACATAAAAATGAGGAGTAAATATCTATATTGGTCATTGAAATCATTGGGTTGTATCAACCTAATTATCAATATTACAAAATGATTAATTAAGTCCATCCTAAAACTATCCAAATTATCAATGTATCAACCTAAAACTACAAAATATTAATTAAGTCCATCCATCTTATTGGATCTACAATCATATGACAGGATCTATTATCATATAACAGAATTTGTTTTGTTTCAAATTCTTTTCCAATATCATTAATTTAATCTCATTCTATTTTTTGATTTGTTGGCAAAATGAAAAACACCACTAAAAATATTTAGTGATGATTTTAAAATACTGATAATATTCGATTAATAGAATCCTATGATTTCAATAATTAATTTAAATATTACTTAAAAAATGGACACTTAATTCGTTTTAATTTTTTTTTGTTATTTGATTTTCTTATCTTAAAAGAGAAGTTAAATTCCATCATTTTTTATCTTAAAATAGATGGTAATTTCCATTATTTATTTTATCATAATTAACTCATAAAACTGTGAAGTATCAGGTTCAAAACGTTCAACCTATTTATATCGACATTTGTCAATTAGGCTTAAGATTGTTTGATGCCTTTTATAATGAATGAATGTATCAAAATCAATGGAATTCGTTATTTGTTTTATATTTTAGGCTAAATAGCACATGTGGTCCCTTAACTTAATTTCAGTTAACGTTTTAGTCTTTTATCTTTTTTTCTTTTTGATTTGGTCCTTTATTTTAATTTTAAGTGATAATTTGATCTTTTATGTTTTAAAATGTCAACAATATTATACTTTTTTTACAAAAATTCATCAAAATTTTTAACCAAAACCCATAAAACTAATTATATTCTTTAATATATTACAAATTTCATGTTGTTAGAGATGAAAATATGAGTTTATTTGAAGATTTGAGTTTTGAATTTGATGAAATTTGTATTATATTGAAGAATATAATTAATTTTATGGGTTTTTGTTGAAAATTTTGATGAATTTTTTGAATTTTTGTAAGAAAAAGGATAACATTGTTGACATTTTAAAACACAAAAGATCAAATTGTTACTTAAAATTAAAATAAAAGACCAAATCAGAAAAAGAAAAAAAAATATAAATGACTAAAACGTTAACTGAAATTAAGTTAAGGGACTACGAGTGCTATTTAGTATAATTTATTTTTACCCTTTAGTATAATAGGTTTTGAAAGAAAGTATTTTTTTTAAAAACGAATTTAAAACTAAAGCAAGAAAAATCTAATTAAATTTGATTAGACATATAAATACACACATATAAAGATTTCAAAATCAATTTAATTTATTTTTTTATTTAAAAAATCTGTGAACAAAAATCTATTATAAACCAATTGAGTACATATTACAAATTTGTTTTTGGGTTTCTCATAAATTATTTCAATTGAAGGTAATCTTATTTGAAGCGTGTCGAACTGATATTTTTATTTTTATAATACGAGATTTTGATTGTTTGTATCGTGTTATAAATAAAACCCTTATAAATTCATAAAATAAAAAATAAAAAAACCTTGTCATAATTGTTAATGAAAAATCCTCATTTCACCAATATTGTCATATATTAAGAAGATTCTCATATCTCATTTTCAACATATTAAAATAAAATGCCTCAAAAAATATATATTAAAAAATTAAAAGTATATTTAATTCAACTACTATCAATGTGTATGGTATAGGCCAGTACATCACTAATAACTCTAACTATACATTCTTTCCGTCTCAAAATACTATATTTTGAGATGGATAGTGTATCGGATAGTAAGGCCACTTTTCCAACTCATAAAAGAGTTGAGTAAAAAAAAAACATTTTGATCTCAACTCTTGAAGTGCTTGCAACGCTTTCTTACATGAAACATCCTCAACAATCAACATGCATGGATTCATATTAATATGTACTATATTAGTCATGGTCTCACTCAGCTCAGCTAAATTTTACAGGGTATTATTAATTACCCATTGTTAGATACAATATGACACAAAAATAAAATAAATATTAAAGTTGTTGAAAAAACAGAAGAAACATGAAAACAAAACCCTGTTGGTAATTATTATATGGTTGTGTAATGGATATACTCCCTAAAATTCAAATAGACTCATCATGGAACTTCTTGGCTAGTTCCCTTTTTCCGTGAAAAGATACCTCCAATAAATGGAATCAATGTCTTCTTCTTATTCTTCTTCCTAAGAGAAGGGTGTCTTTCCAATTTTTCAACACCATGATCTTGTGGTAGCATAACATGAGATACAGATGGTGGATTCGCGAATGTCACGTACCTTTTCTTTTGGAACTCCATCATTTCTTCGTCGAATCTTGAACTTTTCACTTCAAACGTGGTTAAATTCTCAATGAACTTGACGTCCTCAATTTCTGCTGATTCCAGTTGATGTTTCTCTGTTTCTCGTTGCTTCAATTGTTCGAGTTCTTGTTTTGTGCGTTCGAGTTCTTCCTGTAGAGAAGACATACAATGCGCCATTAACATACTTTGTTCTTTAGCTCTCTCTAGATTCTCTCGCGTCTCCTCTAGCTCAGCTGCAACGTTTTCAATCCTTGAAGAATTCAATTGATCAACAACACCATTTTCATTTTCTCCACACTGTACCTATAAATTAGAATGCACAGAATGGAATAATAATTATTTAATTATTTAATCCTTATGAAATTAACTCCAAGAAACAGAAATGTATATTGTATAGAACCTGTTTGAGTTTGAGTTTGTTTGCAGTTGCATAGATCTCTCCAGCTAAAACTTTATCACCAAATAATGAGACAGCTTCTTTGACAGACCTGAAAGGTGCCCTTGTGTCTATCTCCGCATTTCTACTGTTTTTCTTATTCATAATTATATCTAATTTCACGCAAATTTCAAACAAGTAATTAAGTAACAGACAGAAGCAATGAGATGGGTTAGTTATAAGTAGAAGTTAGTAATTAGTATTACAAATAGGAGAAAGGAAAGAATTAATAGTATATGATAGGAAGATTGGAAGCTTCGTTTCTTGGCGTCCACTTCACTAGAATTCTGTTATAGCGGTGGGTGGGTGGGTGGATGCTCTTGTGGGTACATACACAACTTCAATCCAACAGCATCACGAGTCTTTTGTTTCCCCACTACACTATACCACTTGTCTTAGAGAAGCAAGCATTTCAAAAGGGGCAAGCTCAATATATACAACAATTCTTTTTAGAATTTATCTTTTTTTTTAATTCCTTTGCTCACAAGATTGAATATACACCAGTGTCTGGTTGCGAAGTTACCAAGCAATCTATCCCGCCTTTATTCTTAATTACTCACACTTTTCGATGAAATTTAAATATAAATGCATTTTTGGGTAAATCACAAGTTCATCGAATCATTAAAATAATTTCTGAAAAATATAACTTACCGACAAAAAATCTATTACCGTTGTAACATAAAAAAACTAAAATAATGGTTTATTCTATAGTGAATTGCTAAATAAATAAATTTGTTCTACATAAATGACATGAAGTATTTTCTAAACAAATTTGTCTTTGTGGCATATTTAAACTTTACTAGATTGATTGATGCCTTGCGTGATTAATTTATATATATGAGGATGATCGCATATACAAGCTAATCAGACATTTCATGTATCAGTCTACTTTGTTTTCCAAATATTCGTTTGCATCCGTAGTTTCATAAATTGGATCCTTTGGGTTGACAAGTTTCTGTGCACTTGCTGGAAACATCTAAATTCATCTGCAAGAGCAATAATACTTTTTGGATCAAGCAAAGAGACGAATTTGGAATATTGATGCTTCTACAATTCCTTGCAATTGTACCGTAACAGATAGTTCGATGAAGATCTAGGAATGACAATTAGATCCAGACCTAGTGGATACCTGCAAAAAAAACCATAGGTAATAGATAATTACCCGCAAAATTGAACGGAGCGGGCACGAGTATTATAATGTCTACCCCACCCCGCACATATAATAATAATAATATTATTATTATTATTATTATTATTATTATCTAAGTTTGTTTGAGCTTAAATAAAAATGATTTTTGTTTTAAATAATGTAGAGATTATTTTTTAACTCTCGTTTTATTTACTATTATAAAAATAATTTTTTTTGTACAATAATTTTTAACCGTTTTGTATACAATTTTATAAAAATAATTTTTTTAAACTAAAAAATTATCATAAAAGACATAAAAATAATTTTCAAGAAAACATGTTTTAGCAACTATTGGTATCATTGGACCACTACAATATTTAGAATTGAAAGATAAACGTTTGGAAACTTTTCAATAATATGATTATGATGAAGAGGTAAATAATTGTGATTTTATATTTAAGAGTTTTTTTATATTATTAATCGTGACTTTATAATTATAAATAACTAATATAATACACATATCAATTTTTGTATAGATGTCAGAGAATACCGTCCAAGGACTTGCTACTTCATAAAATATTCTTTCAGAAAACATATGTTTTGATATTTATTGTAGTAATGTACTAATGTTGGATCATGATATATTTGGGATGTTTTGAGTTAAACAGTATTTTAGTTTATAATACTTATGAGTTGGATCTAAAATATTTGGGAATTTTTTAAATTTAATCACAAATTATTTATCAATATATTTTTGTTAAAGTGCGGGTAATGACTATGTGTACGGCACTTAAGTACCCAAAAGACAATGGTACGAGTATTAAAGTTGATATTTACGAAGCACGGACACGGGTATTTTTTGTAAACTGCGGATACGGGGACGGGTACTATATTACCCTACCCATTCCCGTTCCTATTAAGACCTGACGATTTTTTTTTATATAATTAAAGATCAAACGGTTCATAACTAAACTTTGGTATTTTAGAATTTTAAATACTTAAAATTTACTTTTATTATGGACAGTCCGATCTTAATCCAAGATCACCTGTATATTCATTGCACATTTGCATGCAATTCTTCTAATAACATGGAAACCAAAGAAACTTCAACTAATAGTGGTAGTATTTTCTCGCTTTACCGCAAATAGTTGGAGCGGATGTGTGTAATAGTTCAAAAATATAATTTTGTAGAATATTTTGATTTTTATATGTTTTTGATAATATTGTTTTTTATATTTGGGTACCTGAGTTAATTTTAATTTTATTTAAAATATTAGTGATAACCTATGCAACACATATCTGGACACAAAATGTCAACATTATTAATGTAAAAAATATAAAATACCAACAAAAAATTTATTTATTTATTTAAATAATTATATAATAAAATAATTTATAACCGATATAGATTAAGAATCAAAATATGTAAGTATATTTATATTATTCAATTGCATTTAATCTAGGGGCAATACTCTAGCATCTTATGGTAAAGGTCATCGGTTCTACTACTAACTGTTTTATAATGTCTTTAATTATTTTGATCGTTATTATTGACACATCTCTAACTTCTGCATGTGTCTAGGGGTTCCTTAGTTGTGTCGAAGTAAAGAGGAAAAAAAATTCAAGAAAAAAAAATTCAAGACACTTGATTTGTCAGTCACATGTCCTACTACAAATGTCGGACAACGACATATTAAAGTATTAGTAATTAAACTTTAAATTTCATACTAACTTTTATTACAAATTTAATTTTAGGATCTGGAAGATCAATCAGTTCAATTAAAATGTATTTTTAATCCAAATCAATTTAAGAGCGATCAACCAAACCAAAAAAACTAAGTTGTAAGTGTTCCTGTAAACAATGACATTAATACAGTTTAGGTTCTTTGGCTACCTGACATGTCCTTTTTTGTTTGGTAATTGCGTTTCTCTGTATTGTTACATTGAATGCACTCCACAAGTAAGCATTAGCAGGAGCATCTCCAAGTCCAAAGCATAAAAATTCACAAGGATTAACTTTGGAAGGTACAGAAGAATTAGCAGTAAACAAGATGTCTTTTTCTTTAAAATTGTTCTGTTTTTTGGAAGTTAAGAGGTGATTCAGGTTTTACACCTTTGGAAGATGAGAAGGAAGCTCTATACTTTCAAATTTATCTACCAACATTTTATTTTGTCTCTCCTTGTATGCTCAGCAGTAATCACCTCTAGCTTAGGGACCTCACAAGCTATGTTATGTGGCCCGCTTCTCGAGTTGATTAATGTGGCTTTTCAAACAGCATTTGTAAAATATAACCATTTTCCTTGAATCCATTCCCTTACAAACAGAAAATTGCCTTTTGTGTTCAATTTCAGATACGCTCATCACACAGCAACTGCAATGATAAGGCACTGCTACCATGGAACCTACCTCTACTTTCTCCATTTGTCCTGGATGGACCAATTGATGAAGCAAGTGTCAAGGGTTGTTTCTCAGAGATTGAATGGTGGGGAAGCATGACTCGGGCACCCGAATTCACTGTAGAAATTTCATGTCTCCCACTTTGCAAATGAGGATATTGGGCCTTCATCATAGTATTGCAATTTACAGCAGACCCACCTTGAGCTGCTGCTAGTTGCGCAGCCCAAAAGTTTTGGTAATGCTGTTTATACGAAATTGTTGAACTATAATGAGTTCCACATAATGGAGTACCATAATAATGAGGTTGCTGCGGCCGACTCTGCACTCAATTAAAGCATGAGGGAACAAAATTCAGCATCACCACAATAAGAATTAGGTGCTACAATATTTACTATATGAACTGCTCCGTGTCTCTCTTTTTTTTGGTGGGGCATGTTATTATTATTCCAAACAATAAACTTTACCTGCCTCATTCATTTTGAACAATAATAGAAATCACTATAAGATTTCTTTGTAAAAGATTACACCTATACTTTTCAGTCCATTAATTAATATATATAACATAATATGAGTCTAGTAAGAAAGATTAAAACCTGTGGTCCTGCAGCAGGAAGCTGATCAAGGTAAGAAGTGGAGCTATACTGACTTGAGGTTGTAGGTATTGGCATGAGACTATGCTGCTGTTGTATAGACCGAAAATAAGGCACTTGTGATTTTGAGAATGGTTCCAACCTACTTACACCGTTATTGAAACAATCTTCGATTTTTAACCCGTTACCTCCAGCCGACAAGGAAAAGAAGTTGAAACTCTACAGAATATGAAAGAAATATAATCATCAGAGCATGAGGAAGAGGGGACAAGGGGAGACATCATTACGAAAAAGAGTTCATAAGCTTACTTGTTTTTGAGGACCATATATAGTTGGTAATGGAGGAGCTTGAGACTGAGATATGTCAAGATAATTGCACTTCTGTTGAAGAATACCATTTTTAGTTTCAGGGGAATTGTCCAACCTAGCAGAATGAACTGTTCCAGCAGCATAAACATTTCCATTTCTTGTCGCATTCGAGTCTTGTGCCTGGATTAGAACTCCACATTTTGACCCTTGGTGTACTTTGATTTGCTGACATTCATAAAGCTCAGGTTCTTTGGCAACCTGTTTATTTGACACTTCTAAACTTTGAATGAGCTGACTGATGTAAACATGAGCTGCGCATTTCTTCCATGACTTTTTAGCAATGGCAGCTTCAGTGATCTGCATCGTTAATTATTGGGAACAATCAATAGGTGTTCGAGTTGAGTGCATCAACTTGGATGAAGAAATTTTTCCATTATATAAGTATACATAAATCATGCAAAACAGCACTATGCATGAATTTTTAGCTTCTTACATTTCCACCAGAAGAACAGCTTACCATCAAATCCGGTTTGGAGTTGCAAATAACAGCATTCAGCCAATGTGGAGCTTTGGCTGCAGCAGAAGACCTTAAGAACAAAAATCCATCAAATTTGGACACACGGAAATGGAAGCATTGAAGGAAATTAAGCTACTTAACAAGGTCAAAATGAAGACGAGTAAAATAAATTTACTGCACATAA
Source organism: Cicer cuneatum (assembly GCA_037974295.1). Taxonomy (NCBI): domain Eukaryota; kingdom Viridiplantae; phylum Streptophyta; class Magnoliopsida; order Fabales; family Fabaceae; genus Cicer; species Cicer cuneatum. The sequence continues at coordinate 78,495,684 of JBBPBO010000004.1, forward strand.
GAAGCATTAGTCGCAACAGATGCGCTCGGTGTCAAGCCTGGCCACAGTGCTGGACCTTCCGATTAAAAAACCAAATGATGAAATACATTAGTCACAAACCAAATATGAAAAATCACTGTTAAAAGCAACCACAAGCAAATTATGTCCTCACATACCATTTTCTCTTTGGTACATGGTTATATTCTGTTCTTGCTTACAATCAATGCCTGTTGCCTGAAATGCAAGTTGATAACACACCAATAATACTAGTACTTGTGCTAGCTTGTAAAGACAAGAACTTCATATGCAAAACAGTAAAAGTTGAAATAACTACCGTCTCATACTCCACATTTAGTTTTCCCCGAACATGTGAAATTTTAGATTGTGTAGACACATTTAATCTGCAATATGATAAGAAAACACAATAAATAAATATGAAAAAGTATTTGAAAATATTAAGAGATTTCACAATGCAACTAAAAAAGTATCAACCCCATTTCAAGACACAACTCAGAGTCGTTCCATTCTACTTTGCCATCATATTTCTCACTCCTCTTAACCATCATCGGCACCCCCTGCAGATTAATTTTTGGAGTAGTGTTCTGAGTTGGCACCAAGGAATCTGCACTCCCAGGAATATTTGTCTGTTCATTGCCGATGGTTTCATTAAAAGAACTAATTTTTGCTGCTCCCATAAGTGAACTTTCAGTAATAAGATTAGCATTATCAAGAGCTCCTGAGGCTATAATACATCACAAATAAATAAATAAAATAAGAAATTCATAATACATGAATTATTATAATTATTATTAACTATTGAAAGCTATGCAAATAAGATAATAACATTGAAAAGTGGCATTACTTGTATTCTCCTCTTGGTCCTGCAAAACGGAAGAATTCTTCTTCGGCAACGATTTGCAGTTTAGTTCACTCTCAACAAACATACCAGCCAATGCATAGAGTGTCTCCGCAACCTCTTCTTCATCTTTTGTGATGGGACCAAGCACAACTTGTTTCTAAAAAAGTAAAAATTACAAGTGAAATAAAAAAAAAAAGGTTAAATCAAGTATTAAAAACCATAATAAAGAGGTTTAGCAATGCTCACTTTAGATTTCTTTATTCTATCTTTTTGGAGAGATTCCATTCCGTGGAACTTATGGTTCAACTTTTCTGAATCAGTTAAGGTGGATTCGCGACCCCGCTTCTTCATTGCTTTATATGCAAAGAAAGAAAAATCGCACCTTTTTGTTAGCCCCAAAAACAAAATTCGCCAAAGAGAAAAATAATTATGAAACATAATAAATGTGATTATAATTAATTAATTAAATCCTTCATTCTTAATCCAAAAACAAGGTACCTGAACGTATCTTCCGCGGAACAGAGGCATGATCAACGCCATTACATTCATTGAAAACCTACAAAATCAATAACTATTTTTTAGTTTTGAAAAAAACAAAGTTCCAAAATAAAGATGATTTATTTATTATTAGGAATAGAAAGTAGAAAGAAAACCTTAGTGGGAAGCTTAAACCTCTTTGCATTCGCATTTGGTTGATGAGAATCATGGCAAGCCATTTGGTAGGTTGATAATGCTTTAGAAACAGCACTTAAGCTTTTCACCTTCTCCTTCTTTGATTTATCCTTAAACTCAACAAGGTCCCCACCAATAATATCTTTCAAACCTATTTCTTTCTCAGATATATGTATATATAATAAATTACTTTTCAAAGAAGAATAGAATGAAAATGAAGAGACAGGAAGAAGAAAATAAAAAAGGAGAAATGATATAGGAGTTAGCATACGAGCAGGGGAAGATGGAGATTGAGATTGTTGTTGTTGTTGTTTATTGTTATTGTGTCGCTTAGCGGCTCCACGCTTCTTCATCATCATAATCTCTCTTTCTTCTCTACCACTTTTGTAATATCCATTCCAATTCTTCACCGCCTTTCTCGTTTTTAATTGTTAATTAATAAAAATCAGTGTTGAGTATTTCTTTTTTTGAAGGTTAGGAGTTGTATGTTTTTTTTTTACTAAAGAGATAGATAGATAGATAGATAGATGAGTATATTATTATTATTAGGACAAAAAGCAGCAAGGGCAGTGACTTAAACAAGGAAGAGAATGAGATTGCTGTGTCTGTGTGTGGCGTTCATAAAAACAAACAAAAAGGAAAAGATAAAAGAGAAGCAAGTAAAGTGTGCCTTGCGTTCAGAGAATCAGGTTCTTTCTTTCTGAAATGAAACTAGTGTACTACTAGTAAGTAACAGACTCTGAGTTGAGTTGAGCCAAAAAGAAGCGAGGCATATTCATTCACGAGAAAATAAAGGTAGTAGTAACGGAAAGAAAAAGAAAAGAAGAAAAAAAAAAAAGGAAGCATCCTCTCATTTGTCTTGTCCGTCAGAATTTTAGTTTAGTTTAGGACTTATATTTATTTATTAATTATCTCTCACAAAATTACCAGTATTGCCGAATAATCTTCCACTTAGAGGCAAACATTAACACCATCCTCTCCTGGTTTTTTTTATTAATATATCCTTTTTTCCAAAATCTTAATTAATTTAACCTACTTTGAAAAAAAATATATTAAATTGTCCTTTTTTTTTATTATGTTCAGAGAAAAATTAAGAGATAGTTGTTAATAAAATAAGATTAACGGTTAATTTAATTGTAAAATAAGAGTGAATTGTTAAAATAATATAATATAACACGTTATTTATTTTGACACATCTACTTAACCACGTTAACTTTGATATTTTTATTTGATTTTAATTTTTTTATTACTTTAATAATATTTTATTATTATTTTTTAATTTATTACATCAAAGTAAAAATAGGAGGGAGTTGTTAAGAAAATAGAATTGTGTTATTGTTTTATTTTTAAAATATTAGAGACACGATATTTATTTTGACACATTTAGTGAACTATTTAATGTATCTTTTTTTTAATTTAATATATTTTATTTAATTTTATTAATAAATTAGCTTTTTTAAAATATTTTAATTATTTTTTATTAATTAAATTAACAATTATTCAATTCAATTGTTAAAAAAAAAATTTAACTTTAGTACATGGTAGTATCTCAAAATGCAACTTTCTACCGACTAAATGCTTAGAGTCACTTCAAATAAAAAAGAACTCTTATGTTGTGTGTATTTTGGATTGAATGCAACGTGAAGACCAGATACTTTTCTTTGTTATGTACTCTTTGGGTTACTACTATAAATAAAAATAATTATTTTTATAAATATTAAAAAAATTATTTAAATATAATTAATTTTCTAGATTTTTTTATAACATATATTTTAAATTTACTAAATTATTTATTTGAACGTTAAAAATATTACCATTAAATAAATCAACTAGATAATTTTTACTCACGTAACAGTTACAAAAAGTTGAAGCCAGTTTTTGCTATAAAAGGAACATGATGGAGTATACTACTTACTGTCTAGTGGCTCCTTCACATTCCCAAATTCTCGCTTAATTAATGCCATCTTGCTCCTCAACGCAATCAACGCTCTTCCTTCTTCCATGGTGGCAGACATGGTGGTCACCGTTAGATTACACTTATTATCCTCCACACCAGCCTAATTCTCACTATGCCCGTAATCTTTTAAAACCTATTAAACAGTCCATTAACTACTATTCAAAAATCTACTAAAACATTAAAAGAATAGATGGTATATCGGTTTAGTTGATTTATTTCATATGTTAATTAATTTATTCATATAATTAATGAATTAAATTATTTGAGATCATATTTTATATTTTATGAATTATATTGATTTATTTTTTAGTTTAAAAGAGAGTTTTATATTGCAAATTATGTTATGTGATATGATCATAATATTTTGATTATAACGTTGTAAGCATCATCGCAACAACCATGTCACTCACAATTAATATGGCATCATATGTAACTCCAATTTAAAATTATAGTTTAAAAACTAAATAATAAAATAAAATTAATTGACGAACATAAACTAAACAATTGGATTCAAGAATAGATTCTAGACATTTTAGTATGTTTTAATAGTCTATGGACCAATTTCAAGTGAGTCATTGTTGAAGAACCAATTTGATGGTTTATTGACTTTATTCGTTATTAATAAACATTAATCTTTTTTTACACAATAAATATTAATCTTAAAATGAGTATTAAATTAAAATTATTATGAATAATGTTATTGAAACATAAAATAAAACACAAATATAATATTATATTTAATATTTATGTCTTATGTTATATTAAATTTTATATTCTAATAATATTACCCGATTATTATTATTGTATTATTATTTTTATTAAAGCGACCATTTTCACGTTGAACTCTACAAAATGCAATATTGCAAAAAGGAAGTAAGCATGTGGATGGCATATTTCTCTCCCTCGCCGTACAATGCTGCAATATGGAAAGCTTGTTCTTGATTTGTAACTTGCAGTCTTTCCTTTTTCTTGTGTGTACTAGTAATAACACAAATATCATTCCCATGCAACAAACACTATTGGATTTTTTATTAAAAAAATAATTGCTTAAATGCAATTTTAGTTTTTGTTTTGTTTTACTACTAATTTTAGTTTTTTATTCGATTTTGATAGTGTAATTTTTAAAATTTATGATATTTAGTTGAACATTCAATTTGAGATATAATTTGTATGATGTGACAATTAAATAAGATGACATAGAATCCTTATCATATTTATAAGTTTTTTTTAATTATTTAAAATATCTTTGATAAATCTAAAATTGTTATTATTGTTTTTATAAAATAAATTAAAATAAAGAAAAAAAATATGAAACTAGTATTTGAAATAATATTACTCGATTATTATTATTATTATTAAAGCGACCATATTTACATTGAACTCTACAAAATGTATATATAATACAATATTATACTTTTTATTTATCTAGCAAACTAAAATGGTAGGTAGATTGTGTGTAACAATGAAAGTAATGTATTTGAAAATTATTGAATTTATTGTTGGTTTTACCTATGAATTTCAAGATTGTTGGATTTTTTTTTGTGAGAGGTTGTTAGTTTTTTTAAATAATTAAATGATGTGATTAAAATTTTATAGTTTTTGAGACATTCAAGCATTAAATATATTTTCATTCAATTAAATTGTTATTGTTGTTACTTATATTTCTCCTGTAAAATAAAAAACAGGTTACTGTTTATGTATAACCTGTCAATCCAATCCAACCCGTTTTTGATTGGATCGGTTTGGTTCGAGTTAAATGAAAAAAAAAATACGAACTCAATACAACCCAAAGATAATAATTCGCTTCGGTATATGATTTTGTGTTAAACCGTACACATTTATAATTTTGTGTTACTCTCACGCGCACACTCTTATGTGGTTTGAGTTCGTTTCTCATATTCGTGAGCTATCTCTTATAATGTTATACAAAGACTTACACACCAATTCTGATAGACACATAGTTGATTTGAATCATTTAGACATGGTTGATAAAAAAACAGAATGTCTGAACTATTTGATCATCAAAGCTATCTTGATCTTGGATTTTGGTTGATAACACATTCAGTATAGTAATTGAGTATATCTAACTCAATTCAAAATAGAATTGGTTCCAATTGAGTTTATCATGTCTGGAGTAATTTTATTTAAAAACTCTTAAAAAAATGGCTTTTTTAAATGAGAAAAAACATCAAATTACAATCATCTGGTCAAATGAATGAGTTCACAAGAGTTTGAGCATGTTAAACAAATGAAGATCAATTTTTATCAGTTTAGTTTCGACTTAAAAAACTCAAAGCAAACCAACCATTTAGTTAAATTGTTAGGTGCAGTTACACCGCTAAGTTTTGCAATATCTATATATCAAAAAATTTAAAGTTTATTTTTTTTATGATTTATCGTAGGCTTTTTCTATGTTTGAGTATGACCTTAACGAAAGTCGCATGCAAGTCTATTTTAAATGTTGACAAAAAAATCTATTTTATACTTCCTCTAGTCTTTTTATAAAAGAAATCAAATAAAAATTAGTCAACAAAATTAATGTATTTAGTTCATAACATCATACTTCAATTTTATTATTATGTATTTAAGAATTGTTTTAATTATTCTTTGAATACGTGACGAGACATATATTTGAATACGTTTACGAATTAATATGTTAATAAAATTAAGTATATTTTTTATAACGAATTTAATCTTATATAACATCCTACTTCAATTTTATTTTATAATAAATAATAATAATAATAATACATATATCAAATATGTCAAAAATTAACGTTGACTAATATGATTAAATAACTTATTATTTGCTTGAAAAAAATATGATTAAATTACTAAAAAAATAGCAAATTTATGATAAAATTATCTAATATATAATAATAATAATAATAAATATTATTTATATGTACCTAAGCAGACGTTGTCTATTTAAATAGAGTCTTACAGAATCTAATTTAAACTCTTGAAGTAAACTATATAGTATGTTTGAGTCGGCCGGTATGAATTATTCTCACTTCTATTAGTCGTGTACACCTTTTAACTTTCAAATTTATTTTTAAAATAGCTTAAATCAAAATGTAATAATGGAATTTAAATTCATTATTCAAAAACAACACAAATTCTCTTTTTGTTCCCTTTCTTTTCGGTCCACCAAGGGCTTAAGGTGCGCAATAATGGAAGGTGTAATCTTAATATCCTTTTTGACGAGAGTGTTGTCTTAATATCTTGTAGTAGAACAATTGTAGTGGTAGGGTGAAGTAGAGATATTTGAAATGTGAGGACCGCCAGCAAAAATGTTTTGTTGACCTATATTACCATGTTCGGCCAAAATAAATTTTGAAGATACTAAAATTAATTTTGACATATTTAATTGCTTTTAAGTAGAATTAATTTTTTTTAGAATTTATATTAATTAGAAATTAAAATTTGTAGTTTTTTAGTCCAAATAAAATTTTTATTCTGAAATTTGTAGTTCAACTTACTTTTATATGTATATTCTAAATATAAATAATTTTACATTTAAGTAACTTTTAACTAAAATTAATTTATTCTAACATTAATTTTTGTGATGACTTAATCGAGCACACACTAATTAGTATCAATGATTTTCCTATTCAACCACATTGAGAGCCAACATTCCAATCCATCCAAATCAACACCAATAACAAGCAACCTTACATGAAGATTTGTAAATGTAAAACTAAAATCTGTTCCAAACATCCTCGCCCCCTCTTTTAAATTTCATCAATGGTAACAAAACACGAAACAATTGTTATGTTTAACACGAAAGGCAGAGGAGACTTGAAATCCTCAAATTCTATGGATGAGCATTTTTGTTGCTTCCAATAGCGTAGCGTAAACTAAACAAAGAATTGTGACGGCTTCCAAATGTCAAATGATGAGGTGGTTGAGTGGTGGGAAGTGATGACCTCAAAAGAGGAGCATAGCCAGAAGAACATAAAATGTGATTATCATATTTTGGAGAGAGAAAATGGTTAGTAAGCCGGAAGCATGTAAGGAAAATTTTAAAAATATAGAGGGAGAGAAAGAAAGACATTTTTTTTAATAATTATGCACCAATAAAATATTACATACAATATTAATTAATATATTATTACATACTACACATAATAATACACATATTCAATACATAAGTTTTTTTATATGTGAACCACAAACAACATAAAAGGTTTCTGAGAACCCCAATCACTTTAAGACGGTCATATAATATTTGTATATACTATATATTATAAATAATAACTTTTAAATACTTTTTATATATATTTTTATATATAGAAGATTTATGTCTAAATGCTTAATTGATAAGTATATATATATATATATATATATACATGCATGTATATATATGTGTATAATGGATATCAACCCATGTGGCACGAGAATTGCGAAGAAAAGTGATGATGATGTATGAGAAGTTACTTTCTTTTTCCCATGAAGATGAGATAGAGATTAATCATCGAATTACATGCATCATGGAGTCCAGAACGGATCCCAAAAACTTTCATCTACTAAGTCTGTCTCTGTGTAAATCTCAGAATCTGCATAATTAATAGGAAAATTTGTTGCATTGGCAACATCGGTCCATACAGAATCATCTATAAGCGAAAAACCATCATCCATTGTTTCTATAGATGGACAAAACTGATTGCAAGTTTGATCAATTGACTTAGGGTTGGCATCTAAAGGAATAGATACCATGGAATCAATGTTGCACAGTGGTTCAGAGACGATGGACACTGTTGGGTTAGGGTTGGTATTGATAACAGAACATGTAGCTATGTCTTCATTATGATTGATTTGAGGCTGGTATAAATCTTCCATTTGGACAATTTGAGTGTTTGGAGAAGATTGTTGTTCAGGTAGATTGAGCTTGGCATTTGATCCATAAAACTTATGTGCAGCAGCATCATAAGCCAAAGCAGCTTCACGCAATGTCTGAAATGTCCCAAGCCAAAGACGAGCACCACGATTGGGTTCACGGATTTCAGCAACCCATTTACCCCATGTTCTTTGTCTCACGCCCCTGTAAGTGCAACTCGCGTTTTCGGGACCCCCTTTCCCTTTCATGCAACCTTTTCTGGAGCTAGATTGTGTTGGCTTCTTCAATTGTTTTTTCTCCTCATCTTTCATGTCCGATTTCATCATTATGATGTGTGGTAGCTCTTCTATGATAGGATTGTAGGTTGTGTGGATGATTGCAATATAATAAGAGAGTTGTAAGATATATTATAACGAGGTGATGAATGCTATTTATATTTCCAAAAGAAGGCAAATTAATGAGAGTAAATACTAAATACATGTACCTAAAAGTTAAAACGTGGCAGGGTTATAGTGCTACCTAGCGTGAAGATCCAAGGATACCGTCTCCAACACACTATCCATTTCTCTTATATACACTTGACATGCGCTTTTGTTGGCATGGAACTCAAGTGTCAGTCAAATGACCAAGTTCAAACAAAATTCTTGTTTAATTTCTTCTATTTGTTATTTTTCTTTCGTGCAAGAACTTTAGTGATGGCTAAAATGAATGTAAAATAATAAAAATATTACTATAAGTAATTAGGTAATGGAGAAACACTTATTCTACAACAATCCTTAACATTTGCCTCTAACTAACCATTTGTGATTGTTTAGGTTACAAATAAATAGTGTTTAGTGGTGGCACAATAAATCAATATGTTTAGTTCTTTGTGGGTTGAATTAATATTTTGAACCCATTAATCTTTGTTGATTTGCAACACCTACCCACTCTTAAAGTGGGGCAGCGATAGAGTTTAACGCGTGTTCATATCAGATATTTTTAAAAAAATGAAAAAACTTCTTACTTTTATCACAACTGATATATTTTTGACTTACATTGTAGAGTCCCCCAAATCACGCTATGATCTCTTTTATAATTTGCTTTTGTGGCACATTTTCAGTACCTACATTACTTCTATTAATTTCTTTGGATGTTGTTAGAAATTTAAATTTTAGGCTTAACTACTATTTGTTTAGACATAGATAACTCTTTGCTTCCTCTTGTACTCCCAAAATGTTATATTAATAATGAGTTTGATTAGAAACTAAATAAAGTCTAGTAAAAAATTATTTGTGTTAGGATTCGAGATATTTACATGATTTTGTGGATGTGAGTCAACTCATTACCAATTGAACTGATTTTCATTAGTGAAATAATGATGTATTTTATCATGAATATTATTTATATCGGAATTTTATTATTAATCTAATTTAAAAAAAAATTGTAATATCAATTACTTTAGGCATTAACTTTTGTGTGTTGCCTAAATTTTTTTAAACTTTTGTGTGTTGAAAACAAAAGGCATTGACTTTTGTGAAAACATATTTTTCGAATTTTAACCAACAAATTAACTTTTTTTTTCCTCTTAAAATATATAATAGATAAATTTTAAATAAAATTTGAAATTAATTGTTATATACTATCGACTCAAATTTTCCTACATATATATTTAATTAAATCATGCCATAATACTAATTTATTTAATTACTTCCCAAAATATATTCACAATCAATTATAACATAGGATATGATGTATATGCATGAGAAAATGATTTAGTATACTTTAAACCTCTCAAGTTCTTTAATATTTTTTGAACAATTTTAACCTGTCATACTTATCATATTTCTGATTTCTATCTCTTAACTCATTCATCTTGTCCCTTTCCTCAACCCAACTCCTCATTTTGTTAGGGTAATGAACTCGCACACATTCAACTCAACTTAACATCATTACTCTTTAACTTTTATGATCCATAAAAAATCAAAACATACAACAAATCTTCAATCATAACAGCCAAAACCCACACTAAATTTCATCACCAACCATCTCTACGCAAAAATAAAATAAAAATTAGAAAAAAGAAAACAAGGAGAAGACTCTCCCATCATCTCCGACCACTACTTCCGCCGTTGAAGAACTTGCTTCCACCGTAAGAGTTGGATTTTGCCCCTTTGAACAATATACAAGAACAATATTTAATTGTAGAGTCATTAATTGATGCACTTCCGATTTGTCAGATTAGTGTTAATAGCTTGACATTGTAACCTTAAATAACATAATTCAAATCTCTTACTTGTCAAATGATTATTACTGACACCATTATTAATAATAATAGTTTGTCTTTTCCAATATTTTTTTACAAAAATAATATTATTTAATTTATTTAAGAATCAATATTTAATGAGTAAAAAAAGAATAAATATTCAAACCAAAGAGATACTTAAAGGAATATAATTTCAATTGCTTTAATACATATTTTAGATGGAGAATCAATATTTTACTCAATTTGTCAATCAATCATATTCATAATTAATAATTTATTTTCTCACAAAGAATTGATATTTTCTATTGCACATTTGATATCGCAAACGAACTCTTATTCACCTTAACAAAAGAAAAAACATATGATTTATTAATACTATTGTGTCTTATCCTTTACTAAACCATAACTTTCCGTCAAACAAGGTTGTAGTTATATTTCATTCGTTGTACTTCGGTGTTGAAATCGCGATGACTTTCTCAAGACACTCAATATTTGAAAAAATAAATAAATAGTTATCATGTATAAATATTATATTATATATATACAAAGTAGTGTAGTAATGCAACATTCGTTACATTTATATTTTATAGTATTGATAAATAATTAATATTTAAATAAAAATAAATCTACTGGCATCTCCGTAAAACTAAAACTACAGTTAAATAAGTTCGTTTCAAGATAAATACTCTTTAACATAGATGTTGTTATGAAAAATCTTATGACTATTTATAATAAAGAATAAGGTATCAACTAAATAAACGTTGCAAAAGAAGACATATAAACTATGTGGGTAGCCAAATTAAGTTTCACTAACCATTTTAAAGAGTGACTCAAATATAAACTTGAAGTCTATTTAACTATAAAAAAATATTTTGGTTTAAAAATTAATAATTTATATAATTTTGACTACAAAGAGTAGATAAAATAGTATTTTAATGTGTTTTTTAAGGGTGAGAGGTAAAGATAACGGGCGAGGATAAATTTCTCATATAATAAAAATTTGAAAATTCTAGCCCAATAGCAATATGGTAGTTCCAAAAAGAAATTAAAATATCATTTTATATAATTTACCTTACAAAATATAACATTAAATAAAATAGAAGCCACCACTGCTGCTGATGGAGACCGACCAAAAATTTGACTCAATAACATCAACATGGTATGCCACTGCAACTCACTTGGAGCATGCTGCTCTTTTCCGATTAACATTGAATATTTATATGAGCGTATACACTAGAGAGGGAGACTTAGGAATGATAATGGGTAGAGTTTGAGTAGGGTAGTATAGTACTCAATACCCGTGTCTCTATCTTCGTGGATATCAACTTTAATACATACGCGTACTCTTGCCTTTTGGATACTTAAGTGTTCGTACCCGTACTCATACTCATTACCTACATTTTATAAAAAATATACAACTAAAATTTATTTTTTCAATTTTTTTAATTATTAAAATTGCATTTTTTTTTATAAAGAGCCTAATTTTTAAAATTAGAACATGACATCCAAAATCTATTACTAGCATATTTTTGTGATCATTTATTTATATGTTTATTTTTTAGAAGATTCAAAAATTATGAAATGGAAGACCTTAATTCATTGATTTGCTTGGATTAAAAATGAGAGATAGTAGATAATAGAGAGTGAGAGAGATAGTAGAGCGAAGTTGAAAGGGGAGATAAAAATACATAACAGAGTAGAGAAACATATGTATATTTAGAAAACTCATGTATTTAAAAAATATTTTTAAATAACAAATATATTTTCTTAAAAATCATTTTTATGTCCTTTATAGTAATTTTATAGTTTTAAAAAAAATCATTTTTATAAAATTATATCCAAACAGGTTAAAAATCATTTTACAAAAATCTCTAAAAAATAATCTCTAAATTATTTAAAACAAAAATTATTTTTATTTAAACTCAAATAAATGTATCTAATAATAATATATAAGTGCGGTGCGGGTACTGTAGTACCTATACCCATACCGTTTAATTTTGCTGATAAATACTCATTCATATACCAATATCTATTTTGCGGATTTTTTTTACGAATACCCACCCTAATTGTCATCCCTAGAAGGAGTATGGTGATGTTGTAGAGGAGTATTTGGAGAAGCAAGAACAAGCGAATCTGTCGAACGATGGTGTAAAAGACCTAATCCACAAGATGTAGCAGCTCAGCTAACTCTGCCTAATTGCCAAGTCCTGTTTCATAACTGTTTTAAACTTCTATAATTTTACCCCAAAAAACTTTTAAATTCAAATATAATTGTTACATTGAAAATAATTATAATTTAAGGACAATCTTAAAGGCCCTGCCGAGTGATATAATAAGGAGAAAAGGTGAAAAAAGTGATATGAGAGAAAGGAACGTGAGAATATATAACACATTAAATTGTCCAAGTTACATATATATTACATTCTAACATTTGTTAACAACGAGTCGATGAGCGAGATAGAGAACACATCAAACTTTTCTAGCTATCCTAACTTCTGCACTTAAAGGGAAAAGGATTATCCAACTTAAGGAACTGAAAATGGATGCTAAAATTACACCACTCCTGAAGGAAGACGGACAACAAGTTGTCCCCCGACAAGGCTGCAACCAAAGGGAAAAAATGTCAGATAGTTTACAAGAGCATGCCAAGAGGTATGTTGCGTGTTATGAAAATTTTCCATTCACCTCTTGACATAGTAGTAGCAGAAATCTGCTAGTATGAAGGTTTGGACAATTTCTGATACAAGTACCATAGAAGGCCACAATCCATAACCCAAAGCAGTTAGTAGGCGTCCGCGAGTATCTAAAACCTGAGGAGGATAACATTAGCATGGTCTTTTAGATTGGAATATGGAAGGATGGCGAGCAAAAAATATAATGATAGGCCAAAAGGTTTTGATATGCTAAAATTTGTATGCATCAGCTCCTTTAAAAAGCCATGAACAAAACCACGTCATCTTGTGGTAAACTAGTTTGAAGTCGGAATATCATACAGAAACACTTAAGCAAAGATTTATAATACAGCATACACAATCCAAGGTATAAATATGAAAACTGTCGACATACTCAATCACAAGATATTGTGATATTATAGTTTTATATATTTTCAAAATTGGGCAATAAAGACGTCTTAGAAGTTAAAATCCAGACAAACCTGGAGGACCCAATGTGCACAACTCAAGAACCTTGAAACACCAAGGGCAAAAACATAGTGTGCTGTGAATGGTTCAACAATCTGAAAGTTGAATTCCAAAATTAATTACAAGTGTACTTAGAAAGACTAACTGACAAAGGAGGATGTAATATTGTTTCAAACGATTAAAAGATAGTAAAGAAAAAGCAACAAGCCGAAATATATTTATAAGAAACCTTAGTGTTCTGCATGACCCGCAACTGAGGGAGAACAGACACAGCTTCAAGATAAACACAAAAAGCCCAGAGAATCCTGTTAACTGTATGATGCCGGGTTGTTGGATGAATGAGCAAAGAAAGTGCGACACAAGGTATCACCTGTATTTTGGTTAAGAATATTAACACACTCCATACTCACAGCAATTGATCCTTCATTCATTCAGATGCATGTCCATGTTTTTTTCGCAGACACTAGATAAAGTCAATCAAAAAAAAATTCTTCCGAGTACTTTCATTTTGAGATTTAACACATTGTTAATAAGCATTGAATTTTTTAAAAATAAAATAAAATCGCTCCACCGATGTGATAGATGAAAATTCTGTTACATTCAACCTATATTGAGATTTAAAATTGTGATTCTTCAATAAATATTTAAAAATTGAAATAAAGAAAGCACTGCTCCAAAATCACATTTCTCAGACAACAGGTTATCTGGTTTTTAATAGGTAACCAAGCCACACGAGCTTTCATGAATTACATCACATGTTTTCAAACAACACCATTCCTTTTCCCTTGTTTGAAATGATATTCCTTTTATGCGGGAGAATCCAGGAGGAATCATCAGTAAGTACTACAGAATATAAAATACACTTTAACTTGAAACCTCATTTGACACAAGTGCAAACTAAACTTTAACAAATATAAGTTTCTTAATGACAGTTTATTCAAGAATTAGTTTGTTGGATAAATTTGACACGGGAACTGTGAGATGCTTAACAGGAAGGCCGAATAAGCTATGTAGCCAAAGGAAAATAATAAATAGACCAAAGAGCATATTGTAGCTAATGTACAAGATTGCATAACTTATATTAGAAAACAGAGGACTTACCACATAGTATATTGCAAGGTTGTCCTTATTATTTATATAACTGGAATTCAGTTTGAAGCGTATCATATAAATAACCCAGAGGGTCGTCACCAATGTTGCCGTATCGAGTAAGGTGTGTATATCGTATTCCATGACAAAACTGCAGTATAGTCTAACAGCTAGAAATATAGCTGTGAGTTCCTGTGATTTAAGTGAGAGTCCTGCAAAGATTTAACAAGGCTGGTTATCATTTTTAGATAGATATATAGAATATTACTTTCTTCTCATTTCTTTTCCAGCTGTACTAGAAAACAAGAAGCCAAATTATTGCTAAAACCACAATGATATCATATAACACAACAGGAATCATATCAAACTACTTATCCAGTTGTTCTCTACTTTCATCTAAAAGGGAAATATGTATAGCAATTAGCAAGGTAAAGTTTGCATTCCAAATGAAGAGAACGAAAACATCCAACCATGTGCCACAGATGAACTAAGTTATCCAATCCCAAAATCGAAAGTACTTCCATAAAAAAAAAACAGAATGTTGATTCCAACAACAAAATAGGTTGTCAAATGGTTTTAGACAAACAGCGTCAGGAACCTCAATCTGATAAAAGCTACAAAGTGGGTACAAGCATAACTCTTAGGACCGCCGATTTGTAATGATGACCCCGATCACAACTTAACATAACCCTAATCTGAAATTTTGATGATATATTTTTAAATGATAAAAGTATTCTTATGACCTTGATCAGTATGTTATTAACTTGAGCTGTTGAAGTATTGATTGTTTGGATGCTTGTATGATGTAAAATGATGTGTGTTAGTTAAAGGAACAAGTCAATCCACTCAAAGACTCATTTTCAGCATTCTCAAGTTTTCTTGAATTCTTATGGATTCGTTGTGTTGGTATGACTTTGGGAAAAAAAACAAATGCCGTTTTATGAAAGGATTTCAATTTTGAAGGTAAGATTAAGAGAGATGGGAAGGCACAGGTCTTTCATTGACAAGCTAATAAATAAGGAGGGAAATTCCTAATGCGTGCACAAACTCGCAGCCACGCAGCCACGACAAGGTTTTCAGGGTCGTGAACGACCAATCTAAGAAATCCCAAAAAGAACCACCAAAAAGACCGTCATATTGGGTGGTTACCGGCAACGCCATGTAGTCATGGTGTGGACTGGCCTCTTCGTTGCCTTCATTTATTTTCCCCATAGAATGCATATACAAGAAAAACCAATCATGATTGATCATATAGTATGAAATTACAACACAAAATTGGTCGGGCCCGGAGGCTTAGGATAGGAGACAAATTTCGATTTCATAGATGTTCCGACATACATATGACACAATAACTAGTGCGGTCTCCAAATGAGTGGCGACCACATGGACCTGAAGTTGGAGAGTTTGGAAGCTAAAACCAAAAGTAACACCACCAACACTGCTACACCCCAAGGCGATGACCCTCCTCCTGCTTGCACATTTGATTGTACTAATCGTCGATCAAAGAGCCCCACTGGAAGCACAAGCCGTGGCCCACATTTGGAGAGGAAGTACGCCGTGAAAATCAACAAGAGTGGTAAAATCAAGAGGAACATGTGGAAACTCATGGTGGTTGTTTGCACAGTTGACTTGAAGTTTATATAAGATGGAACAAACAGCAAAAACATCACAATCCCAACTATGGATACTAGTTGCAAAGGAGGTGCAGATATTGAGGACAACGTATTTCTTGTCCACACCATTTTAATTTTCTCTAATGTGCACTCTCTGCTACGAGCTTGTTAATTCTACTGTAATTTATAATACACTGCAAATTATAATGAAATTCAATAGAAAATATGTGACATTGTTATTTCTGTTTGCTTTAGCATAAAGTGTTAAAGTTTAAGATGGGTGCAGTTATTCCATCTCCAATAGAATAAAGTTAAAACTGGGAATATTGGATCGATACCAAACTACCAAAGGAGATAGGGGCCTATGTTCAAAGCACGGTTAGCAGAATATGTTCATACCTAGCTTTGGTGCTAAGCTTTGTATTTGTATTTTTTATTATTATTTGTCCAGTTATGTTATTATTTTCCTGCTGTGCTGGAAAACAAGAAGCCATGTTATTGCTAAAATCACAATGATATACTGTACTGCATATGCTATATCACAACAGCAATCATATCAAACTACTTGTTATCTACTTTTCATCTAAAAGGTAAAATGTATAGTAATTAGCAATGTAAAGTTTGCATTCCAAATGAAGGAAAAGAAAACATATAGCCATGTGCTACAAATGAACTGTGTTATCCCAATCCTAAATATATATAAAGTAAACCATTATTTTGTCTTGAGTTCTGAAATATAAAATTTACTATCATAAAATTCCCTGAAAGATGCACTTTAGTATCAAAATAGTTTATGATCAATATAACGTCAAAGACTAAACTGATTGACATTTTAATGATTCTACAACTAATTTAGGTTTTTGGCTTAGTGAGAGACCAAATGACTACAATGATAGTAAATTATTGAACAGAAAAAGAAAGGAATGTCGTTTTAGGAAGGGAATTCAATTTGGAAGGTAAGATTGAAAGAGATCGTACCGGCACATGTTTTTTCCTGAGCGAGTTTGTAAATGAGGAGGGAAATTCCTAATGCATGGACAAATTCTGCAGCGACGAAGAGGTTATCGTGGTCGTGAACCACCATTCTAAGAAAAAGCAAAGCTACAATGCCTGAAAGGACCGACAGAAAAACCTTCATTTTGGGCGGTTGCCGGCGAAGCCATGTAGTGACGGCGTGTATTAGCCTCTTGGTTGCCTTCATTTTTTGTTACTTACTTTGTTCTGAATATTTAATTACTTGGATTGTTGTGTTCTTTATTTGTTCAGTAGTAGTAACTAGTAACTAGTATAGTACCCCTGCACTGCAACACGTAAATGTTTATTAGTTGCGTCACGGGTGGGTTGCTCAACTAACCCTTGTTTCGCCACCGTCCCACTCCAAACTTGTCTCATTCTAATAATAATTTTTTTATCTCAAAGTCCAAAATTATATGTGGAAATTATTTAATTATTTTTAACATGTATATTATTTTTTGTCAAAGATGTATAATATTTAATATTTTTTCTCTCTGTCTCTTTCAATGTGTGTTCTTAAAGTATGTATTTAATTACGATATTAGCACACATATATCCTCTTTTTTTTTTCTCTAATTGCCCCACTTTGAAAAAAATTGTCCAAATTGTCTTATTTTTTGGGCCTTGTTGCTCGTCGCAACCTGGGCCTGCGATGACCTGAAAGGAAATTTTTTCCAGCCCGTTGATCTTCGCACCCCAGGGGGCGATGATCTACAGTCGCTTTTTTTTTTAATTTTAAAAATTTAAAATAATTATAATAAATTATAAATATTAAAAATAATTAATAAACCCCAAACCCTAATTTTTTTTATTTAATAATTAAAAATAATTATAATAAATTATAAATATTTAAAATAATTCATAAATCCTAAACCCTAAACCCAATTTTTTTTAATTTAATAATTAAAAATAATTAAAATAAATTATAAATATTTAAAATAATTCATAAACCCTAAACCTAAATTTTTTTATTAATTGAATAATTAAAAATAATTATAATAATAATAATAAATAAATAAAGAAAATTATTATAATAATAAACATAATAAAAAAAATTAAAATAAATTAATATTTATTTAGGATTAAAAAATTTGTAATAATAATAAAATAACAAAAAAATAAAATTATAAATATAATTAATTATTTCTATCTAAATTATAATAATAAATTATATTAATGAATTTAAAAAAAATACATTAAATTGAAATGAAAAAAATACATCAAATTGAAAGAAAAAACTACATGAATTTGCAATTAATTATTTCCATCTAAATGTCCTCCGGTTCCACATCTATGCGGTCGTCGAACTCGTCTAGCCCTTTGTACGAGTTCAGGTTGTTGTGGTTGATCCTCATTTTGATCATTATCTTCGTTATAAGTTGTATGCGGATTAGAACCACTACCACCTGCCTCCGTATGATTTTGAGATTCAATGTTATACATCGAATCAAAAACAGCATAAGCCGACTCAGGTGTTGTGCAATGAGTACCAAACAAATTATAGAAAATTCCGCTATCTATCGAATTAACGGGTGTTGGCACTGAAGGAACGTATTCCTGAGTCGGTATATATGTAGATTCATGTAGATGTGTTGGTGACGATAAAGATGGTATTTGGTGCATGGTATGTTGTTGTGGCATTGATTGAGGGGTTGAGTGAACATCAGAATACATTGAAGGTTGCGAACGTGGATCACGCATATATCTTTCCACAGATATATATAATTTGGTGTGATTTCTGAACCAATTCATATATTCGTTACTGTGGCATAAAAAACCTTCTATGAATTGACCGTGCAGTACGTAATTCTGACGTTCATTCCAATGTTGAATCTCATCTTTCCAAACCACCCTCCAATTTTCATCAATGCCACGCCTCATGTCGAGCTCATGGTACATTTTCATGTCATCTGGTGGTTGCGGAATTGGTTTATGGAAGCCGAACTGAAGTGCGACTCTATCTACATGATGTTTTTCAACAATATGATAACAATGTAGATAGGTACATGTCATCCAAGTGTTCATCTCTTGTTCGGGTACCTCGTGTTGGAACCCGAGATACGGCCTCCACCGAAACTGATATGTTAAAAATATGCTAAGTAAATATTAAAATATATAAAAATATATAATTAAAAAAGTTCAACTAAATGTGAATGAATATTAATATTACTTCCTGAACCATCATGTGATCGATTGTATTCCGGTAGCCTTCTACGTCGTTATGAGGAACACTACTAAATTTTAGACCACCGGAATTAAATCTGTCAAATATATCAAACATAACAAATATAATAATATTAGTAATATGGTAAGTGGTTAGTTTTAAAAAAAGAAAAATATATAAAAATTAATTTCAACAGTTACCTTTGTGCAAGTGGAAATACCCATGCACTGTGTGATTCTGGAGCGACACAAGACAAAAGATACCATGCCCAATTTTGTAACAACATAGCACATCCTCCAATAAACTTGACGTCCGGTTTCGTAGCAACGCGTAATTCTCTATACAGCGTAGCTAAAACTGCCGAACCCCAACTATATTGGGATGCTTTATATAAATCTCCTATTAGGGAAAGATATTTTAAATGTACATGGTTGTTGGATTTGTCCGGCATCAACAGTCCACCAATCATACGTAGAATGTATGCCCGACACGATGCTTGTTTTTGTACTTCGGATGCATCTTCACCAACACCGTCAAATGTATCTTTAAGCCATTTTAATTTAATAAAATTACCTGTGGTGACCCCCTCAGGTGGGATAACTCCTAAATATTCTTCACATACAGTTCTAACATTTACAAAATTTGAACCAGAAACTGGAATACCAGAAACATTTAATCCAAAAAGGTAATACACGTCTTCTAAAGTTATCGTGCACTCACCTATTGGGAGATGAAATGTATGAGTTTCTGGTCTCCATCTTTCAACCATCGCGGTAATTAGGCCGACATCTATTTTATAGTTTCCAAGTTTGATGACTTCACCAAATCCCGCCTGTTGCAAATATGGTAATATTGCCGCATTTGGTTTTTTGTTTATGTGACCATGACATTTCAACTTGTCCGTTGATGGTATCTGTAAATAAAAAAAAATGAAAATAATATTATGAATATAATAAAAATAATATTATGAAGTTAATGAAAATAATATTAATAATATATTATTATCATTCTATAAAGAAATTAATAATAATAATAATAATAAATAAACTTACAAATGCATTAATGTATCGAAATTCAGCCCGGTGATTAGTAGATAATTCCATGTGTGAAAATTTGGATTGATAATGTTAAAAAATTTGTTTGAGAAGGTTGAATAAAATTTGAGATTGAGAATGAGAATGAGATTGAGAAGATTGAGTTTGAGAAAATTGAAGGTGGGTGCACCATTATATAATCTCATCCCCACCGTACGATGCCCTTGATCGTCGCATCCCCAGGATGCGATGTCCTTCTGACCATTCTGATTGATCATCGCATCCCCAGGATGCGTAGGCCGTCTGATCGTTTAGATCATCGCATCCCCAGGATGCGCAGGCCCTCTGATCATTCAGATCAACGCATCCCCAGGATGCGTAGGCCATCTGATCGTTCAGATCATCGCATCCCCAGGATGCGCAGGCCCTCTGATCATTTAGATCATCGCATCCCCAGGATGCGCAAGCCTGCTGGCCCTCTGATCATCGCATCCTCACGATGTGCGCCATGCTGATATTCTGCTGTTTTAATCTCAGCCTTCCACCTTTTTTTATCAACGGCTGTGGATGATGGATCCAAGTTATTTGATTTGGACCAATCAAATTAGTCCAACTTGTATTAAATCTTGGCCTTCCAAATTTTTTATCAACGGCTGTGGATGATGGATCCAAGATATTTGATTTCGACCAATCAAATTGGTCCAAGTTGTATTAAATCTTGGTCTTCCAATTTTTTTTATCAACGGTTGTGATGATGGATCCAAGTTATTGGATGTAGAGCAATCAAATTGGTCTAATTCGTATTTAATCTTGGTCGTACAATTTTTTTATCAACGGTTGTGGATCATCTGGATGAAAAATATCAATCATATTTAATCTTGGCCTTTCAATTATTTTTATCAACGGTTGTGGATGATCTAGATGATAAATAAATCTCAATACATTCTATAAATAGAACAATAAATCTCACTATCTTACCACACCTTCTATCTCAATATACCTTGTAGCATTTCATACTTACTAAAAAAAAAATTTATCATGGATTCTCAACAAGTAATTTGTATTGTTTATTACAATGGTACAATAGTCGACGAAGTTGAAGGTAAAACATTTGTAAGTGATTACAAAAAGGCGTTCAAAATACATTATGGAAGCAATCTTGCTCGTCTAAAGAATGTTATTAAAAAAAAGTTACAACTCGATGACAAAGTGACGATAACTGATATAGTTTATCGACACCTTGTTTTCTTTGGTGAAAATACAACAAGGTTTGAACTTCTTAAGGTTTGCGACGATGAAGATGTTCAGCTAATGTTTGATGTTTATGCACAGTGGTCACTGTTGGAACCAAGTTGTTTCTTGCAATTAAAGTTTTGATGTTAACAAATGTATTTTATGAAAATAACATATTTGACTTAGAAGAAGAATGAAAAATGTCATCAGAAGAATAGATCAGAAGATGACTTAACCAGAGGATGACGTCACCAGAAGCATAAATAAGAAGATGACGTCACCAGAGGATATCTCCAGAGGATATCGTCAGATGAATCTGTCAGAGAAAGATGCTCAAAACAGAATTGGAGAAAAAGGCTCAAAACAGAAGCGGAGCAAAATGCTCAAAACAGATCTGTGAGCAAAAGACTCAAAACAGAATCTGAGCAAACTACTCCAGAATATTCTCAAAACAGATTAATCGAAATATACTCCAGAAGAAAAGCATCAGTGAAGTTCAAAAGTTCAACTATAAATAGAGACTTAATGCTGAAGAATAAAGCATCGAAAAACATAAGAACTCAAGCTTCAATTCAAAGTTATCTGAGAGTTCAAAAGAGAGAAACACAAATGAACAAGAGCAATATTTTCTAAGTGTTTTCGAGAGAGAAATACAATGCAACAATCAGCTTTCTAGAAGCAATAAAAGAGTGCAAAAATAAGTGCAGCAAATAGCTTTCCAGAAGCAACGTTGTAAAGTTTCAAACCTTTACTATATAACCCGATAGTGGTGTAGATTCCTTCTTCAATCTGGGGTTGTCAGATTGGTAGGAGAAGACTTGGCTGGTTTAGTCAAGATGTTGTTATTCCTCAAAAGTCTGGGGTTGTCATGCTGTTTGAGAAGACTTAGCTGGTTTAGTTAAGGTGTTGTTGTTCCTCAAAAGTCTGGGGTTGTCAGGCTATTTGGGAAGACTGACTTGAAGGGTCAGTGGTGTTGTAATTCAAAGGAGTTTGAATTAGTGAAAAGGTCTTCTGGAGGAAGGGACTGGACGTAGCCTAGTTAACAGTGAACCAATATAAATTGATGTGTTATTATGTTATTATTATCCGCTGCTGAATCTGATTAGTTATTTATCGAATAATTGAAATCAACATTTAACAAAACAACAAAAGTAATTAAGTTTGACAAACACAATTCAACCCCCTCTTCTCGTGTTTGCACCTTTAATTGGCATCAGAGCTCGGTCTCAAGGCTGAGCACTTTACAGTGTTTTAGGAAAGATCCAAGGGATCAACATGTCCAGATTCAATGAAGAAGCTACTGGAGGAAACATCAACAGACCACCTCTGTTTGATGGAGAACGATTTGAATACTGGAAGGACAGACTGAGAAGTTTTTTTATTTCACAAGATCCTGAACTTTGGGACTTGGTGGAAGATGGTTATACTGCTCCAGAAGATGCTGATGGTATTAAAATTTCCAGAAGAGATATGGATGCTGATCAGAAGAAGATGTTCAAGTTGCATCACAAATCCAGAACGTTCATGATCAATGCAATCACGTTCAAGGAGTTCGACAAATGCACTAACAAAGAAACAGCGAAGAGCATCTATGATAGTCTGATTCTGACTTACGAAGGCAGTAAGCAAGTCCAAGAAGCAAAGGCTAACATTCTAGTCAAGAAGTTCGAGTTATTCAAGATGGAAGAAGATGAAGACATTGAAACTATGTTTTCCAGATTCCAGACTCTAGTATCAGGATTAAGGGTACTAGAAAATAGCTACACTACTGCTGATCATGTAAAGAAAATACTTAGAAGTCTGACAATCAAGTGGAGACCAAAGATTACTGCTATTCAGGAAGCTAAAGATCTGAATACTCTAAAGCTGGAAGAATTAATTAGCTCTCTCAGATCACATGAAATTGAGTTGGAAGAAGATGAACCCAAGAAGAAGAACAAAACTCTAGCCCTGAAATCCAAGCAGAAAAGGGCTCTGAAAGCAACATCAGAAAATAGTGATTCAGACGATCAAAGTCTGAACTCAGAGGAAGAAGAAATTGCTTTCTTATCCAGGAAGTTCAGAAAGATGTGGCATAACAGAAGGAATAAATTTCCCCAGAGATATTCCAATCAGTCCAACAAAGGAAGTGATGATACAAATGACAAGAAAGGTATCATCTGCTACGGATGCAATGAATCTGAACATATCAAGTCAGAATGTCCAAATATGGAGAAAGGAAAGTACCAGAGGAAAGATTTCAGAACTAAGAAGAAAAGCATGATGGCTACATGGGATGATTCTGATGAATCTTCTGAAGATGAACATGCAGATTTGGCTATGATGGCTCACACCAACTCTGGATCCAACACAGAATCTAATTCTGGAAGAGAATCAGAAGATGATGAAACTAAGGTATATTATGAATTCACTCGATCTGATTTGATTACTGCTCTGAATGATTTTTTAAACAGTAATTACAAATTATCTTTAAAACTGAAAACTCTTAAGAAAGAAAATACAAATCTAACAGAAGAAGTTAATGTTTTAAAGAACCAGATTGCAGAAGTTAAGAAGTTAATGTTTTAAAGAATCAAAAGTCATTCTTGAAACTGATATTGCAAAATTGAAAACAGAGAATGTATGCTTGAAAAATAGTTTTGCTGAAATTAAAGATGAAAGTTTAAATCTGAAAAATAATCATAATTCAACAACAATTGAAAATACCACAAGTAATTCTGATATGCATGAACAAGTTCTTCAAGAATTTCTTGATAGTGGTATGGAAAGAGGAAAATATGCTTCTATGATTTATGGAGTCAGTAGGAATGGAAATAGAGGTATAGGATTTGAAGAAACTATAACTGAATCTAAACCTGTGCTTAAACCTGTTCCCTCTGATATAGTGTGTACTATTTGTTACAAGAAAGGTCATTCCAAAGTGTCTTGTCCTATGCTAAATACAAGGGAAAACAAGAAACTTTTCAAGACTAACAAATCTGGACCCAACCAGACTTGGGTCCCAAAAGATAAAATTGTGTATGTTGCAGATGTTCTAAGCAACCAAATTGAAACACCAGTTATGGTGCCTGGTCAATGGATGCTGGCAATATATGAAGGGAAAAAGGTCTATGTTCCAACATCTACCAAATAGAAGCCAATTGACTCTGGTAGAAGAAGAACTGGTCAACACAATACCTATCAGAACTAGAACCAGAATCATATGAAGAACAGGAAATATCAAAGAAATCACACATATCACACAGATCAGAACAGACAGATAAATCACTCATATCAACAAACCTGGAACTACCAGAAAAATCAGAATTACTATCAGTTCAAGAACCAGAAGAATTAGAATTATCATCAGTTCCAGAACTATCAGAGGAACATGATATATCAGCAAAAAGAGAAGTGTTAGTATCTGAAGAGTTCTTCAAACACTCCAGTAAAATTCATCCAGATTACAAACCAGGAAGGGAATTCAAATTCCTTCATTCAAACCATCTAATCACAGAACAAACAGATTCAAAATCTGAAAATCAGAAACAAGAGGATTTTTAGAGTAAAACTGAAACTGTTGACATAGAGGTTACATCTTGCTGTAAATACTATTATTGTTTGATATTTATGTTTACTGTGATAACAAGAAGCTTGATCTTAAAAATCAAAGCTTGATAAGTATTCTGCAGGTTTTCAAACTGTCAGAGGAACCAAGTGATTCACGTGATGTGAACACTTCAACAGAAACAGTATTTCAGTGGTTTCAAAAACAAGCAGAATTAATGGTTTGTCTGTATTGAGTTTATTTTTAAATTAATTGATTTGTATTATGTTATATGACAAATAGCTTGACCTGAAAAGTCAAAGCAAGATGAAGCTGACGCAGGTTAACCAGAACCAAAGGAAACCGAAGTTGGTTCACCAGAACCAGAGGAAACTGATGTAGGTTTACTAGAACCAGAAGCTGATACAGATCTACCAGAAGCTGATTTACTAGACCCAGAAGCTGATGCGACAAAAGACTTGAAAAAGCAGAAGATACTAGCAAGCATTCGACAAGTCTTCAGAGGATAAATCTGAAGATAAGTTAGAAGAAAGAATAGATCACTTCAAGACATGACCAGAACTATGTTAAATGATTTAAATGTTGCAAAACAATTTTGGGCTGAAGCAATGAACACTATATGTTACATTCAGAATAGAGTCTATATTAGATTTACAAGAACTAGAGAAAGTAGAAGCAGATAAACCAGCATAACATGGAGAAGTGGAGAATACAAGCAAGTCAGAAGCATGTGACACATCTTCAAAGGATGAATCTGATCAAATTAGAACCAGTCAGAAGAGAAATTTGGATGGAAATACCAGTAATCTCATCCTGAAAATCTGATCATTGGAAGTGGAAGTGATTCTTTAAGAACCAGATCATCATTAAAAGATATAAGTCTGTTTGGTTTAATCTCATCGATTGAGCCTACATCTGTTAGTGAAACATTGGCAGATGATGGATGGATTATTGCAATGCAGGAAGAGTTAAATGAATTTAAGAGGAATGATATTTGGGATCTAGTTCCAAGACCAGAGAAGAACATTGTGGGAACCAAGTGGGTCTTCAGAAATAAGCTAAATGAAAAGGGTGAAGTAGTCAGAAACAAGGCAAGGCTTGTGGCACAAGGTTACAGTCAACAAGAGGGCATTGATTACACTGAGACATTTGCTCCAGTGGCCAGGTTAGAAGCTATTCGTATCTTATTGTCCTTTGCTGCAAATAATAATATCAAATTATTTCAAATGGATGTTAAAAGTGCTTTTCTCAATGGTTATTTGAGTGAAGAGGTATATGTTAAACAACCTCCAGGTTTTGAAAATTCTGAATTTCCAAACCATGTCTTTAAACTTAGAAAATCCTTGTATGGGTTAAAACAAGCACCTAGAGCATGGTATGATAGACTCAGTAATTTCTTACTTAAAAATAACTTTGAAAGAAGACAAATAGACAATACTTTGTTTAGTAGATCAATAGAAAATGATATTTTGATCATTCAAATTTATGTTGATGATATTATTTTTGGATCAACTAATGGCATTCTTTGTCATGAATTTTCTAAATTAATGCAGCATGAATTTCAAATGAGTGTGATGGGAGAACTTAAGTTCTTTCTAGGAATACAAATTCAACAAAGTTCAGAAGGTATTTACATTCACCAAACTAAATATACAAAGGAACTTCTCAAGAAGTTTAAGATGAGTGATTGCAAACCTATGGCTACACCAATGCATCCTACTTGTTCACTTGATAAAGATGAATCAGGAACAAAAGTTGACCAGAAAATCTACATAGGAATGATAGGATCATTACTCTACCTTACTGCTTCTAGACCTGATATCATATTTAGTGTGTGTGTGTATGTGCTCGATTTCAATCTGATCCTAGAGAATCTCATCTAACTGCTGTTAAGAGAATCCTTAGATACCTAAAAGGCACTACCAACCTCACCTTGTTTTACAAGAAAAATCCTACATACAAACTGAGTGGATACTGTGATTCTGACTATGCTGGAGATAAACTTGAAAGAAAAAGCACCAGTGGTTATTGTACCTTTTTAGGAGACAATTTAATTTCGTGGTCCAGTAAGAGACAACACACCATTGCCATGTCAACAGCAGAGGCTGAATACATTTCAGCAGCTGGCTGCAGCTCTCAACTACTCTAGATGAAGCATCAACTTGAAGACTACAAAATATTAGAATCCAACATACCCATCTATTGTGATAACACCTCTGCAATTTGCCTAACCAAAAACCATATCCTACATTCTAGAGCCAAACACATAGAGATCAAACACCACTTCATCAGAGATTATGTTCAGAAAGGAGTACTCAACATTCAGTTTGTAGACACTGAACATCAATGGGCTGACATATTCACTAAACCACTACCTGAAGATAGGTTTGAATTTATCAAGAAAAACCTTAATCTTATGTTCATCCCTAACCTAATAGCTTAGTTTAATTTTTATGTTATTTTATTGTTCGTGTACTTTTATTTAAAAAAAAAGAGTCGGAAAAAAAAAACAGATGATCTCTTTTCTTCATTTAATCCTTTTTGTCTGATGACAAAGGGGGAGAAGATGTAATATTTGATAAAATATCTGAGGGAGAAGATGATTTATTTGAAAGGAGGAGAAGATGATGTATGATGTATTTGATATCTGGGCAGAGGAGAAGATGATGTATTTTGTAAGACCCTTAAAATTAAGAATTAATTTATGGAATTAATGTCAAGGGTATTTTGGGAATTTTTGTAAAATATTTAATATATTTATGTTTTGAGTAAATATATATATATAAATATTTATTTTGGAAGATTAATTAAAATTATTGGATGAAGATTAAATTAATTTAATTTCGAGTAATTAAATTAATCGGACCATTAATTAAGGATTAGTGGCTAATTGCAAAAGGATTAAGTGCTGAAAGAATCCAACATTATTTTATTATTATTTTTGAGGTGGTAGCACTTGAGTACATTCTATAAGTACATGTGAGGAGGCAGGGCAGAAATCAGAACTTCACATCTCCCCATTTTGCATGTAATAGTGTTGCATGTAACAGTAACCTCTTTTCCCATTTCTGCCTCCTGTTTTCCTGAAACACGGTTTCACGATTTCAAATACCAAAGAGAGAGTTCTCAAAAGTACCATTAACTAGAAATACAAGCACCAAACCAGAAAACCCCCAGTATTAAAGTTGTTCCCCACGTCATTACGGAGCTAGAGAACCCAGATTTGTAGCAGCAAACTCAGGTAGCAGTTTCGCCGTTTTTTTTTACGCATACACTTGAGCAGAAGTAGAGCACGCTACAAGGGGAAGGGCACCTTCCAACTTTCTAGTTGCATTAGGGCTGTAAATGCTTGTTGTTTCATTCTGTTTTTGAAGGAAAAAAAAACTATTTTGCAATCACATGTTTGAAAAGTGAAGATAATGCATTTTTGTGATGTGTAAGGAATCTGTGATGTTGTTGTTACTGCAAATCTGTTTTATTTGTGTGGAAAAGCTGAAAAACGTTTTGGCATGTTGTTTTAAATATGATTAAAATGCATGTCATAAAACTATTTTGGAAAAATGGTTTTAAAATGCAAAAAATGCATTATGTTTTGCTGCTCTGTGATGCTGCATGTTATTCTGAGGTGTGTGAAAGCTAAAATGCTTGTATGTTATTCTGATGTGTTGTGAAAGCTGAAATGCTTGCATATTATTCTGATATTGAGAAAACTGAAATGTTGTGTGTAGTTCTGATGGTTTGAAAGTCTGGATGATTCTGATGATTAATCATTCTGTTTCTGTTTCTGGATGATTTGGTGTTAATAATTTTGATTCTGTTTCTGTTTTTGGATGATTTGGTGTTAATGATTTTGATTTTGTTTCTGTTGTAAATGATTCTGGTGATGTTGATATTTTAAAAAGAAAAGGGATTTTTAATGAGGAAAGTATTGTCTGGAAAAAGTGTTGAATCTGTTTTGATGTTGGTTGTTTGTTTTTAAAAGAAAACAGTTTGAAAAGGGTTGAAATCTCAGGAAAATTTCACTGGTTTTCGAAGGTGTATTCGACTACAACATGTGTGTATTCGAATACAACCTGTCAAGTTTCTGTTTTTCTCAAGTTTTCAAACTTGTATTCGACTACGAGCCCCTGTAGTCGAATATAGAAGAAGGATTTCTGCTTCTGACTCAGCATCTGTATTCGACTACGACCCTATCGTATTCGAATACATAAGTGAAATTTTAACTCTGTATTCGTATCTATATTCGACTACAGGTATGCTGTATTCGAATACATAATGCAGATTTTCACTAGTTTCAGTTCCTGTATTCGAATACAGTGGAAGCTGTATTCGAATACAAATTCGTGTTTTTCCAGAAGCACTGTTTTTAGCTTCTGTATTCGAATACAAGGAAGCTGTATTCGAATACATATTCGTGTTTTCCAGAAAATCAAGTTTTAAACACTGTGATATACATTTTAAAGTATTGAAAAACCTTGAGAAGGGTTAATGAGAAGTATTTTAAAGTATTGAAAAACCAATGGTCCAATACGTGCAGTAATCTGATATGGTCCAATAAATTTCGGAGTCAACTTTCTTGACTTAATAGCTCTGCCAACACCAGTTGTAGGCGTAACCCTTAGAAATACATGATCACCCTGCTCAGATTCCAAGGGTCTGCGACGCTTGTCCGCGTAACTCTTCTGACGATCTTGTGAAATCTTCATTTTCTCTTGTATCCTCTTGATTTTCTTTGTAGTTTGCTGCACCATTTTAGGTCCAACAATCATACTCTCTCCGTCCTTATACCAGCATAAGGGCGTCTGACACTTGCGTCCATACAAAGCCTCGTAGGGTGCCATTCCAATACTGGCGTGAAAGCTGTTGTTGTAAGTTAATTCAATCAATGGAAACACCTCATCCCAGTTTCCTCTGTCATCCAACACACATGCTCTCAATAGATCTTCCAAGGACTGATTTGTCCTCTCAGTTTGTCTGTCTGTTTGTGGATGGTAGGCTGAACTCAATTTAAGTTTTGTCCCCAAAGCTTCATGCAACGCTCCCAAAAAATGAGATGTGAACTTTGGGTCACGGTCCGATACTATACTTGATGGAACGTCGTGTAACCTCACAATCTCAGCTATGTAGATCTCTGTTAGCTTATCTACTTTATAAGTGGTCCTTACCGGTAGGAAATGAGCGGACTTTGTCAAACGATCCACTATTACCCAAATTGAATCATTCTTTTTCCTTGTCTTGGGCAGTCCTGTTATGAAATCCATGGAAATGCTGTCCCACTTCCATTCCGGTATGTCCAAAGGTTGCAGCATTCCAGCAGGTCGTTGATGTTCCACTTTCGCTTTCTGAAAAGTCAAACAAGCTGATACATATTCTACCACATCCCTCTTCATTCCTGGCCACCAGAAATTCTGCCTTAAGTCTTGGTACATCTTGGTTGCTCCAGGATGAATACTCAACTTACTCTTATGAGCCTCTTCCAAAATTGCTCTTCTCATTTCTGCAGCTTCCAGTACACAAACCCTTCCGTTACATCTCAGAATATCATTTGTTCTGATGCTGAATTCAGTGGTCTGTCCTTGCGCTATCAGATTCCTCCTTTCTTGGATCAATGCGTCATCTTGCAAGTTTGCAATCTCCTCCAGTAATCCACTCGAAATTGTTATCATTCCACACTTTATCCTTCCTGGTGCAAACTTTACGTCCAAATGTAGATCTCTAAATGCTTCCCACAACTCCTGTTGTCTGGCCATTATCATTGAAGATACTGACACGCTCTTCCAACTCAATGCGTCAGCCACCACATTGGCTTTTCCAGGGTGGTACTGCAATGAAAAGTCAAAATCCTTGAGAGTCTCCATCCATCTTCTTTGACGCATGTTCAATTCCTTCTGATCGAACAGATACTTCAAGCTTTTATGGTCGCTGAACACCGTGAATGTGCATCCATATAAGTGGTGTCTCCAAACCTTTAACGCAAATGCTACGGCAGCCAGCTCCAAATCATGAGTGGGGTAGTTCCGTTCATGAGTTTTCAACTGTCTTGAGGCGTATGCTACAGCTTTCTTGTGTTGCATCAAAACACATCCCAAACATTGGTGAGATGCATCGTAGTAAACTTCATACGGTTCCTCTGACTGTGGCAATACCAACACTGGTGAGGTTGTCAACTTTTCCTTCAACAACTGAAAACTCTCCTCACACTTCTCCGTCCATGCAAACGGTTGATTCTTTCTGGTGAGTTGTGTCAAAGGAGCTACAATCTTAGCAAATCCCTCAATAAATCTTCTGTAGTATCCTGCCAGTCCGACAAAACTTCTCATGTCCGTGACAGTCTGGGGCTGTTTCCAGGCAAGAATTGTCTCAATCCTTGCCGGATCGACAGCGATTCCTTCTTTCGTTATCACATGTCCCAAGAAGTTCACTTCCTTTAGCCAAAACTCGCACTTCGACAAATTGGCATACAACTGCTTTTCGCGTAAGACTTCAAGCACATGGCGTAAGTGCTCTTCATGTTCTTCTTCATCCTTTGAATAAATCAAAATGTCATCGATGAATACCACCACGAACTTATCCAAAAACGGGCTGAATATCCTATTCATATAATCCATAAATATTGCTGGTGCATTCGTAACTCCAAAAGGCATAACGAGATATTCATAGTGTCCGTAACGAGTCCTGAAAGCAGTCTTTTGAATATCTCCTTCTCGTACTCGAATCTGATGGTATCCCGACTTCAAATCAATTTTTGAAAACACTGTTGCTCCCCTCAATTGGTTCATTAAATCGTCGATGCGTGGTAATGGATAACGATTCTTGATAGTCACCTTGTTAAGTTGCCGATAATCCACACATAAACGTGAACTTCTATCCTTCTTCTTAACCAACAACAACAGAGCTCCCCAGGGCGACACACTTGGTCTGATAAATCCTTTCTCCAATAATCCTTCAATCTGACCTTTAAGCTCGCTTAATTCCAATGGCGACATCCGGTACGGCGCAATGGAAATAGGTCCAGTTCCGGGCTGTAAATCAATGAAGAATTCCACCTCTCTTACCGGGGGTAATCCTGGAATTTCTGTCGGAAATACGTCCGGATATTCTTTGACTAACATCACATCTTCTTTGTGCACATCCATCTTGGTCTCCATGTTAGCCAATGATAAAAATTCCTGAGTTCCTTCTCTCAGTGATACTCCGAGTTGGTTAGCAGCCAAATACCGAGCAACTCCAGGTTCGGGGAAAAGAAACATTTTTCGAGCGCAATCCAAAACTACGTAGTTATACGTCATCCAATCCATACCGAGAATGATCTCGAGTGATTGTAGGGGTAAACAGATTAAATTGACCAAGAAATCTCTATTCTGTATCGTTACGGTACAGTGTAAACATGCAGAGTTTACAGTCAAAGTCTTAGCAGGTGTAGAAACAACCAAATCAAAAGGCAAAACAGACACAGACAACTTCAAACGATGCACACAATCCATAGCAATGAAAGAATGGGTTGCCCCCGAATCAAAAAGTGCAGTTAGTGTGTTACTTGCAATCTCACAGTCTTGCTGGATTAAATTTTGAGCTTGTCTTCCAGCTTCAGCACCCATGTGGTAAACGCGGCCTCTAGCAGTGGGACGAGTAGCCCTAGTCGCGTTCACAGTTGGCTCCACCTTCGGCACCCGGCAATCCCTTACCACGTGTCCTGGCTTGTGGCAGTTGAAGCACAACAAATCCTTCACAGTACAAGCAGTTGCAATATGCCCTTCCTTCCCACAGCGATAACACCGGACTCCTTGTCCTAATTGCCGTCCAAAGCTCTGGTTTCCCGGCCGATTCTGGCCTCTCTTGCTGTTTGGTGGCCGGTTATACGGCTTGGCAACTTGTTTCCCTTTATTGTTCTGGCTATGTACAAGAGTTAAAGTTCCCTCCTCTGTTGGCCCTTCGGTTCTTCATCTCTTCCACCTCTCTACACTTCTCAACTAGCACTTGGAAACGTTGTATTCCCAAGGGTAGGACTGAATCTTGGATTTCGTACTTCAATCAATTCTGAAAGCGATGACACATGAACTGTTCATCGACTTCTTCCCGGAAGAATCTGAAGTGTCTGGACAGCGACTCAAACTTAGCTGCGTACTCTCCTACTGTCATATTCCCCTGGTACAATTTCAGAAAGTCATCCCCCAACTTGGTCCTAGTGCTCATTGGGAAGTACTTGTCTAGAAACTTCTTTTTGAATGCCTCCCAGGTCACTTCCTCTTGAGCTGACCCCATCAGCAATCTCGTACTCCTCCACCAATACTCTGCATCCCCTATCAGCAGGTACGTGGCATAATTGACTTTCACCTCCGCCCGACAGTTAATCATCTCAAAGATCTTATTCATCTCTTGGATCCATTGGTCCACTCTCTCTGGACCTTCATCACCTTTGAACTTGGGAGGATTATGGCGACGAAAATCCTCTAGTCCTCTAGATTCAGCAGCGCGAATCTCTCTTTCTCTCTTTTCCAGATCGCGCTGAGTCTTGGCAGCCGTCTGTGCAGCAACAGACGCAGCCATGTTGTTCATTGCTTCAGCCATCCGATCTTCCCGGCATACATTTATCTTGCGGTGTCATCTCTTCGGGGAGGCATTGCTTTCTACAAAACCATCATCACTTCGATCACACCACAACTTACTCAAGACTTGACACTTTAACTACTTGCTTTTATGCATGATCAGCTAATAACTCAAAACAAATACTTTAAATCAGAGCTTTATCCCAAAACTTTAACCAAATGCTCTGATACCAGAATTGTAACACCCCGAGTTTAAAACACAGCGCGGGTACATTTTTTTTTTCTTCAAATAAATATATAAATGAATTTTCCAAAATTAATTCGAAAGGAATTAAAATAATTGCTTAATTCCGGGATTTTAATGATAAACAATAAAACATTTTTGGAAAGATAATAATATCAGAATATTCTCAAAAATTCAATATCAGAGTGCGGAATTAAATAATACAACAATTTTTTTTCAAAATAAAAACAAAATACATATCCAGCTCAAATCCTAATACATCAAGTCTAACTGATCATGCGCTAAAGCTACAGTAGCACGGATTTCCTCCGCATCCCAAACAAGTCCTCTCTGAATCTTCCGCTCGCCTCGACGTGACTTCCTCCTCCTCATCATCCAGAGAGGGGTCGGTCTCCTCAGAAGTCAGATCAATAACAAGTCTGGGTCTCCTCAGAAGTCAGATCAATAACAAGTCTGGGTCTCCTCAGAAGTCAGATCAATAACAAGTCAGATCAAAACTTCATCTTTTACAACTTCAAAACATCACCAAAACCTCCTTTTTAATTCACCACAACAATCCCAACATTCCCCAAACACTCAAGGTTTTCAAACACTCTTGAAAACTTGAAATTTCTGGAAAACACGAATCTGTATTCGAATACAGCTTCCTTGTATTCGAATACAAAAGCTAAAAACAGTGCTTCTAGAAAAACATGAATCTGTATTTGAATACAGACCCACTGTATTCGAATACAGAAACTGAAACAAGTGAAAATTTGCATTCTGTATTTGAATACAGCATGCTTGTAGTCAAATACAGATGCGAATACAGTGTTAAAATCCCACTTCTGTATTCAAATACGATATGTTCGTAGTCGAATACAGATGCTAAGTCAGAAGCAAAAACCCTTTCTTTGTATTCAAATACAGGGGCTTGTATTTGAATACAAGTTTGAAAACTTTAAGTAAAACAGAAACCTGGAAGCTTATATTCAAATACACACATGTCGTAGTCGAATACACCTTCAAAAACCAGTAATTTTTCAACCCTTTTCAAACTGTTTTCTTTTAAAAACAAACAACCAACCTCAAAACAGATTCAACACTTTTTCAAGACAATACTTTCCTCATTAAAAATCCTTTTTCTTTTTAAAACATCAACAACACCAGTATCATTTACACAGAAACAGAATGGTCAATCATCAGAAACATCCAGATTTTCAAACCATCAGAACAACACATAGCATTTCAGCTTTCTCAATATCAAAATACCATGCAAGCATTTCAGCTTTCACACACATCAGAATAACTTGCAAGCATTTCAGCTTTCACACACATCAAAATAACATGCAAGCATTTTAGCTTTCACACACATCAGAATATCATGCAAGCATTTCAGCTTTCACACACATCAGAATAACATGCAACATCACAGAGCAACAGAACACAGCGGAATGCATTTTTGCATTCCAAAACCATTTTCAAAACAGTTTTATGAACATACATTTTTAAATCATGTTTGAAATAACATTCAAGACATTTTCCACTCTCCCACATAAACAACACAACCTCAGTGCATTCAGCTCAAAACAGAAATCATCACAAAGCTTTTAAAACGTCAAAAATGCATTTTTTTTTCCATTTCCTTCAAGCACAGGCAAACCAGTTTCAAAACAGTCATGAAAACACTAGTAATGCCATGAAATTTATGCACTTACAGCCCTAATGCAACTAGAAAGTGGAAGGTGCCCTTACCCTTGTTGCGTGTTCTGCTTCTGCTTAAGTGTGTGCGTCAAAACGGTGAAACTGCAACTGGTGTTTGCTGCTGCGAAACTGGGTTCTTTAACTCCGTAATGGTATGGGGATTAACTTTTGTACTGGAGTTTGGGTATTTCAGTGTTTGGATGTTCCAGTAATGATACTTTGATGAGTTCCCTCTCTTCTTCTTTTATAACCGTGACTGGAAATGGGAAGGCAGAAAACAGAGGCAAAATGGGAGGGAAAAATGGGTTACTATTACATGCAGTATGGGCAGCAAGGAAGGAGGGATGGTGTTCTAATTTCACCATCATGCTCACCCTATTTATAGGCTTTTGGTGGTGCCACCTCACCTCAAAATAATATTAAAATAAGGCTGGGTTCTTCAGCACTTAATTACCTTGTAATTAGCCACTAATCCTCAATTAATTGCCCAATTAATTTAATTACTCATAATTAAATTAATTTAATCTTCACCCAATAATTTTTATTTCATCCTCCAAAATAAATATATATATATATATATTGATTCAAACATACATATATTAAATATTTTACAATTATCCTCAACAATATAATTAAAATTAATTCCATAATTTTAATTAAAAATTAAGGGTCTTACAGATTGCACGAGTGATGGTCTGTTGAGCGACTGCACTGGTACTGGACTGTTGAGCGTCTGTACCCTGGAATGTGCAACCACGTGCTGATCTATTGAGCGATTGCACGAGTGCTGGACTGTTGAGCGTCTGCACTAAGTACTGATCTGTTGAGCGATTGTACTTTGGTATATAGGTGCTGGTCTGTTGAGAGACTGCACTGGTACTGGATTGTTGAGCGTCTGTACCCTGAAATGCGCAGCCACGTGCTGATCTGTTGAGCGATTGCACGAGTGCTAGTCTGTTGAGCAACCGCACTAGGTATTGATTTGTTGAGCGATTGTACCTTGGTATATGTCAAACGTGCTGGACTGTTGAGCGTCTGCACTGGTGCTGATCTGCTGAGCGATTGCACCCAGGTCTTGAGGGCCGTTAATGTCAAACATAATGTGCTGGTCTGTTGAGCGACTGCACCTTGGTGATTCCAAGAAAATTGTATACATAAGCATATACATATTGCATGGAGGGTTTGACCGGTGGTCACGTTTGATTATATGATGAATGAGTGGAAATTGAATGTGTGTGAGTACTGTTCCAGAATCTGAATTTCTGAATTAATGATTGTGATTTGCTGAGGTGTTGTTTGTACTTACCACATATTGCATAATAATTGGTTGCTGTTTTTGAAAAGGCATATATGTCATTAAAATTCAAAACGAGACTTATAGAGGATACGGTGCAGACCGTGCTACTGTAGCTTAGTGCATGATCAGACTAGACTTGATGTATTAGGATTTGAGCTGGAAATGTATTTTGTTTTTATTTTGAAAAACAATTGTTGTACTACTTATTCCGCACTCTGATATTGACTTTTGGGAATGTTATGACATTATTATCTTCCAAAAATGTTTTATTGTTTATCATTAAATTTCCAGAATTAAGTAAATATTTTAATTCCTTTCGAATTAATTTTGGAAAACTCATTTTAAATACATATTTAAAAAAAAAATACACTCGCGCTGTGTTTTAAACTCGGAGTGTTACAATTGTGGTATCAGAGCATTTGGTTTAAGTTTTGGGATAAAGCTCTGATTTAAGTATTTGTTTTGAGTTATTAGCTGATCATGCATAAGAGTAAGTAGTTAAAGTGTCAAGTCTTGAGTAAGTTGTGGTGTGACTGAAGTAATGATGGTTTTGTAGGGAAACAATGCCTCCACGAAGAGATGACACCCCAAGAACAAATGTCAGTCGGGAAGATCGGATGGCTGAAGCAATGAACAACATGGCTGCATCTGTTGCTGCACAGACAGCTGCCAAGACTCAGCGCGATCTGGAAAAGAGAGAAAGAGAGATTCGCGCTGCTGAATCTAGAGGACTAGAGGATTTTCGTCGCCATAATCCTCCCAAGTTCAAGGGTGGTGAGGATCCAGAGAGAGCGGACCAATGGATCCAAGAGATGGATAAAATCTTTGAGATGATTAACTGTCGGGCAGAGGTGAAAGTCAACTATGCCACGTACCTACTGATAGGGGATGTAGAGTATTGGTGGAGGAGTACGAGATTGTTGATGGGGTCAGCTCAAGAGGAAGTGACCTGGGAGTCATTCAAAAAGAAGTTTCTAGACAAGTACTTCCCAATGAGCACTAGGGCCAAGTTGGGGGATGACTTTCTGAAATTGTACCAGGGGTATATGTCAGTAGGAGAGTACGCAGCTAAGTTTGAGTCGTTGTCCAGACATTTCAGATTCTTCTGGGAAGAAGTCGATGAACAGTTTATGTGTCATCGCTTTCAGAATGGATTGAAGTATGAGATCCAAGATTCGGTCCTACCCTTAGGAATTCAACGTTTCCAAGTGCTAGTGGAAAAGTGTAGAGAGGTGGAAGAGATGAAGAACAGGAGGGCCAACAGATGATGGAACTTTAACTCTGGAGGGCCTAGTCGGGTACATAATCAGAACAATAAAGGGAAACAAGTTGCCAAGCCATATAACCGACCACCAAACAGCAAGAGGGGCCAGAATCAGCCGGGAAACCAGAGCTTTGGACGACAATTAGGACAAGGAGTCCGGTGTTATCGCTGTGGGAAGGAATGACATATTGCAACTGCTTGTACCACGGAGGATTTGATGTGCTTCAACTGCCACAAGCCAGGACACGTGGCAAGGGATTGTCGGGTTCCGAAGGTGGAGCCAACTGTGAACGCGACTAGGGCTACTCGTCCTACTGCTAGAGGCCGTGTTTATCACATGGGTGCTGAAGCTGGAAGACAAGCCCAAAATTTAATCCAGCAAGATTGTGAGATCGCAGGTAACACACTAACTGCACTTTTTGATTCGGGGGCAACCCATTCTTTCATTGCTATGGATTGTGTGCATCGTTTGAAGTTGTTTGTGTCTGCTTTGCCTTTTGATTTGGTTGTTTCTACACCTGCTAAGACTTTGACTATAAACTCTGCATGTTTACACTGTACCGTAATGATACAGAATAGAGATTTCTTGGTCAAT
This sequence comes from Cicer cuneatum, assembly GCA_037974295.1. Taxonomy (NCBI): domain Eukaryota; kingdom Viridiplantae; phylum Streptophyta; class Magnoliopsida; order Fabales; family Fabaceae; genus Cicer; species Cicer cuneatum. Next base: position 78,534,699 of record JBBPBO010000004.1, read on the forward strand.
TTAATCTGTTTACCCCTATAATCACTCGAGATCATTCTCGGCATGGATTGGATGACCTATAACTACGTAGTTCTGGATTGCGCTCAAAAATTGGTTCTTTTCCCCGAACCTGGAGTCGCTCGGTATTTGGCTGCTAACCAACTCGGAGTATCACTAAGAGAAGGAACTCATGAATTTTTATCCTTGGCTAACGTGGAGACCAAGATGGATGTGAACATAGAAGACGTGATGATAGTCAAAGAATATTCGGACATATTTCCGACGGAAATTCCAGGATTACCCCCGGTAAGAAAGGTGGAATTCTTCATTGATTTGCACCCCGGAACTGGACCTATTTCCATTGCGCCATACCGGATGTCGCCATTGGAATTAAGCGAGCTTAAGGGTCAAATTGAAGGATTATTGGAGAAAGGATTTATCAGACCAAGTGTGTCGCCCTGGAGAGCTCCGGTGTTGTTGGTTAAGAAGAAGGATGGAAGTTCACGTTTATGTGTGGATTATCGGCAACTTAACAAGGTGACTATCAAGAATCATTATCCATTACCACGCATCGATGATTTGATGGACCAATTGAGGGGAGCAGCAGTGTTTTCAAAGATTGATTTGAAATCGGGATACCATCAGATTCGAGTAAGAGAAGGAGATATTCAAAAGACTGCTTTCAGGACTCGTTACGGACACTATGAATATCTCGTCATGCCTTTTGGGGTTACGAATGCACCAGCAATTTTCATGGACTATATGAATAGGATTTTCAGCCCGTTTCTGGATAAGTTCGTGGTGGTATTCATCGACGATATTTTGATTTATTCAAAGGATGGAGAAGAACACGAAGAGCACTTACGCCAAGTTTTTGAAGTCTTACGCGAAAAACAGTTGTATGCCAATTTGTCGAAGTGCGAGTTTTGGCTAAAGGAAGTGAACTTCTTGGGACATGTGATAACGAAAGAAGGAATCGTTGTCGATCCGGCAAAGATTGAGACACTTCTTGCCTGGAAACAGCCCCAGACTGTCACGGACATAAGAAGTTTTGTCGGACTGGCAGGATACTACAGAAGATTTATTGAGGGATTTGCTAAGATTGTAGCTCCTTTGACACAACTCACCAGAAAGAATCAACCGTTTGCGTGGACAGAGAAGTGTGAGGAGAGTTTTCAATTGTTGAAGGAAAAGTTGACAACCTCACCAGTATTGGTTTTGCCACAGCCGGAGGAACCATATGAAGTTTACTGTGATGCATCTCACCAAGGTTTGGGATGTGTTTTGATGCAACACAAGAAAGCTGTAGCCTACGCCTCAAGGCAGTTGAAAACTCACGAACGGAACTACCCCACTCATGATTTAGAACTTGCTGCAATAGTGTTTGCGTTAAAGGTTTGGAGACACTACTTATAAGGATGTACATTCACGGTGTTCAGCGACCATAAAAGTTTGAAGTACCTGTTCAATCAGAAGGAATTGAACATGCGTCAGAGAAGATGGATGGAATCTCTCAAGGATTTTGACTTTTCATTGCAGTACCACCCTGGAAAAGTCAATGTGGTGGCTAACGCATTGAGTCGGAAAAGCGTGTCAGTATCTTCAATGATAGTGGCCAGACAACAAGAGTTGTGGGAAGCATTTAGAGATCTACATTTGGACGTAAAGTTTGCACCAGGAATGTTAAAGTGTGGAATGATTACAATTTCGAGTGGATTACTGGAGGATATTGCAAACTTGCAAGATGATGCGTTGATCCAAGAAAAGAGGAATCTGATAGCACAAGAACAGACGACTGAGTTCAGCGTTGGAACAGATAATATTCTAAGATGCAACGGAAGAGTTTGTGTACCGGAAGTTGCAGAAATGAGAAGAGCGATTTTGGAAGAGGCTCATAAGAGTAAGTTGAGTATTCATCCTGGAGCGACCAAGATGTACTAGGACTTAAGACAGAATTTCTGGTGGCCAAGAATGAAGAGGGATGTGGCAGAATATGTATCAGCTTGTTTGACTTGTCAAAAAGCGAAAGTGGAACATCAACGACCTGCTAGAATGCTGCAACCTTTGGACATACCGGAATGGAAGTGGGACAGCATTTCCATGGATTTCATAACAGGACTGCCCAAGACAAGGAAAAAGAATGATTCTATTTCGGTAATAATGGATCGTTTGACAAAGTCCGCTCATTTCCTACCGGTAAGGACCACTTATAAGGTAGATAAGCTGACGGAAATCTACATCGCTGAGATTGTGAGGTTACATGGAGTGCCATCGAGTATAGTATCGGACCGTGACCCAAAGTTCACATCTCACTTTTGGGGAGCGTTGCATGAAGCTTTGGGAACGAAACTGAAATTGATTTCAGCCTACCATCCAGAAACAGACGGACAGACTGAGAGAACAAATCAGTCCTTGGAAAATTTATTAAGAGCATGTGTGTTGGATGACAGAGGAAACTGGGATGAGGTGCTGCCATTGATTGAGTTCACTTACAACAACAATTTTCACGCAGGTATTGGAATGGCACCCTATGAGGCTTTGTGTGGACGCAAGTGTCAGACGCCCTTATGCTGGTATAAGGACGGAGAGAGTATGATTGTTGGACCTGAAATGGTAGAACAGACCACAGAGAAAATCAAGAGGATACAAGAGAAAATGAAGGCTTCGCAAGATCGTCAGAAGAGTTATGCGGACAAGCGTCGTAGACCTTTGGAATTTGAGCAGGGTGATCATGTATTTCTAAGGGTTACGCCTACAACTGGTGTTGGCAGAGCTATTAAGTCAAGAAAGTTGACTCCGAAATTTATTGGACCATACTAGATTACTGCGCTTATTGGACCATTGGCCTATCGGATTGCTTTACCTCCAATACTGTCCAATATTCACGACGTATTTCATGTGTCGCAGTTAAGGAAATACATTGCAGACCCGTCACATGTGATCGAGCCAGATACAATTCAGCTGAGGGACAACATGTCTTTTGAAGTATTGCATGTAAGGATTGAAGACAGGAAAATTAAACACTTGAGGAACAAGGAAGTCCCACTAGTCAAAGTTATTTGGAATCCGACCACTGGAGACGCAACGTGGGAACTGGAGAGTAAGATGAGGGAACAATATCCTCAATTGTTTATGGACATGTAGTTTCGAGGACGAAACTAATTTAAGGGGGGTAGTATTGTAATACCCTTAAAATTAAGAATTAATTCATGGAATTAATGTCAAGGGTATTTTGGGAATTTTTGTAAAATATTTAATATATGTATGTTTTGAGTAAATATATATATAAATATTTATTTTGGAAGATGAATTAAAATTATTGGATGAAGATTAAATTAATTTAATTTCGAGTAATTAAATTAATCGGTCCATTAATTAAGGATTAGTGGCTAATTGCAAAAGGATTAAGTGCTGAAAGAATCCAGCATTATTTTATTATTATTTTTGAGGTGGTAGCACTTGAGTACATTCTATAAGTACATGTGAGGAGGCAGGGCAGAAATCAGAACTTCACATCTCCCCATTTTGCATGTAATAGTGTTGCATGTAACACTAACCTCTTTTCCCATTTTTGCCTCCTGTTTTCCTGAAACATGGTTTCACAATTTCAAAATACCAAAGAGAGAGTTCTCAAAAGTACCATTAACTAGAAATACAAGCACCAAACCAGAAAACCCCCAGTATTAAAGTTGTTCCCCACGTCATTACGGAGCTAGAGAACCCAGATTTGTAGCAGCAAACTCACACAGCAGTTTCGCCGTTTTTTTTACGCATACACTTGAGCAGAAGCAGAGCACGCTACAAGGGTAAGGGCACCTTCCAACTTTCTAGTTGCATTGGGGCTGTAAATGCTTGTTGTTTCATTCTGTTTTTGAAGAAAAAAAAAACTATTTTGCAATCACATGTTTGAAAAGTGAAGATAATGCATTTTAGTGATGTGTAAGGAATCTGTGATGTTGTTGTTGTTACTGAAAAGCTGTTTTATTTGTGTGGAAAAGCTAAAAAATGTTTTGGCATGTTGTTTTAAATATGATTAAAATGCATGTCATAAAACTATTTTGGAAAAATGGTTTTAAAATGCAAAAAATGCATTCTGTTTTGCTGCTCTGTGATGCTGCATGTTATTCTGAGGTGTGTGAAGCTGAAATGCTTGTATGTTATTCTGATGTGTTGTGAAAGCTGAAATGCTTGCATATTATTCTGATATTGAGAAAACTGAAATGTTGTGTGTAGTTCTGATGGTTTGAAAGTCTGGATGATTCTGATGATTGATCATGTTGTTTCTATTTCTGGATGATTTGGTGTTAATGATTTTGATTCTGTTTCTGTTGTAAATAATTCTGGTGATGTTGATATTTTAAAAAGAAAAGGGATTTTTAATGAGGAAAGTGTTTTCTAGAAAAAGTGTTGAATCTGTTTTGATGTTGGTTGTTTGTTTTTAAAAGAAAACAGTTTGAAAAGGGTTGAAATCTCAGGAAAATTTCATTGGTTTTCGAAGGTGTATTCGACTACAACATGTGTGTATTCGAATACAACCTGTCAAGTTTCTGTTTTTCTCAAGTTTTCAAACTTGTATTCGACTACGAGCCCCTATAGTCGAATACAGAAGAAGGATTTCTGCTTCTGACTTAGCATCTGTATTCGACTACGACCCTGTCGTATTCGAATACATAAGTGAAATTTTAACTCTGTATTCGTATCTATATTCGACTACAGGCATGATGTATTCGAATACATAATGCAGATTTTCACTAGTTTCAGTTCCTGTATTCGAATACAGTGGAAGCTGTATTCGAATACAAATTCGTGTTTTTCCAGAAGCACTGTTTTTAGCTTCTGTATTCGAATACAAGGAAGCTGTATTCGAATACGTATTCGTGTTTTCCAGAAAATCAAGTTTTAAACACTGTGATATACATTTTAAAGTATTGAAAAACCTTGAGAAGGGTTAAAGTGGTTTAAAGGGAGTTCTTGAAAATATTTTGAAGAGGAGAGGATGAAGTATTGAAAACCTTTAAGGATCTGAAAGAAAATATTGATTTTTTCAAGGTTTTGTCTTCTGTATTCGACTACAGGCATGCTGTATTCGAATACAGAATGTTAAAATTGCAGTTTCATGCTTCTGTATTCGAATACAAGGAGTCTGTATTCGAATATAGATTCGAGTTTCCAGAAATTTCAAGTTTTTAAGAGTGTTTTGTAAACCCTGAGTGTTTGGGGAATGTTGGGATTATTGTGGGGAATTAAAATGGAACTTTTGGTGATATTTTGAAGTGGTGGTGATAAGGTTTTTAAGACTTTATTGATGTAGTGAAAGATGAGGTTGTGTGCACTACGATTGCCTCTGTATTCGAATACCAGAGGGCTGTATTTGAATACATAGTGTAATTCCGCACTATTTTTTGCTTCTGTATTCAAATACAGAGAAGCTGTATTCGAATACAGATTCGTAAAATTCCAGAAATTCTCAATTTTAAACTCTGTAATTGAATTTTAAGAGTTTGGGAAAAACATTTCAAAGTAATAATGATTAATTGACTGTTTAATCATGATTGTGATGATGTTAATTCTGACTGTGCTGAGATGTTCAAAACATGATAAAAAGCATGAATTTTCTGATTTTGCATTCTGTTTCTAGAGAAGTGAAACACTGCATATTCATGCATTGCATAGTCAAGTGGTACTCGTGATGGGCCACAGAGTAATGCGCAACCACGTGCTGATCTGTTGAGCGATTGCACGAGTGCTGGACTGTTGAGCGTCTCCACTGAGTACTGATCTGTTGAGCGATTGTACCTTCGTATATAGGTGCTGGTCTGTTGAGCGACTGCACTGGTACTGGACTGTTGAGCGTCTGTACCCTGGAATGTGCAACCACGTGCTGATCTGTTGAGCGATTGCACGAGTGCTGGACTGTTGAGCGTCTGCACTAGTGTTGATCTGCTGAGCGATTGCACCCAGGTCTTTAGGGCCGTTAATGTCAAACATAATGTGTTGATCTGTTGAGCGACTGCACCTTGGTGATTCCAAGAAAATTGTATACATAAGCATATACATATTGCATGGAGGGTTTGACCGGTGGGTCACGTTCGATTATATGATGAATGAGTGGAAATTGAATGTGTGTGAGTACTGTTCCAGAATCTGAATTTCTGAATTAATGATTGTGATTTGCTGAGGTGTTGTTTGTACTTACCACATATTGCATAATAATTGGTTGTTGTTTTTGAAAAGACATATATGTCATTAAAATTCAAATGAGCATGATTATTTTCCTCATCATCATATGTTATACCATGGACATAATTGTTGCTGTGAATTATATGCTATGTGATTATTTGTTAATTTCGGTCGGTGACCCTTGCTATTATATTGTGGACTTTGGGCTATGCCCTCAGATGTTACCTGAACCCGTCCTACCGACGGATACACTAACGACGTAAACGTCGTTAGTTTCCCTTGATCTTTACGTACGGAGTATCCGTGGACAACGCAGAAGGACGGACGGTTGGCTGGAGACGAGACTTATAGAGGATACGGTGGAGACTGAGCTATTGTAGCTTAGTGCATGATCAAACTAGACTTGATGTATTAGGATTTGAGCTGGAAATGTATTTTGTTTTTATTTTGAAAAACAATTGTTGTACTACTTATTCCGCACTCTGATATTGACTTTTCGGAATGTTATGACATTATTATCTTCCAAAAATGTTTTATTGTTTATCATTAAATTTCCAGAATTAAGTAAATATTTTAATTCCTTTCGAATTAATTTTGGAAAACTCATTTTAAATACATATTTAAAAAAATAAAAAAAATACACTCGCGTTGTGTTTTAAACTCGGGGTGTTACATATTTGATATCTGGGCATTAGACTTAGGGGGAGAAAATATAAAATGAAGCTTAGTCTTAGGGGGAGTCAAAGTCAAAAGAAAGAAAAAGTATTATCAAAAATACATTGTTTGTCATCATCAAAAAGGGAGAGATTGTTGGAACCAAGTTGTTTCTTGCAATTAAAGTTTTGATGTTAACAAATGTATTTTATGAAAATTACATATTTGACTTAGAAGAATAATGAAAAATGTTATCAGAAGATGACGTCACCAGAAGCAGAAATCAGAAGATGATGTCACTAGAGGATATCTCCAGAGGATATCGTCAGATGAATCTGTCAGAGAAAAATGCTCAAAACAGAATTGGAGAAAAAGACTCAAAACATAATCTGAGAAAAATGCTCAAAACAGAATCTGAGAAAAATGCTCAAAACAGAATTGGAGAAAAAGGCTCAAAACAAAATCTGAGAAAAATGCTCAAAACAGAAGCAGAGCAAAATGCTCAAAACAGATCAGTGAGCAAAAGACTCAAAACAGAATATGAGCAAACTACTCCAGAATATTCTCAAAACAGATTAATCGAAATATACTCCAGAAGAAAAGCATCAGTGAAGTTCAAAAGTTCAACTATAAATAGAGACTTAATGCGGAAGAATAAAGCATCAAAAAACACAAGAACTCAAGCTTCAATTCAAAGTTATCTGAGAGTTCAAAAGAGAGAAACACAAATGAACAAGAGCAATATTTTCTAAGTGTTTTCGAGAGAGAAATACAGTGCAACAATCAGCTTTCCAGAAGCAATAAAAGAGTGCAAAAATAAGTGCAGCAAACAGCTTTCCAGAAGCAACGTTGCAAAGTTTCAAACCTTTACTATATAACCCGATAGTGGTGTAGATTCCTTCTTCAATCTGGGGTTGTCAGATTGGTAGGAGAAGACTTGGCTGGTTTAGTCAAAGTGTTGTTATTCCTCAAAAGTTTGGGGTTGTCAGGCTGTTTGAGAAGACTTAGCTGGTTTAGTTAAGGTGTTGTTGTTCCTCAAAAGTCTGGGGTTGTCATGCTATTTGGGAAGACTGACTTGAAGGGTCAGTGGTGTTGTAATTCAAAGGAGTTTGAATTAGTGAAAAGGCCTTCTGGAGGAAGGGACTGGACGTAGCCTAGTTAACGGTGAACCAGTATAAATTGACGTGTTATTATGTTATTATTATCCGCTGCTGAATCTGATTAGTTATTTATCGAATAATTCAAATCAACATTTAACAAAACAGCAAAAGTAATTAAGTTTGACAAACACAATTCAACCCCCCTTCTCGTGTTTGCACCTTCAGTCACAACTTGGCACCATTGAGTTATATGTTAACTTTGAAGATGGTCCTCAAACATACTCAAACATTGATCAACCATCATCCTCAAACATACCCAATCCCGACTACATCCCATCTTTTGATCAAACCAACCCTTATCAACCCAACTTATATTCTTCATCACAACACTATGAACCATCACAGTGTGAACCATCACAACATTATGAACCATTCTCTAGCCAACTAGAACAAACTCATCCAGAAAGTTTTCAACTCCATCAGGAATCTCTTCCAGTAAGTCCCCAATGTGATCTTCCCCTTAGTGTCTTATATGATATCAACGAGGAAGAATTGAGTGATTATAGTGAAGATGATGAGACATACTTCGATGAATCATCTGGTGATTCTAACGATGACAATGTTGTTGACGAAGATATGAAAGCAGAATTCAATCCACCCTCATACATGAAGAATATTAATTTGGATAATGGAGAGCAATCAAGTGAATTTGATGTCATGTTCGTTAACGAAGACCCAGCAAAATATGGAAATCTTGCCGTTGGAATGAAGTTTCAAAACAAGGATGAATGCGTACATGCAATCAAACGGTACCATTTAAAACAATCGTTGAATTTTGTGGTACAGAAATCAGATTTAGAAAGGTACGTTATTTTTTGTTCATCTCCAAATTGTTTGTTTAGATGTAGAGCTTCAAAACGCAAAAAAAAGTGATTTGTGGGTGATTGGTAAATTGAATTTGCCTCATACATGCACAAATTCGGCATTGTCACAAGATCATACGAAGCTCGATTCTAATATGATATGTGCAAGCATAATGCAAGTTTTGAAAGTGGATCCTTCAATCAAAGTGAAGGTCATTATTGCTCAGATTCAAGCCTTACACAACTACACAATTAGTTATAAAAAGGCTTGGATGGGAAAAAATAAAGCAATTGAGAAGAGTCTTACAATCAACTCCCGCAATGGTTATTGGTTATGCAAACGTTTGCTCCAGGAACCAAAATTGAAATGGAAACGATCCCAGCTTATCATGAGAATAGTTTGATAAGTGGGATAACGATATTTCATAGACTATTTTGGGCTTACCTTCCGTGCATATCTGCGTTCAAATTTTGCAAACCGATTGTACAAGTTGATGGGACTTGGTTGTACGGCAAGTACAAGGGAACTCTATTAGTAGCAGTTGCCCAAGATGGGAACGACCATGTAATTCCTATTGCCTATGCTCTTGTGGAAGGTGAGACAAAAGAGGGTTGGAGTTTCTTTTTGAGAAATTTAAGAAAACATGTCACTCCACAACCCAACATTTGTTTGATTTCGGATAGACACGAATCCATTAAGAGTGCTTACAACAATCCAAATAATGGATGGCAAGATCCTCCGTCAAAGCATGTGTTCTGCGTCCGACATATTGCACAAAATTTCGCAAGGGAATTAGGATAATGCTTTGAAGAAAAAAAATGTTTGCATGGGTAATAATTTCATCCTTATTTCTTATAATTAGTGTAATTTTTAATAATTTAATTGTTAATTTTTATAATTAGTTAACAATGAATTGTCTACTATATCAATACAGGTTACTCAATTAATGAACCTACATATGACACTACCGCAGAGAAATCGACATATTAAACCCGGAGGCTTTGAAATGGTTAGATAACATACCGCAACAAGATTGGATTCAAGCATTTGATGAAGGTAGCCGTTGGGGTCAGATGACCACCAACCTTGTGGAGTCAATCAACGGAGTGTTAAAAGCACCGCGGAACCTTCCTATCACTGTTTTGGTCCAATCAACATATTATAAACAGGGACACTATTTCCATCAATGGGAAAACTATACGCATCAATTTTAGCTTCTGGTCAGGTATTCACAGAAACATGCTTCAATTTTATGAAATCTGAAATAACTAAATCTAATAGTCATAGAGTTGATAGTTTTGATCGAAGCAACCATACTTTCATGGTCCACGAGACAGTAAATCCAATAGAAGGACGACCAATTGGTCATTACAGTGTAAACCTTTCTAACAATTGGTGCGACTGTGGGAAATATCAAGCTAAACACATGCCTTGTTCACATGTGATACCAGCATGTTCTAGTATCAAATATGATTATTGGAGGCTATTACCTGATGTGTACAAGGTGGAAACGTTACTAAAAGTGTACGACGAAACGTTCAGACCTATACCAAACAAAGGATATTGGCCAAAATATCAAGGTGTTAAGGTATGTCACAATCCTCTCATGCGGAGAGTCAAGAAAGGTCGCCCAAAAAGCAAACGCATTAGAACATAAATGGACAATAGAGAAAGGGTGTCAAGAAAGTGCGGATTATGTCGGGTCTCTAGTCATACTAGAAAACATTGTCCAAACGCTGCCAGCACATCTACTCAAATTTGATGTATTTTTTTCATTTCAATTTAATGTATTTTTTTTAAATTCATTAATATAATTTATTATTATAATTTACATGCAAATAATTAATTATATTTATAATTTTATTTTATTGTTATTTTATTATTATTACAAATTTTTTTATCCTAAATAATTATTATTTTATTTTAATTTTGTTATTATGTTTATTATTATAATAATTTTATTTTTTATTTATAATTATTATTATTATTTAATATGTAATTAATATTATTATTATTAAAATTATTAATATTATTATTATTATTTATGAAAGTTTTTTATTTTTTTTATTTCAATTTAGGGTTTAGGGTTTTTTAAATATTTATAATTTATTTAATTATTTTTACTTATTCAATTAATTAAAAAAAATTAGGGTTTAGGGTTTGGGGTTTATGGGTTTAGGGTTTATATTTATAATTTATTATAATTATTTTTATTTATTAAACTAAAAAAAAAATTGGGTTTGGGTTTTAGGGTTTAGGGTTTGGGGTTTAGGGTTTGGGGTTTAGGGTTTAGGGTTTGGGGTTTATTAATTATTTTAAATATTTATAATTTATTATAATTATTTTAAATTTTTAAATAAAAAAAGGGGGTGTAGATCATCGCACCCTCGGGGTGCGATGAGCAAAAAAAAAACGTCTGTGGATCATCGCATCCTGGGGGTACGAAGATCAATTGGGTGAAAAAATTGGTCCTTCAGGTCATCGCAGCCCCAGGTTGCGATGAGCAACTAGGCTCAAAAAGTAGGGCAATCTGGGCAATTTTTTTCAAACTAGGGCAATCACGGAAAAAAAATATGGGGATATTTACATACAAAAACCTTTAATTACTTGTGATCACGCGATACTTCTTTAAGAGAAAAATGTGTCAAAATAGATAATTTTATCAATTAATAATTCTTTAGTAAGTTATTAATATTCAGTAGTGCTACATTGAAGTGGCTAGAATATCACTAGAAGGGGGATTGAATAGAGATATTCAAGGTTTTTAAAATTCTGTTACTGTTTTAATATGCTGTCCTCTTTCAGAGGATGATTTATCAGATGTTGAAAGTTGAGAGAGAGAATAATGACACACGAATTTTTATACTGGTTCACTCAAAGACGGCTACGTCCAGTCCTCACACTCTTGTGAGTTTTTACTAAGTATCAAAAGCTATCAGCCTCTCACTAAGGTTGATTACAAACTGTGTATTCTTAAGCTTCACCAAGCTTACAATTCTTTCCTTCTGATTTCTCTTCAAGTGTTACTCACTTGAAGGTCTAAAAATGATATGAAGTAGTTTGACAGGATTTCCTTTCTATAAAGATGAAACAAAGATCTAGTGAAAGATTATAGAAAGCTTGAAAGGAGATTGAAAATTGCTCTTGATAGCCTCTTGATGTTTTTCTGTTTTTTGCTAGTTTAGTTGTGTGTATCTGCTGAAGAAGAGCAGCCTTCCTTTTATAGAGAGAAGGAAACTTTCTCTTCAAGAAAATTTTCCTTTCTGACCGTTTTTTCAAGATGTAATGAACCTCACTATTGTTGCAAATTTACAGCCTTGCCATTATGTCCTTTTACAGCCTGGCACATGGGAGGTTACTTCTTTACTTGGCTTTCCAGGAGGATAGATCATTCCATATGGTTTTAACAACTTCTGATATTTATCTTCTGGTGTGTATTTTCTGGAATTCATCTTCTGATGTTTATCATGTGAAGTTTGTCTTCTGAATTTCTGGTATTCATTTTCTGGTGTATTTCATGTGAAGTTCGTCTTCTGAGTTTTATCCTTTGATGTTCATCTTTTTATCCTCTGATATGTTTCTTCTGAAATTCATCTTCAGATGTATATCTTCTTATATTCATTTATGATTTTCATCTTCTGATATCGGCCAATCTGGGCTAGCAAACTGGTCTGCTGAGATCCTCTGATCTCGGCCAATATTGGACCATTTATTCTGACCTTCTAGTTTCGACCAACACTGGGCCATTTATTCTGACCTTCTGATTTCGACCAACACTGGGCCATGGTCTGATCATCTGATCTTGGCCAACACTGTACTGGGTCTGGATTAGTTCTGGACAAAGGATATTTCAGTCTGGACCTTTTAGCTTATCTTCTGATTAATTCAGGGCTGTTTTTTACTTCACTGTCAGGCCATCTTCTGGTCAGAAGAACTTCTTGAATAAGTCTGACTTATGATTTCTTCTGGTCTGGATCCAGTCTTCCTCTGGCAGGCTTCCTTCTGGTCTGGTCCATGTCTACTTCTGACTTTGTTTCCTTCTGATATGGGCCAGAAAAGATATCCTCTGGTGATTTCAGGATGCATCCTCTAGTATCTTCTGGATGCTTTATCTGGTGTTTTCAATTCTCAGGTTTTCTGCTTCAGCTTCTGGTTTTCTGTTCCAGATGTTCTGCTTCTGGTTTCCCAGTGTTTTGCTTCTGGTGTTTTTTGTTCCAGATATTTTGTTTCTGGTTTTCTATTCCAGATGTTTTGCTTTTGTTTTCCAGATGTTCTGCTTCTGGTTTCCCAGATGTTCTGCTTCTGGTGTTTTCCAGATGTTCTGCTTCTGGTGATTTTTGTTCTAGATGTTTTGCTTCTGTTTTCCAGATGTTTTGCTTCTGGTTTTCTATTCCAGATCTTCTGTTTTCCAGATGTTCTGCTTCTGGTGGTTTAACTTCAGATTTTCTGCTTCAAGAATTAACGGCTTTGTTTCCTGCATGCATTCATTCTTCTGGACAAGAGGTTGTGATCTTTGGATCCTGTTCCTTTATTTGTACAATACTTAAATGCACGCATTAGTGTAATCATAATCTTAAGATAATTTTGTTATCATTAAAAGAGATTTTTTCTGAACAATCTCCCCCTTTTTGATGATGACAAAATTTCTTCAGATTATTTAAAATAAAATTGTAAAGGTGCTGTTTTTGAGTATGAAGCTCCCCCTCAGTATGAGCTAAAAGGAATAGGGGCTCCCCCTCAGAAAGTGCATAAAAGAATATTTTTTTGAACCAATCCGAATACTTTATATTGATTATAAGAAGATCATAAAAAAGTGGTTCAAAAGAAAAACAAAACATAGAGGATTGAATTACGATAATTTCAAAAAACATCTTTTCTAAATTCCTAATCCTTGACAATTTTAATTTTAATCTTTCTCCCCCAAATTTGTCAACAGCAAAAAGTCAGTGGGAGCCCAGAAGATGGTGAACTACTTTGAAGGAGAGGAGAAGATTTGAGCCATGGTGCACGAGAGTTGAGCTGGTTGTGAAGGACTAGTAGGAGGATAAGGAAAGAAAAATGGTTCTTGTAGATTTTGAGATGTGTCCAGAGGGTCAGACGGAAGCGTAGCTTCTGGAGGTGAGCCTTTGAGATCAAAAAAGTGTTTGGCACCATTTGGAGGGAAGAAGTAAGGAGGCATAGGTTTTAATCATGACAAGCTAGGGAGAAGCACGGGTGACCTATCCATTGGGCAGTGAGAAAGAAACTAAAATCGAGGCACCTTTTTGCAGAGAGTAGTGTAATCAGTAGCGATGTGAGTTGCCTACCTCTAACTTTTGCAACTTTCAAATCTTGGAGGAGGAAAGGGATTTATCTGAGTTGTACAGCCTAAGATTTTTATTTTTTTTAAAAACAAAAAAAAAACATTATGATCTAAAGTTTTGCAAAACTTAATTTTTAGACAATTTTTGAAAGATTTAAGATGGAAAGTTTTTCTAAAATATTTTTGAAACGATCCTCCTGGAGAGGTTTGGTGAAAATATCAGCAAGCTGATTTTCAGTTTCAATGAAAATTAATTCAACATCTCCTTTTTGAACATGATCTCTTAAGAAATGATGTTTGATTTCAATGTGTTTAGATCTAGAGTGTTGAATAGGGTTTTTGGAAAGATTAATAGCACTAGTGTTGTCACAAAGGATAGGAATTTTTTTGTACCTTAAAGAGTAGTCTTCCAATTGATTTTTTACCCAGAGAATTTGAGAGCAACATTGAGCAGCAGAAACGTATTCAGCTTCTGTATTTTGTTTTTTTACATGCCCAACTAATGAGAGATGAGCCCAGAAATTGACATGCTCCACTTGTGCTTTTCCTCTCAATTTTGTCACCAGCATAATCAGCATCACAATATGCCAGAAGATCAAGATTTGAGTCCTTTTTGTACCAAATTCCCAGATTTGTGGTTCCAACTAGATACCTGAATATCCTTTTTACTGCAGTGAGGTGTGATTCTTTAGGGGATGATTGAAACCTTGCACACATACCTACTGAAAACACAATGTCAGGTCTGCTGGATGTTAAGTACAGCAAGGATCCTATCAATCCTCTGTACTCTTTTTCAGAAACAGAGGTTCCTTCATCATCTTGATGTAGTGAGGAGGATGGATGCATAGGAGTGCTCATTGATTTTGCAAGATTCATGTTATATTTTTTCAGGAGATCCTTGGTATATTTTTCTTGAGAAATGAAGATTCCTGATTCTAATTGTTTTATTTGTAATCCAAGAAAGAATTTTAATTCTCCCATCATGCTCATTTCAAACTTGCTTTGCATGAGGTTGGAGAATTCTTTGCACATTTTCTCATTTGTGGATCCAAAGATTATGTCATCCACATAAATTTGAACAATTAACATATCCTCATTATGAATCTTTTTAAACAAAGTTGTATCAATCTGACCTCTTGAAAAGCCATTCTCTTTTAGAAAGCAACTCAACCTTTCATACCAAGCTCTAGGAGCTTGCTTTAATCCATAAAGAGCTTTTGAGAGCTTGTACACATGATCTGGTTTCTGTTTATCCTTGAATCCAGGAGGTTGGTGAACATACACTTCTTCATTTAAGAATCCATTCAAGAAGGCACTTTTGACATCCATTTGATATAGTTTTATTCCTTTATGTGTGGCATAAGCTAAGAGCATTCTGATTGCTTCGAGTCTTGCAACTGGTGCAAATGTTTCATCATAATCAATTCCTTCTTGTTGGTTATAACCTTGTGCCACTAATCTTGCTTTATTTCGTATGACCTCTCCATCCTCATTCAGTTTATTTCTGAAGATCCATTTGGTTCCAATGATGGATTTTTTCAGAGGATGGGGCACAAGATTCCACACTTTGTTTCTTTCAAACTGAGACAGTTCCTCCATCATGGCATTCATCCATGATTGATCACTTACGGCTTGATCAATGTTCTTTGGTTCAACTTGAGATATCATGGCCATGTTGATTGAATCATCTCTCAATGATTGCCTTGTTCTAACTCCATCAGCAGTATCACCTATGATCAGATATAGATGATGATATGTTATAGTCTTCCATCCTCTTGGAGGCTGCTGAGAGGTTGGATCATAAATGTCCTCCTCATTTGGGTTGTGAACTTTAGAGGATGTATTTTCATCTTCTTCATTTTTATCCATGTTTTCTAAACACAAGTCATCAAATTCATCAAAAATAACATGCATGGATTCCTCCACAGTTTGAGTTCTAAGATTATATATTCTATAACCTTTTGAAGATGTGGAGTATCCCAAAAATATACCTTTATCAGATTTTGGATCAAACTTTCCCAAATTTTCTTTATTATTTAGGATGTAGCAGTAACATCCAAATATATGAAAATAAGAAATATTTGGTTTTCTACCTTTCCAAAGTTCGTATGGAGTTTTGTTTAAAATTTTTCTAATTGAAACTCGGTTTGAAACATAGCAAGCTGTGTTGATAGCTTCAGCCCAAAAATATTTTTCAATGTGGCTTCATTTAGAATAGTTCTAGCCATTTCTTGTAAAGTTCTATTTTTCTAAGGAGTTCTTGGACAAGAAAAATTATGAGAAATACCATTTTCATCAAAAAAAGGTTTCAAAAGACTCATTTTCAAATTCTCCCCCATGATCACTTCTAACTGAGACAATCTTTGATCCCTTTTCATTTTGTATCTTCTTACAAAAATATTGAAAAGCCTCAGAGGCTTCATTTTTGTGTTTTAAAAACAAGACCCAAGTAAATCGTGAAAAGTCATCAACAATAACAAATCCATATCTTTTTCCACTGAGACTTGGAGTTTTGATAGGACCAAAAAGGTCAATATGAAGGAGTTCAAGTGGTTGATTTGTTGAAACAATATTTTTGGAGTGAAAGCTACTTTTAACTTGTTTTCCTTTGGCACAAGCCTCACATACTTTGTCTTTTTCAAAATTTATTTTTGGAAGACCTTTAACTAATTCTAATTTTGATAATTTAGACATAGTATTCCGGCTAGTATGACCAGCCCGTTTGTGCCAAATCCATTTATCCTTTTCAATAGCCATAAAACAAGATTCAGAAGGTAAATCATCTAAATATAAGACATATAAGTTCTTTTTCCTTATGCGTGAGAATAAAACTTTACCCGAGGATGAATGCTTGACCTCGCATAGAGTGGGTTTAAAAATTACTTCAAATCCACTATCACAAAGTTGGCTAATGCTTAGCAAGTTATGTTTTAAACCATCAACATACTGAACATTTTCAATTTTGGCAGAATTATTTTTACCAATAATACATGTTCCTTTGATTTGAGCTTTATCATTGTTGCCAAATGTAATTGATCCTCCATCTTTTGATTCCAAAGAGATAAAGCAATGTTTATCTCCTGTCATATGTCTTGAGCAGCCACTATCCAAGAACCAGGGCTTTCTTTTGTTGATCAGAGGATGTACCTGTGTCAGAGTTTAGAAGAGATTTAGGTACCCATATAGAATTGGGTCCTTGGTGGTTAGTCCTTCCTTTTGTAACGATTTTCTTTTTGTGATAGCAAATGGAATCATGATGTCCATGCTTATTACAAAATGAACATTTCCTTTTGTTATCAGCTTTTTTCTTAGCAAGACATACTTCGATAGTATGTCCATGTTTTTTACAAAAAGAGCACTTAGGTCTATCCTCTAGGTTCTTAGGTAGAAAGAAGTTTTCATATAGTTTTTGTTTTTGAGAACTTTTAAAACCAATTCCAGCTTTGTCAAATATACCAGATTGAGATCCCATAATTTTTTTAAATGTTTCTGTGGATTTGACAAAGTTGGTAATGTCATTTTTTAGTTCTTCAACTTTGATTTTCAAGTCCTTCTTTTCTGCGTCCTCTTCAGGAGGATGGATTTTGACATTCTCTTTGTTTAAAGTGTTTTGTTGCTCAGACAATTTTTTATTTGATTGCTGCAAGTCAAAAATGATTTTTTGAAATTCTTCATTCTTAGCTTGAAGTTCCTTATTTAGTTTCTTTATTTCATAATTTTGGTTTATAAGAAAACCACATTTTTGAGATAAAGTGTTTGAGTCATTCAAGAGATTGTCAAATTCAATTTCTAACTTTTCACAAGAAGGACATAAATCAGTGATGCTTACCTCATCTGCTTCTGAGTAAGCCATGAGGCAAAGGTTGGCTTCTTCTTCCTTTTCTTGCTCGGAGGATGATTCATCACTGTCATCCCAAGTTGCCATCATAGATTTGTTCTTGTTGTGAAATCTCTTTATGTTCCTTTTGTTTAGAGGACACTCAGTTTTGTAGTGTCCTATTTTATTGCACCCATAACAAGTTATCCGGCTTTTGTCAATCTTTTCTTTCTGAGAGGATCTTTTGTCTTGTCCTCTTATGTTGATTATTCTTTGGATTCTTCTGGAAAGTAGAGCTAGTTCATCCTCCTCTTCAGAGAGAGGATATTCTGAGTTATCCCTTTTTGAAATAATTTTAAAGTTTTTGGAGGATGGACTTTCAGTTTGACTGGATTTCAATGCAATCATTTTTCCCTTTTTGCTTGGTTTATCAGCAAGCAATAGAGGTTCATGAGCTCTAAGAGTTCCAACCAGATCTTCTAACCTCATGGTGGCTAAATTTCTTGCTTCTGTGATGGCAGTCACCATGGGTCTCCATTCCTTTGGTAAACTTCTTAATATCTTTCTTATTCTCTCTTGGACAGAGTATTCTTTTCCCAGAGACCTTAAGTTGTTGAGGATGATTGTCAGTCTTGAGAACATTTCATCAATTGTTTCTTCCTCCTTCATTTCAAACAACTCGAACTCTCTTACTCCCATGTCAATTATGGCTTCTTTAACATGACTTGAACCTTCATGATGGATCTTCAAGGTGTCCCATAGTTCTTTAGCACTTTGGCATTCTTCAACTCTATCATACTCTTCCCTACTCAAAGCACATGTTAGAAATAAATGAGCTTTAGAGTTTAGAAGTACCTTGGCATTTTCTTCAACTGTCCATTGTGTTTGAGGTTTTTCGTCAGAGGTTGGATCTGCACTGTTGATTCTGATGACATGATTTCCTTTTTCTACCATTGGCCACATGTTGTTATCTTGAGATATGAGAAACAATCTCATCTTGCCTTTCCAGTGGTAGTAGTCAGTTCCATCGTAGTAGGGAGGTCTGTTGGATGATCCTCCTTCTGGGATATACTTAGCTTTTGACATTTTTTCTTTTTGGATCTTTTTCTCTTACACTGTTAGGTGTAGTTTTTTAGAGAACCTTGCTCTGATGCCAATTGAAGTGGCTAGAATATCACTAAAAGGGGGGTTGAATAGAGATATTCAAGGTTTTTAAAATTTTGTTACTGTTTTAATATGCTGTCCTCTTTCAGAGGATGATTTATCAGATGTTGAAAGTTGAGAGAGAGAATAATGACACACGAATTTTTATACTGGTTCACCCAAAGATGGCTACGTCCAGTCCTCACACTCTTGTGAGTTTTTACTAAGTATCAAAAGCTATCAGCCTCTCACTGAGGTTGATTACAAACTGTGTATTCTTAAACTTCACCAAGCTTACAATTCTTTCCTTCTGATTTCTCTTCAAGTATTACTCACTTGAAGGTCTAAAAATGATATGAAGTAGTTTGACATGATTTACTTTCTATAAAGATGAAACAAAGATCTAGTGAAAGATTATAGAAAGCTTGAAAGGAGATTGAAAATTGCTCTTGATAGCCTCTTGATGTTTTTTGTTTTTTGCTCGTTTAGTTGTGTGTATCTGCTGAAGAAGAGCAGCCTTCCTTTTATAGAGAGAAGGAAACTTTCTCTTCACGAAAATTTTCCTTTCTGACCGTTTTTTCAAGATGTAATGAACCTCACTGTTGTTGCAAATTTACAGCCTTGCCATTCTGTCCTTTTACAGCCTGACACATGGGAGGTTACTTCTTTACTTGGCTTTCCAGGAGGATAGATCATTCCATATGGTTTTAACAACTGGTCAGTGCTCTTTTCTGGTTCCAAGTCATGACCCTTCTCTGGTCGTGGATGATGCAGCTTTTGATACTCTGGAAATGTTAGTTGTTCTTAATGTGAGAGGATGAATGAGCAGTTAGAAATTATCCTCTGGTAATTTCCTTTTGGTGTCTGAAGTTCACCTTATGGTATCTGACTTCTGATGTTTACCTTCCAGACTTCATCTTCTGATATTTATCTTCTGGTGTGTATTTTCTGGAATTCATCTTCTGATGTTTATCATGTGAAGTTTGTCTTCTGAATTTCTGGTATTCATTTTCTGGTGTATTTCATGTGAAGTTCGTCTTCTGAGTTTTATCCTTTGATGTTCATCTTTTTATCCTCTGATATGTTTCTTCTGAAATTCATCTTCAGATGTATATCTTCTGATATTCATTTATGATTATCATCTTCTGATATCGGCCAATTTGGGCTAGCAAACTGGTCTGCTGAGATCCTCTGATCTCGGCCAATACTGGACCATTTATTCTGACCTTCTGGTTTCGACCAACACTGGGCCATTTATTCTGACCTTCTGATTTCGACCAACACTGGGCCATGGTCTGATCATCTGATCTTGGCGAACACTGTACTGGGTCTGGATTTGTTCTGGACAAAGGATATTTCAGTCTGGACCTTTTAGCTTATCTTCTGATTAATTCAGGGTTGTTTTTTACTTCACTGTCAGGCCATCTTCTGGGCAGAAGAACTTCTTGAATAAGTCTGACTTATGATTTCTTCTGGTCTGGATCCAGTCTTCCTCTGGCAGGCTTCCTTCTGGTCTGGTCCATGTCTACTTCTGACTTTGTTTCCTTCTGATATGGGCCAGAAAAGATATCCTCTGGTGATTTCAGGATGCATCCTCTGGTATCTTCTGGATGCTTTATCTGGTGTTTTCAACTCTCAGGTTTTCTGCTTCAGCTTCTGGTTTTCTGTTCCAGATGTTCTGCTTCTGGTTTCCCAGTGTTCTGCTTCTAGTGTTTTCCAGATGTTCTGCTTCTGGTGTTTTTTGTTCCATATGTTTTGCTTCTGTTTTCCAGATGTTTTGTTTCTGGTTTTCTGTTCCAGATGTTTTACTTTTGTTTTCCAGATGTTCTGTTTCTGGTTTCCCAGATGTTCTGCTTCTGGTGTTTTTTGTTCTAGATGTTTTGCTTCTGTTTTCCAGATGTTTTGCTTCTGGTTTTCTGTTCCAGATCTTCTATTTTCCAGATGTTCTGCTTCTGGTATTTTAACTTTAGATTTTCTGCTTCAAGAATTAACGGCTTTGTTTCCTGCATGCATTCATTCTTCTGGACAAGAGGTTGCGATCTTTGGATCCTGTTCCTTTCTTTGTACAATACTTAAATGCACGCATTAGTGTAATCATAATTTTAAGATAATTTTGTTATCATTAAAAGAGATTTTTTCTCAACATACATAATACTCCCTCCTCCATTCTACGGTAAGTGTTTCATTTATAAAAATATTTTGTTCTAAAAATAAACAACTCTTTAAATATTCAATGCACTTTTTTTTTATTATAGCATTTATGAAATTGATAATGCACCAATACATAACAAGATAATTTAGTAAAAGTAGTATTTTTTCTCTTTCATTTACTCGTTTTTTTATATTTTTTATTTCCTCTGATGGAGGTGATCTTATTCAAGAGGTTTGTACAATAAATTTAGATATCACTTTTAAAGAAAGTTTGAATTTGGGTTTACCGTGTTATGTGAGTCTAACTCCTTATGCTACACTCAACTTTTGTTGGTATTTATACTTTTTTTTTTAATATGTGTAAAACAATAAAATGACATAATTATCATGAGATGGAGGAGTGCAACTTATCATTCTTTTTTTTTTGTGCAAACATCTAGTAAAAATGAACATTTTCCTCTTAAGAAAACGAGATGTTAATTGTTTAAGAGTGTTCACGAGTATGGGTAAATCCGTAAACTTGGTCACTCAATTCAACTCTTATTTTGACCAAACTCATTCAAGTTTAGCTCTAAATCGAATTAAGTCATTTAAATTCAATTGTGTTTGGTTTGAATAGTAGATTTGATATTTTGAACTGTTGACTCGCAATCAAAACCATTGAAATGAGATATATATTTCTATTATTGTTGTATGATTATAATTTAGTAATTGAATTTTTTTTTTAGGATTTTTGTTAATTTAAAGGCTTTGTTGTGTTTGAAGATGTATTTAATGATATTTTGTGAAACAACTTTATGATTTTTGAGATGTTCGAGTATTTAAATTTAATTATTTATTTTTTAGAATAAAAAATTTATTTTTTCTTTAAGACCCGAAAATTCAACTCAAACACAACCCGCTCTTAATCGGATTAATTTAATTCAAATTTGATGTAAAAATTACGGGTTCTCAAGTCAACTCAAATAAAATCGATCAATATAAGTATCAGATTTGACAAAAACCAATCCAACATAATTCATGAACACCACTAACAATATTAGTAAAATAATTTTATATTCATGTACTCTTGCTCTATCATACCACTCACTTGACTTTTATGTTAACACATGAGAAAATAGATATCTCTTGGATTTAAGGGTAAAACTATTTTAACGTGCACATCTATTAAACTTCTTTTTTTAATGTGTAATTTCAAAATTTAGGTGGGCTGGGAAAGAAGGTTTCGATTCAACAAAAAAACATAATGAAAAGAAGGGCCTTATTTGCAGCTCAGCCCAAATACATGCGACCCAAATGTTGGAAAGTATCGACAACGCTGAGTCAAAACCCAAAACTCAGAGACGAT
Organism: Cicer cuneatum; assembly: GCA_037974295.1. Taxonomy (NCBI): domain Eukaryota; kingdom Viridiplantae; phylum Streptophyta; class Magnoliopsida; order Fabales; family Fabaceae; genus Cicer; species Cicer cuneatum. Next base: position 78,557,237 of record JBBPBO010000004.1, read on the forward strand.
TCTGAAGGGAGAGGGAATCACTATCATTCACTGCAAAATTTCTTCACTTTCACATTCCACATTGCACCTTCGAAATCATAGAAATGTCTTCAGAAGAACTGAAACCGGTGAAAAAACAAGACAACAACAACAACAGTTCTGGTCCCAAAAAGGTCGCAACCTCCAACGCTAAACCTCAATCAAACAAAGTTCCAAAAGTCAAGAAAGAAGTCAAAGAAGAATCAGAACCCATTCCTCATTCTACTTCAGCTTCTCGCTCCAAATTTAAAAAGGAACTCAATGACTTCGACGAAGACGACGATAAACCTATCGGCAAAAAAATTTCCAGCACCAAGGTATAATAAATTCAAATTCTCGACCTAGTTTTTATTATTATTATTATTATTATTTTCCGTTTTAGCAATGTACGTTTGGTTTTTTCTTTATTATGTGCGTTTGGTTAGGTGGTGAAGGAAGTGAAGAAAAAGAAGAAGGTAAAGAAGGAGGAAGAAGAGGTTGTTACAGAGCAGAAAAAAAAGAAGAAAGAAAAGAAGGTTTATGATTTACCTGGACAGAAACGAGATCCACCCGAAGAGGTTTGAATAATGCATATGTTTCTGTGTAGTTACTCTTTGATTTTATTTTTATGATTCGTTTTTTATGTTCAGTATTCGATTTATTTTACCTTTTTTATTTCAGAGAGACCCTCTCAGGGTTTTCTACGAGACTCTGTATAAGCAAATTCCCACTAGTGAAATGTCACAAATCTGGTCAGTTTTTGCATTTTGTGCCAATGTTTCTCTTTCTCATTTGCAATTTGTTAGTTAGGTCATTTTATACAATGTTGGGAAAAATAATTAGCTTAATTATTAGGCTTTGGCTCCCCCGAAAGAACGTTATTACTATTAATGTTAATTGTTTAGTGAGCATGAATAACACGTTATACCACTCACAAGAGCTGAGAAACACTATTATATAGACTAGTTTTGCGTTTGAGTAGGAGTTAAGCGTAGAGATGAATGACAGGCCGATCGTGAACGGAAGAGTGGAAGACAATTAACATGCTTCTAGGTCTTGTTATGATAAACAACTTAATTAAACGCTTATATGTAAGTTATTTGTATAACAAATGATAATATTAAATCAAACTCTTATCATAAGCTATCTTGGAGAGCTTATACATATAATTTGAAAAAAGCTAGTAGACATGTTATAAGCCATTTCTGTAAGCTCTCACAAATGCTTATGACAATAGGTAAGTTCAAATAAGTTAATCCAAACAGATTCGTTTAAAATCCTTTTTACACGACAAATTTCATCTGTATAGTGTAGAATTTCACGATATCAGTAAGCTTAATCTCCTGTATAGTTTAGAATTGGTTTTAGCCTTATACTATAAGGCTTTAACTATCAGACCCTTGGCATTCAAGTGCAATTTGTGCAGGTAATATAACGCTCTTGATGTTTTATGTGTAACTTTGCATTTGATCCAATAAAACCCTTTATGTTAGGGTGCGAGCATTAGGCTCAAATAGAAAATTTCCAGCTTTTAAGCTTGTCCTAGGCCCTTGGAAATATACTAAATTGTCTGTGCTAAAGTGAAGGTTACACATGCTATTATTTTCTTGATAGGATTTTGTTTATGCTTTAAGGTACATATGTAATGACTTGTGTTTAGGAAAACCAGAAGCCAATTTAAAGACAGAAGTATTTTTTCCGTTGTGATTCTCTCGATGGATGATTGAGATGGACAATGACAAACTTTGATTCTTGACCTGAAAACCAAACTATGGTAGTGGGGCAAAGGAGCATTTTTTGGATCATTAAAGACAATTGAGGTTTATTTTTCTTTCTTTTCCTTTGATGGGAATACATATTCACAGGCATACCAACTCATAAACATACACTGACCCTGTAGTTACTAATCCCAAAACCATGCAAGCGGTTGCAAATTGCATGTCGTCACTATCAGGCCGTATGCATTTGTTCCTTACTGTCTACATTGGATTTGCAGTTTTCATAATCAAAGTGGTAGATCTGTCAAGTGCCATCGCTCTTTGTATCTGATGTTTTGTTAAATTGTGAATATATATCTTTTTATCGAAGTTGGGATAACGGATATTTTGTTGCTTCCATGTCTTAGGTTAGAATTGTTTCAGACTTATCATCTCTTTTGTCTAGTTTATTAGTTCAGTGTATGTGTAACATGTTCCTTGCAGTTGCAATACCCAATGTGTATTTGATTTATTTTTTTAAATGAAGGACTTGACACCGTTCCAAATTAATTGTTCTATTTAGATTTAAAAATAGTCATGGGACTAATTTAACATAAGATAATTATACTGCAAAAGCCTCGAGATTTGTTACTCAATTGATTATGGGGTAACTTTTTATTCCATGGATTCCATGCACATAGTAACATCCAAACATAAAACTATTCAACTTTTTCTGTATATTCTCCATGGCCCTCTAGCCCAAGCCCCTTCTTTCTCATCTCTTTTCCCCCCGTTATTTCCTCCCCTCATCTCATTTGAAATTGCTTGTGCTGTACAGTGAACATGGATCATAAAATACTAGACCGGTTTAAAAGTTCTGTTGTAACTCAGTTACTAACATTGTCTTGTTTTACTTATCCAGTCCTGCGAGATTTGTCAAATGCTTATATTACACACTAACAATTTAGATAAACAAGAAAATCTGCACTGCTGACTGAAATTTCTTTCCCCACTTACCCTAAAGAAAGTAATGAAATATGTGTTATGGCTGATTGAAACTGACAAGAAGGATATGCTGTGTAGAGCTTGCTTCCAAGCAATAAAAGGTACTTCCTATCATAGAAGATTGTTTATTTGTGTTGCTGAATGTTACTGCAGGTTGATGGAATCGGGCTTGCTTCCTAAAGAGGTGGCAATGATAGTTCATGAGAAGAAGCAAAAGAAAACTCTACAGCAGAAAATCACTTCTCCTGTTAAGGCTGTATCTGCTGTGAAGATCAGCACTAAATCTGTTACAGTTAAGAAAAAAGTCTCAACTACCCCTAAGTCTTCCATTAGAAAGACGGCACCAACCTCTGCATCAAAGCAGTCCAACAAGCAGAAACCTGAGAGTGTAAGCTCTGATGATGACTCTGATTTTACCATTAGTTCAGCAATGGCAAAGAGGAGAAAAGTGGCTTAATTGTGACAATTTTTTTGCGTTTTTTCTCTCATGGCATTTGTTGCTGCTGACACAAAACTTGTAAGGGGAACATGACAACATGTCAACATGCATTATGGTATAAAACTTTCAATGATATTTCATGTTCACAGAGCGTTTAGTTTTTTAGCTGTGTGCTTTGTGCACTATATAGTCAGCCGTAGACCTCTAATATTTAAAGATGTTGATCATTTTAATTTTTTTTTTTAAAATTGCTTCTGGTACTTAACAAGATTGATCTGTGATTCCAAAGTGAAGTTGGGATTTTGCATTCTTATGATTAATGTGTTTGTAGTAAAATTTTGTGCAAAGATATATTCCAAGCTTATGCCTTTGCACCGGGAGCTTCTGGCTTATTTCAATTGTGATTGGGAAAAAGTTTGACTTTTTTAATATATATATATATATATATATATATATATATATATATATATATATATATATATATATATATATATTGATGGAATTGGATTTTGAAGTTCTGCTTTGGCCACTGTTAATTGGCCAAAAAGTATTTCAAAACACTGGGGACGCATTGATTGGACAAAAACATTATAAAATTATTGTATTACAACGACCAAATAATTTTCAGCATAATTATATGAAGACTAATTGTAAAACTATTTTGAAGACCAAACAATTACTCAAAAGAAAAAGAAGAATCCTTTGATAAGCACGAAAAAAGTTACATGCATACCAAGAAGACAAAATTAAACTAAGATTCTGTTTGGAGTTATCATGAAATCAAGATCAAATTTTGGACGCGAAAGCTTACAGTTTGGGTTGACAACATAATCCACACTTGTGGGTATCTATTTGAAACTGTCTTGATTTAGGCAGAGAAAATTCGCTTTGATTGGGTGCAGGTACGGATTTTCTCCGGACTTAAAATTCGGGTGCGGCTGACTGTGTTGATATTTACCCCGCATCCGCACCCAAACATGTCTCGCTAGTAACATTATTGTAATTTTTAAATTTTATATACATGTACATATTGAATATACTTAATAATTTTTTAAATATTAAAAATTAAAATTTCATCTCTATAAAAATTATTTTTTTTAATTTTATTATTATCTAACAATAATTATTTTATTATATTAATTATAATAAATATAATTTTTAAATTTATAATTTTATATATATGAATAAGTGCAGGTGTGGACGGATTTACGGGTGGGATTGAGGTCTAAATTTCACACCAACTAAAACATTAATCAAGTGCGGGGGTGGGGAAGGCAAAATCTACTCCCACCCTATTCCGTTGCCATGTCTACTAAAAGCTGTAATTTTGATATTGTGGTGCTTTTGTTTATTTTTATCACGGATTCAAACACTCATTAAAACTGTTTGAAGAAGGCCCGTCATTGGTTAATCATGGTAGATTTTCAATTGTAATGTCAAAAAAGAAAACTTAGAGAAGTTAATTTTCTATTCGATAAACTGACTCACTCAGTGTTATTCTTCCGGCAATTTGTGCACATATTTTCCCATGTCATAAAACAATTATTTTTCTTTTATATATAATAATAAATAAAACAATGTTTTTTTTCTAGAAATTGGATCCTCTAATGTTTTATTATTATGCTGACCCAAAACACCGTAAGCCCAAAGAAACAAACCGATACGTGGCAAGCTAAGGGGAAGCCTAGGGTTTCCTTGTGCCCTTTATATAAAGGACTCTCTTTTGTCACTTATGCCTCAAGTGGAAGATAAGAATTCAGAATAGTATTCTATTGAGTTCAATTAATGATCGATCACCATATTATTATAAGTTATATATTCATTATTTAATTATATACTATACTACAAGTTGATGATTTATTTTAATGTTATAAGGAAGTTTGCAAGTGATGAGAGTTTATTTTGTGATGAGAAGCTCGTATGTATATCTTATTTGCGAGCGATGTTTATTCTCATACTTCCATGACTCTGATGCGCTTTCCTCACCTTCAATTAAATTCATTTCACTCTTATTTTTGTTTTAATTCATTTCTATTTAAGCTAATTTTTTTTAGTGATCAAGATTTTAAACTGTTACTTTTTCCAATTTCAAGAAAACATATTCAATTCTTTTTTTGATGCTCAGTTTGATTGGGTTATCAAGATTTCTTCCTCTGAACAGATTTTCGTTTTGTCATCCTTGAGATTGCTCAACTATTTTTTCTTATTTTATCAATTGATCAATAGTTTAGGAATATTTATTTAAGGAGAATTATCATCTGCTGTTTTTTTAGGGAAATAATTGGTTCACTTATTTCACAGTTACATATATATATGGTCGTAAACTACCTGTAAAAGCATTAATTAATCTACAAAGTTATAAGAGTTATTATAACATGAATATTTTAATTAAGGGAAATACACTAACTTTCTCTAGTTTCAAAATACACTAACTTCCACTTAAAATATAGGCATAACATTTTTATATGTCATTTATCAAAAATACATTCGAATACATAAGATTGTGTCACTAAGAACACACATATATATATATATATAGTTGTACTTCTACAAACTATAAATTAAAGGGAAAATTTTAAAAATGTCAACAACAAAAATTGATGCAAATTTTTTTAATGAGAATAAAAAATGTGTTTTGTCAAACAAATGTTTGAAACTAATTAAAATTACTCTTAAATGTGCAACAACAAAAAAATATAAGTTTTGTCTATAAATGCATTTTAAAATTATTGGTATGACATGGTAAAATGAAGGACTCATTAGTTGCTAGATGTAATTTACACTAATAATTTATACCCATTTTTTTGGCCCAAAAAAGTTGTATACCCTTTTTCTTAAAAACAAATGGTGGTTAGGGTTTTTGCTAGCCTGGATGGATTATGGGGTCAGGCTGGTATCATTTTGATGAATATGGTTGTTAGTGTTTTTCTGAGTAAAAATCAAATTTGGTATCTCAAAGTATGGAAAGTGAAAATGTTAACAGCACATAGGTACATTATAACAATAACAAATTATGAATTTGTTAAAATAAGAACTCTTTATTTTCTCATTTTATACTTTACCTTTACCTATTGAAACTAGGAGTTTTGCATATAAACAGACTATTTTTTAAGCCCACATTGTATATAACCAGCAGAAAACAATGAGGCCTGCTGCGCAACAACGATCTAACAATAATTTTTATAATCCAAAAAAAGTAATCTGGACAAAAAATATCAGCAACTAAACAAACCTCAAATTTTAATGTCATGGTCAGCGGCGGTTGTGAGTTCAATGGACCTTGGCTAATATGCCAACTCTAGTTTTGGGGATATGACGTGTTAAATTGGAGTTTTGCTAAGGATACTCTATAAGGCATTGTCATGTTGTAATGAAAAAATGAAATGGGAAGCAAAAAGTGCAGGATAGTAATTTTTCTCCTTAAAGAACACATTTTGAACAACAATCCACTCTTATTATTTTGCAAATATTTATAAATGTTGATAGTATTATATAAAAGTCAAATATTTATAAATGTTAATAGTATTATATAAAAGTAGGAGATATAAGGTTGGTTTTGTAAAAAAAAAAAAAAGAGATCAATTTAGTAGTTAAGATGGAAGAGTTAAAGAGTCAAGTGATAAAGATGTTGCAGTTTTATTCTCACCATCACTAAATTACTAACAATATTAATATAACTACTAGTAGGGGTGAGAATAGGTTGAACCGAGTTAGACTTTACTATGTCTGAGCTTGATTTGTCAAAAAATACAAGGTCTAAGTCTGACATGTGGCTTGTCATAGATTTACTTTTTAGACCCGAGTTCGACTTTAATAAAAGCCAGACTAGTTCATTTTAACATTTTTTAATAAGTAATCAGATATATCTTTAAATAGATTAACGAGTTAATATGTTAATGAAATTAAAGTCAAGTTTGATATTTAACATCACATTTTGAAGAATATAACTTTAATAAGTTTTGTTATTTGAAGATTTGAGTTTCGAATTTGATGAAATTTGTATTATACTGAAGAATACAAATAATTTTATGGATTTTGGTTGAAAATTTTGATGAATTTTTTGAATTTTTGTAAAAAAAAAAGGATAACATTGTTGACATTTTAAAACATAAAAGATCAAATTGTTACTTAAAATTAAAATAAAAGACCAAATCGGGAAAAAAAAAATAAATGACTAAAACGTTAACTGAAATTAAGTTAAGGGACCACATGTGCTATTTAGCCTAAAATATATTTATAATAATATATTTAAATATGTCAAAAACTAAATGAGATTAATATGCGTAAATTACTAAAAGTTAAATATATAAAAAAATATTTAATATAATAATTATAGTAATAAAAAAAATATTTATATTTATTTAAATAAGTCGGCCTAAAAAACTGCCTATGATCTAACCTTTTTACCTAAATAGATTTTTTTAAGAAAAAAATTTAGTTTGGCCTAGCCTATAGACTAAGCCATAGGCCCATGTCGCCCTTAACTACTGGCATTATTAGTCTTTCAAAGAAAAACAATAGTTTTATATAAAAGTAACAAAAAATAAAGGATCGTTTTATGATACGGCAATTATTGTAAAATAATGTCAGTATTTACTAAAACTTACAAGACGTATTTTGGAGTTTGGAACATGTTATATACACACTTGTCTATTTATCTCTCTCATGGTGTGTAATTCACTTAATTCTTATTTTACCCCCTCGCTTCTCTATTCTGCCAAATAGCAGAGAGGAGATTCTACTTTTTCTTTTATTTTCTCATCTAAACGGTGTACACAATCTATTTTTTTTTCATATATTTTTTTAGCTTCCAAATGAAGCATTAATTTTTTGGAGTAGGGGATGGGTTCATGGCATGGCGTGTAAAGCAAAAATGGGAAAGCCCCAACCCTTTTCTCAAAATAATACGAATTGGTAGGAAACAAAACTGATTCACACACATACATAAATACATATGATTATAGGAATAAGAGTATAGAATAACCCTGTCTGACGGGCCACATTCCGATTTCCAAACAATTCTGAAATAGTACACTTAAAAAATGAATTTGGCAAAATGTAAAGAAACAGGGATAAATAAGAACAAAAGCGCATATGACTGTAGTAGATACACGAATAGCAGCAAAGTTGCATAATTGTAGTTACCATTGGAGTTTGATCCAGCTACTGCTCTTCATACTGTTCATCACCTTCTTCTTCATACTCATCTTCCTCCTCTGCGATCGCATCCTGGTATTGTTGGTACTCGGCTACCAAATCGTTCATGTTACTCTCTGCCTCTGTGAACTCCATTTCATCCATTCCTTCTCCAGTGTACCAATGCAAGAAGGCTTTGCGCCGGAACATGGCAGTGAACTGCTCACTCACCCTCCTAAACATCTCCTGAATTGAAGTTGAGTTCCCGATAAAAGTGGAAGACATCTTCAAGTTCTTGGGTGGAATGTCACACACACTAGACTTCACATTGTTGGGAATCCATTCAACAAAGTATGAAGAATTCTTGTTCTGCACATTGATTATTTGTTCATCCACCTCTTTGGTGCTCATCTTTCCTCTGAACATTGCAGATGCAGTCAAGTATCGGCCATGTCGAGGATCAGCAGCACACATCATATTTTTGGCGTCCCACATTTGCTGAGTCAGTTCTGGGACGGTAAGGGAGACGTACTGCTGAGACCCACGAGAAGTGAGAGGTGCAAACCCCACCATAAAGAAGTGAAGTCGTGGGAACGGGATCAGATTGACAGCCAGCTTCCTAAGATCAGAGTTCAGTTGTCCAGGAAACCTCAGACAACAGGTAACCCCACTCATAGTTGCAGAAATCAGATGGTTCAGATCCCCAACTGCAATTAGACCACGAGGAGAGAAATAACAAGTTATTTATTTACCAAATCTTATAGAGCAAGTGAGGGACTAAAACAGAGGAGATAATACTTACAGCTAGGGGTGCTGAGTTTTAATGTCCTGAAGCAAATGTCATAAAGAGCTTCATTGTCAAGAACCATGCACTCATCTGCGTTTTCTACAAGTTGGTGTACAGATAGTGTGGCATTGTATGGCTCAACAACTGTATCAGACACCTTTGGAGATGGGAAAACAGAGAAAGTGAGCATCATTCTGTCTGGGTATTCCTCCCTGATCTTTGATATTAATAGTGTTCCCATGCCAGAACCCGTGCCTCCTCCAAGCGAGTGGCATACTTGAAAACCTGACATAAATAATTTAATTTTTAGATTTCAGAATAAAAGATGGCAATACAAGTTCACAAATCTGACAGTATAATTGTTAGAAAAATACAAAACTGCCGAGGATCACATTTCTGGTGGCATGTATCAATTTTGCGCCATACTACAAGAGTACAAGACCATGAAAACGTATTAACCCTGTTAGGGAACCACGATCTATGTTTAAAAATATGCAGTTATGTGTAGCTTCTAGAGCCCTACTTGATTTGGGTTACTAGTGACTACTATTTAAGTAATAACTTGTTGTGTGAAAAAAGAAACAATTTTTTTTCACAAATCTGCGTCGCTCATTCTGCAGGTGGTGTGTTTCAATTCAATCTCTGAATTCAGATGCAGATGATAAATTAATATGGTGCAGTCTTTTGCTTCTTGCATCTAAAGATCCTTGTAGAAGACTAACGTTCAAGATTTAATAAAATGCTACTGCCAATTTCATGATCATTTCTTGTCTATAAAAAACTCAGGAAAAATTATAGTAGTAATCTAGTATTAATTTGTACATAATAAAACAACACTTTTATACTCTGCTTTATTTGAGAAACAAGAGATCCAGATTGAGCAAGTCAAAGTGTGTTTTGTTATTTGAAAAAACACACTTTAGAAATTATGTATAATTATCATTACCCGAAAATGACAATAGGAAAAGAACCCGACTTTATTGCTCTATAATTATGCACTATAAAAGATGATGTGGTCCCTACATGTCTTTCACTCAAAAGAACATGGACCATGAAGAAAATCCTGATGATACCCACAGATCTAGTGATCTACTATTATTTTATTTCTTTTATAAAAGATCTACACATGGCAAAAAGAACGAACTATCCATATAGTCAACAGTGTTGACTAAGCACTGTTTTTTATTTCCATAGCATATATCAATCCCTAAAGTATTGTCATTAAACAAAACCATGGAAGCTTCGTTCTATCAAACAACTAAACTAGTGTATCAGCAGATTTTTATGCAGGTTGAATTCAACTATTGCATCGAATTCATGGATCTCCCAATAGTAGAATTGGATCCTCTCTTGATTTTTAATTATCGCATTCTTCAACTTAACCTAAATTAGAATACATGATTTTATCTTATATCTAACATTAACAGCTAAATCGCAAGCAAATCATTTCAACAAACATTGATAATCAAGCCACAGAAACAGAGGAAAAGGTCGACACTGAAATTCAATACGCCATTTATCAATTTAATGAATCGTAATTGAAATAAGTTAGTCGAATAATCGAATCTAAAAGTTAATTGAATAATTGTGCAAATATACCTTGCAAGCAATCACAATTTTCGGCTTCTTTACGAACAACATCGAGAACAGAATCAATCAACTCAGCACCTTCGGTATAATGACCTTTCGCCCAATTATTACCAGCACCAGATTGTCCAAAAACGAAGTTATCAGGACGAAAGATCTTACCAAATGGACCAGATCTGATACTTTCCATGGTACCAGGTTCAAGATCCATAAGAACAGCCCTAGGAACATACCTTCCACCAGAAGCTTCATTGTAATAAACATTGATCCTTTCCAATTGAGTATCGGAACCGCCTTCGCTAATATATTTTCCGGTTTGATCAATGCCGTGTTCGTCGCAGATCACTTCCCAGAATTTGGATCCAATTTGGTTACCGCATTGGCCTCCTTGAACGTGCAAGATCTCTCTCATGGTTGAAACGAAGAGAAATGAGATTTAGGGTTTGGTGTTTGGGAAATGAAATGATGAGTCAGAAAATGAGATCGATGAGCGGTTCCAATGAGATAGACAGGGAAAACACATAGATTTATTTATGGAAGGGAGAGAGAGGGAAAATCGGAGGTTAAGATGGTAATAATGGGGGAAGGATATTTTGTTTTTTTTTTTGTTTGGGAGTGAAGGGGTGAGGTTCATTGGTGACAGCCATGTTACGGGCACGAGGAAACCAACTACTAACCAGCGCATAACTTCGATCACGTTATCTATGAGGCCCCCACATTTCTTAACTTCTTTTTACGTTATTGCCCCATTGCATTATTGCATGTTTTTCGGTGTGTTCTCAATCATTTTCGTTTCTTTTATTTTAGTAAAAATCTTTTCAACTTTACTGTATCTTGATTTCTTTTCCTCGTATTAATATATCAAATATGTGCTAGTATATGACAAATTCTAAAGTGCACCATATTTAAAAATTGTTATATCATCACATAAAAAAGTAGAAATATATTTACTCTTTGTTTTTTTTTTACTGAAATTACGATTTCATCATTTTTTTTATAAAATTCATCATTTTTTTATAAAATAAATATATAATATATTCTTTAAAATTTAATTTGTTAAATTTACTTCAATTATATTATTATCTCAATTATAAAGATGATGACAGACTTTTATTTTGAAAAGTATTATTGATCATCATTATAATTTTAGATGATATTAAATATTAATCAATCATAGGTTATATATTATAATGGTCCACTAAACAATTTTAATAAAAAAAATACTAAACAATTATTTTCTATTAAATCTCTTAAATAGTCATTCAAAACAAACAGACTCACGTATTAGAGTAACTTCAACGAGGTTCAACAATATTTTACATTTTACTTAATGGATAAGCCATAGATATACTTTTGTTAAGAGGATGAATAACTTTCATTTGCATCACCCATTTCTTAACATGTCACGTCGGATGCTTAATAATTACCTACGTGGATATATTAAAGCCTATAATTCCCCCGTGTTAAAATCATAATAATTTCAAGTCAAATAGTACAATTATCACTAAATAGGTCCATGGCACAAACGTTTTATACAACATTTTCATACTGAGGTTGCTATTCATACATTGTGTCGACTTCATATCACATGTCTACGACCCACCACGTATGATTATCATTGATTCACATAATGTTGTGCTTTTTTTTTTATGCATACATAATGTTGTGTTATTATCATCATAATTAACAAAAATATATATTTGACTATAGTTTCTTTGAAAAAAATGTTAACTTATTTAATAAAACACATGAACAAAATAACTACTTCACTGGAACATATTATTTAGAAGATTTTACCATATACTTCAACAAATATACAAGATAAATATTTCTCACACGCATCTATAATTTTTACTTTTATTTGAATTAGTGGATATTTCTAAAAATAATATAATAGAAGAATAAATCTATCGGTAAGTATTTATTGAATTTTAGTGTTTTTCTTATTTTAAATTGGAATATCATTTTTTTACTTTAATTATTTTTCATAAAAGAAACAACAACATAGAAGAAAGATGATAAAAAAAAAGTCAGAGCTTGTTTATTTACTTTTTTTTTTTAAAACACTTTTATCATTTGGTTCATGTTAAAAAAATAAAAAATTAGCTACAAAATGCTGAAATTATTAGGTTGAATATCATGTATCGAATTCGAGTCAAGACCTTAGTATGAGTTTATTTACCATTTCATTTACAGACAAAAAAATTATGTTGTGCTATTTAAGTTGTAAGCTATTCCCCCCGTCCTTGAGTTTTGCTCCTTTAAGAATTTTATTTTTGTCCCACGACTTTTATTCTTTTAGAAAATCAATATGTAATTAATGTTATTTTTCCTTTTATATCTTAAGGGCATGTTTGATACGCATGATAGAATAGATACATGATATAATATAAAGTTGGATAATGATATGATAATATTGTTAGCTTTCAAACTATTGCTTCAAGTGCAAGAAATAGAAAAATAGGATACCATATGAATTGTAGGACTCTGACTTGTTATTATTGAATGAATGGAGTATGCTATTTATACATTGTTAATTCATATTCATTCTAATTGTCTTCTAATTAACTAACTAACTAATTAAGAGATTAGTTCATTAACTATCACATACAATTAATGTTTTACTTGAATTACATAAATTTTCTAATACCAATAGTGTTCTTGGTTTATTCTGATCAATATGGTTTTTCCAGGACATTCTTCATTTCTAACATTTTCACATAACATTTTTGGTTTCTAACATTTTCCCTTAATTCAAGTATCTAAGTGATTTTACACATAGCAATCTTCTTAACTCTTCAAATCTACTTGTCCTGAAAGTCTTGGTCATGATATCAGCCAGCTAAACTTCAGTTTGACAATAAATGAGCTTCAACTTGCATATTCCAACTTGATCTCTTAAGAAGTGAAATCTTGTCTCAATGTATTTGCTTCTTCCATGAGATACAGGATTCTTTGCTAGATTTATTGCTGAAATGTTGTCAATCATCAATGGAATTGGCCTGCATACTTCCAACTTTAACTCTGCTGTTAATGATTCCAACCACAATGCTTGGCAAGCTATATAGCTGCCAGCAATGTATTCAGATTCGCATGAAGAAAGTGATATCACTGGTTGCTTCTTCGAGCTCTATTCTATTGGAGATTTCATGAACTTAAACACATAGCCTGAAGTGATCCTTCTATCATTCTTATCTCTACACCAATCTGAATCTAAATATCCCACCAAGTCTCCATTTTCTTGATTTAAATCTGTTGCAAACAGAATTCCATGCTCCATTGTGCCTTGAATGTATCTCATGATTTTCTTAACTGCCAGCCAGTGAGAATGCATGGGTTTCTCCATGAATCTGCTTACCACACCCACACTATAGCAGATATCAAGCATTGTGTTACACAAGTATCTTAGGGAAACAACAGTTTGCTTGAATAGGGTCAAATCAGCCAACTCTTCTTCTATTTTTGTTCCCAGCTTGGCATTGATCTCCATTGGAATGACAATAGGGTTGCAACCAGCCATATTAAACCTTCTTAAGATCTCTCCAACATATTTCTTCTAGTGTGTTAGCAGGCCTTCTTTAGTTTCAATAAACTCTATGCCCAGAAAATAGCTTAGCTTGCCCAAGTCTGTCATTTCAAACTCATCTTTCATGATTTCATTGAATTCTGCAATTGTCTTGTTACTGCCAGTTACCAACAAGTCATCAACATATAGGCATATTAGGATCATTACAGGCCTTCCATTCAACGTGTAACGCCTCACATAAACTCCATATTCCACTGTACACTTAATGAAACCAATGTCAATTAGGAATGAGTCAATTCTTTTGTTCCAATCTCTTGGTGCTTGTTTCAAACCATATAGAGTTTTCCTCAATCTAGCACTTTATCCTCTTTTCCCTTAATCAAAAATATTGGTGGTTGAGAGACATACACCTCTTCTTCCAACCATCCATTCAGAAATGCAAATTTAACATCAAGCTGGCACATCATCTAACCTCTAGCACAAGCCAGTGCAATTACAAGTCTGATTGTTTAAATTCTGGCCACTGGAGCAAACACTTCAGAGTAGTTTATACATGCCATTTGCAAGAATCCCTTGGCAACCAATCTAGCTTTGTTCTTAGCAATTGTTCCATTTAGACTCGACTTCAATTTGTAGACCCATTTTACTCCAATCTGCTTTGGAGGCAAGTCTATCAAGTACCAAGTCTGATTCTTTTCAATTGCATTGATCTCTTCCATCATTGCTTTCTTCCACGGTTCTTTCTTCAACATTCAATGATTATGTATTTGCAAATAAATCAAAATGAACCATATCTCCACTTTTGTCAATTTCACTATCATTGTACACTTCAAATTCTCTTAAATGTGTTGGAGTTGTCTTGTCATCTGAGGTCTGCTTGACTCTACTATTTCTTCATCTCTATTTCCAATGGTTTGATGATCCTCTTGTACTTGTAAAGGAATTTGTGAAGGTTGGCTTGTGTTGCTGGTCTCCAGTCCTAGTGTTGGCTCCAGCCCTAGTTGATGATGGCTTTCTACTTCTAGTCTCAACTATCTTGCTCAATGATTTTAACATCTATGCTGACTACCACCTTTCCTTTGACAGGACCATAGAGCTTGCATGCCCCAGTTGGATGATATCCTACGAGTACCATTGCTTCATTTTTCTCTTGCAACTTTCTTCGCCTCTGATCTAGTACATGTTCAAAACATAGAGCACCAAATGTCCCCAAGTGCCCTACTAATGGCTTCCTTCCACTCCAGATCTCCTCTGGTACCTTTTTTAGCAATGTCTTCATTCGACATCTATTAAGAATGTAGGCAGCAGTTGATGCAGCATCTCCCCATAACTTGTGTGGCAGCCCCTTCTCTTCTAACATATTTCTAGTCATGTCTATAATGGTTCTATTCGCTCTTTCGGCCAGACCATTGTGTTGAGGTGTGTAAGGAGCAGTTACCTCATGTTCAATTTCATTCTCGACACAAAATTCCTTGAATTCATGCCATGTATACTCTCCTTTTCCATCTGTCCTTAGCACCTTGACAGCTTCTCCACTTTTATCTTGAAGTTCTTGAATACCTCAAATTTTATCAAATAAATCCATGAAATTCTATTGAATTCATCAACAAAAGTTATGAAATGCTTATTGTTAAGACAAAATCTCAATTAAAGTGTTTTGATGAAAACAAACAAAGATTAATTAAATACTATAATTATGATTCTAAGTTAACTGTTATTTAACATGTGCATTTGAGTGTATTAATCCAAGATAGGTACTAAGTAGAATCAATTTAAAGAACAAAGCTAAAAATGGACTGCCAAGAACCAAGAACGTTCTGGACATTTTCTGGAAAAATCAGGAACGTTCTCCAGGATTCTTTTCACTTCATCAAGACTGTTTGAACCTAATTTTTATGCAAGGAAAAATCATGATTATTTTAAACGGATTTTCAGTACAACATCATGGGATATGAAGCTTTAAAGATAGCCAAATAAACACTCTAAAAGATCTAAGGAGAAAAGATTTAGAGCAAGGCAATACAGAAGAAACAGCTGAAAACGATCATTCTCCAATTTCTGTCATTCTGCACCAGAACATTCTCCAACTTCTGAACCAAACCAAGAACGATTTTGATTTGCTATACAACATCGTATTCTGACACGTATTCTCATGATCAAATTAAACATATAGTGTGCACATATCATATGGCAGACAATAAACAAATATGAGATAGTCAAGAAGTCAAAAAGCAGAAAAGTTCAGTCAAAAGGATTAAAATAAGGGCTGATTATTTTATTCTGCCCTTTGACCAAGGGAACCTCCTCAAACGGTAATATTGAGCCTATAAGGACTTCCTAAAAATTTATAAAAGGAACCTCATTGCTGAAGAGAAAAACAAGACATTCAAGTGCAAAGAAAAATCATAAATCATTCACATTAACACTTGAAAGCATCTCAAAGAAATCAGTAACCCTCTGTCTCGAATTCATTATCTTTAGTTTACTGAAACCTATTGTAAAGAATCTAAACTCAAACAAGAGTTGAGTCAAAAACAGATTCTGTTGTAAATTCCATAATTATCATATAACACTCAAAACTATAAGGCTTGTTTATAGCTTGAGTGAGTCGTTTCTAGAAAAATCCTTTTAAGGATAAAAGGTGAGTTGTAAAAATCCTATCAAGGGTTGATAGGTGATCTGATAGAAACTCATTCTGGGCAGAAAGAATTGACAATTGTGACAGATCAAGGTTGATCTGAACTAGGTGCTGTAAAACCGATAAGGTTTTTTGTTTTTAACACTTAATGGAAAATCTCATTGGTGTGAGGACTGGACGTAGCCCAAGGTTTTTAAGTGTTAACAGGAAAATTTTGAAAGACAACTTTACAATTCAAACCCCTCTTCCTTGTAAAACAATATTTCTACTTCACGTATTACCTCCTAATGATGGCACCTCAAATGGTCTACATATGTCACTATGAATCGCCTCAAGACACTTCTTTGCTCTTGCTTGCACTTGTGATTTGAATGAGTTCCTTGAGTGTTTTCTTGCCTTACACACTTCACACACCTTCTTAGGAACATCAATCATAGGAATTCCACTCACCATCTTCTTGACTCCTAGCTACTGCAAGCTTCTTAAGTTGAGATGGCCAAATCTTGAGTGCCACAACTAGTTTTCATCAATTGAGCTTACTGCCTTCAAGCATTGGATATCTACAGCTTGTATATTGATGAAAGAGGTTATGTTATTTGAAAGAGGATCATTTAGTATCATCTTATTCTGACCATCATACATCTCCAAAGCATCATCCTTCATGATCACCTGAAATCCTTTATGAATCAGCTGCCCAATGCTCAGCAAATTGCTCTTCATTACTGGCACATACGACACATTTTCAATCATTATCGTCTTGCCACTTATTCTTTTGATCACCGTGTTCCCAGCTCCCTCAGCTTCCAATGTTCTATCATCAGCAAATCTGATCTTAATTCTTCTTGAGGTGTCAATATCCACCAGCCATTCTTTGTGGCTTGTCATGTGATTAGAACATCCAGTATCAAGAAACCAGAACTGGGACGAAGAATGTCCTTCGTTTGTAGTAGCCATTAACAAGACTGTGTCTGAATCCAAGTCATCTTCTTGAGCAACACATGCTTCATCTTCTTCTTTCTTATTTTGTTTTCCTCATTTACCAACCCAACATTCATTAGCAAAATATCCAAATTTCTCACAATTGTAACATTACACCTTCATCTTGTCAAAGTTCTTTGATATTCCTTTTGATTTACCATTTGCATTGCCTCTGCTTGATGAGGATTCAAACTTGTCATCAGGTTTCTTGAATTTGTTCTTTTTCCATTTCTTTTTCCAATCGCCTTTCTTTAAAGCTTGTGAACCCAGTGCTTGATCTCTTGCTTTAACTCTACTATTTTCATTCATTCTCAATTCTCGTGCTTCTAAAGTAGTCTGCAATTCTTCAAAACTCAACGTGGAAATGTCTTTAGATTCTTCTATGGCACGTGCAATATAGTCAAACCTGGGATGCAAAGATCTCAATACCTTTTCACACAACTTTTGCTCAATAAGTTTCTCCCCATAACCAGCCATTTGATTTGTGATGCTCCTCAATCTTGAGACCAGATCAGACACCTTTTCTTGCTCCTCCATCTGCAGCAATTCAAATTGTCTCTATAGGGTCTACAATTTCACTTTCTTAACCTTGGTTCCTCTAGAATAACACTTCTCCAGAATGTCACGTGCTTATTTTGCACTTTTTGCATCAAATATCTTGTCAAAGTTGGTTGTGTCAATGCATTGGTGAAGAATGAAGGTGGCCTTTAAATATTTCTTCTTGTTCTCTCTAAAATCCGACCTCTACTCCTTTGTTGGATTTACTCCCAGCTATTCAAAAACATTTTATACGATTTCTAACACTTCTTGAAATCCAAACAGTGCTCGAATATGCACTCTCCATCTATCCCAATCTTTTCCATCAAAATGTGGCATATGGGATGTAAAATTTCCATTGTTTGCACTTGAACTCGTCCTCACTTCGCTTGTGTTTTAATCCTCACACTTTACTCGTATTTATCACTTTAATTGTGGATCAAAAACCTTTGCTCTGGGTATCAATTGTTAGCTTTCAAGCTATTGCTTCAAGTGCAAGAAATATAAAAATAGGATAACATATGAATTGTAGGACTTTGACTTGTTATTATTGAATGAATGGAGTGTGCTATTTATACATGGTTCATTCCTATTCATTCTAATTGTCCTCTAATTAATTAAGTAATTCATCAAGAGATTAATTAGTTATCACATACAACTAATTATTTACTTGAATTACACAATTTTCTAATACTAATAATGTTATGGGTTTATTGTGATCAATATGGGTTTCTAGAACATTATTCGTTTCTAACATTTTCCCAGAACATTATTGGTTTCTAACAAATATATGATAGATATTGACATGATAAACATTATCATATCTTGTGTTTGATACACACACGATAACCAACATGATAACAACATTTTATCTTGTCATGTATTTGATACACATCTCACCATGATATGATATAATATTATATTTAATTAACAAAATTACCATTGTGAACAATTACATATTAGTTTATTTTTTTTAAATTAACTTATTATATTTTAAATATTATAAATAAAAAAAATAAAAAAATAAAAAAATAAAAAAATAAAAAAAAATAATTTTATATTAAAACTATCTATCGACACTACTAAATAAACAGTTTAAATTTTAAAAACAAAATCATGAGTAACCAAATAATTATATTTTATTTGTTATAATGTAAATAAAGATGTGATATATATTATATGT
Organism: Cicer cuneatum; assembly: GCA_037974295.1. Taxonomy (NCBI): domain Eukaryota; kingdom Viridiplantae; phylum Streptophyta; class Magnoliopsida; order Fabales; family Fabaceae; genus Cicer; species Cicer cuneatum. Next base: position 78,576,747 of record JBBPBO010000004.1, read on the forward strand.
AAATGGCAAAAATACATTGTAAACAAATTATATTTATTTTAAAATTTCAATCAACTTTCATATTTTTATAATTGTGAATAGTAATTTATTAAATTATATAAAAATACAAAACTACCCTTGTGATAAAATTATAAACATTTTTTAAATTAATTATTAATTTTTAAGTTTAATATCAAATTATATTAATTATATATTAGATTATATACTATAATATGTTTTTATTTATATTTTATTATAATTTAATTTATATTTTAAATTATATTTTATAAGAGTAATTGAGTAAACTATTATTTTTATTCTATTTTGCTTGTTTTTTTTATTCTAACACAACTCATATTTATGATATAAATTTCAACTAAAGAGATAATATATAATAGAATTATAAATTAACTTATCATATCTTAATAATTCATCAAATGCTGAATTCAAATAGGATATAATAATTTATTTTTATTATATCTTTTATCTTTTATCGTATCAATTAAATTTAATATGTGTGTTCAAATGTAAAAGAACAAGAAGGGAGTCTATTGGATTTGGATTTATAGGGCCTATGTTTTGGTCCAATAATACATCAATTGATAAGGATTTTTATAGATATAATTCTATATCTAACGCACGTACCCCATATTTTCATATCTGGCCATTCGGTCTTTTGATTTTTTTTTTTAATATTAACATTATTTAAAATATACCTCATAAATTAATTATAGTAATATTTATTATTTTTTTTAAAATAGTCTATATATATATATATATATATAAACTTTTAAAAAAGATCTAGCTATTGAAATTTTACCCTAATTTTTGGTGAATAGTCTGTATCAACTCTTTAGAAAGAACTGTAAATTAATTAATTTACAGTTTGTAACATTAATATCATTATCATTGTTAATTTGAAGAAAAAAAATTAAATTGTAAATCACGTGTTTAAGATTTGATAAAGTACAAGCTAAAAAAATATATTTACTATAAAATTTGATAAAATAATGGCTAAAAAAATATTTACTAAACATGACTGTTTACTGCGGATAAATTGAAATTTTGTTCCTCGTATATAGTTTTTTTAGGGTGGATGCGGATAAATTGAAATTTTGTTCCTCGTACATAGTTTTTTTAGGGTGGATATTTAAAAAGTTAAAATTTGTGTACATTACAAATGATAATCTATGATGCATGATTTGTCATTTCTTAAATATAAATGTATTTTTTTTATAGATGAAATGATAAACATTATCAAAATTTATACATACAAATGTGGTGTATTGAAATCAGATTAAAGACATAATTTTTTAAAGAATAATATCGATATTTTGTCGGTTTAATTAAAACTTAAAGATATTATAAATATACTCTTATTAAAAAAAAATATAATATATCTATTTAGTGTTACTAAAATTATAAGTGGTGGAGGTAGGAGAAAAAGTTAAAAAGGATAAATATAAAAATGTTAATATATTTATTACAAATAAAGGACATGTGACTATATGTGAGTTAGATTAAGTGGTATACTTATAAAAAAAGGATAGTGTTTATTTATTACAAATAATTGTTACAACAAAAGAGAATAATGTATTAAAATAGGAAGTTAGGATCAATCAAAGTATGATGACCACTATTATGCATGTCATTTATAAATATTATATATTAACACATAAGACTTTTGTATTTTCTATCAATATTTCATCATCATAATAAGCATTTTTCCATAAAAAAATAATTGATAAGCTTTGGAGGAAGCAACTCATACTTACGATGGTTGCAAGGGTTGGGGTGTATAGGAAAGATGGGCCCAATGGTTTTGTTTATTTATTCTTCTAAGAGAAAGTTCTTTTGACAAAGTTTCTTGTTTGAAAATATATTTTGGCAGCACTTTTTTTTTACAAATTTTTTGGCAGCACTTGAAAAGTGGTATCGTCGACGCTACTCTTAAGTTTAATTTTGGTTGAAAAAAATAGTTTAATTTCTATATATATAAAATACTTTTAAATTATAGAAAATAAAATCAATTGTTACTTATTATCAAGTATAAATTTTTTACTGTTAATACATTACAAATATTTATAAATATAACTTTATATATAATTATAATAAAAACTAAATATATAAAAATTATTTACATTATGAACATACTTTATTATAATTAAAAAAAATACTATATCCTTAAATAAAAAAAACTAAATCTTCTAACTTTAATCAACATCTTTCAACTATGTATAATAATTTTTATCTAAAGATAAAAAAATTAAACTTAATACTATTTGATTTTGAATATAAAATAATTTTTGGGGTGCCACGTCTTCACTTTCCCTCCTGGAACAAGTCATGAAATAATAGTACTACTTCATTCATTTCATCATCGATTTGCCAATCCTAGCATTTCATTCAATCCATTCCATTTGCGCGTTTTCCATTTTCATTAATTGCTTATACTTTTTTCATTTTCATTTATTTATTCGTTCAAAATATTCAACCATTATTTCAAGTTCAAAGTCAAACCTCAGAGTCGTAAATTCTCAGCGACTTTTCTTCTCTTTTCTTCACCAAAAATCCTAATTCCCTCGCTTCTCCTTTTCTAATCTACTATTTCGTTTTTCTCTTCTCCAACTCCATTATCATCCTCTTTAAATTATTAGGTACGCTCTTACTCTTAAACTCCAAATATTTCCGGTTTATTTATTCAATTGAAGCTTTATTTGATTTTCTGAATGGAATTTCATTTTATTTGATTCACAGGTATAGGGTTTCTGTTTTCAGTGTTGAGTTGCATTTTCATTTTCTACTTTTGAAGAATTGAAGAATATATATAATATAATGGGAGCGGTACTTTGCTCTGCTGGGATGGCTGAGGGAAATGCAGAAATTGGAGGGAAAACTTTGGGGTTTTCTGGGAAGCTTAAGAAAGAAAACAGCTTTAAAGATAAGAATGAAACTTTTTCAGATTCTAGGTCTAATAATGGTCAAGGTAAAAACCACAAGGAGCAAGAAAATGGATTTTCTAACGAATTCAGTTTATCCACTTCCGATTCAATGGGGGAAAAACAGGTACCTTTCATTTTATGCTTATTTGTTTGTGGAGATTAATAATGTTATCACTGTTGAATATGTAGATAATTTCTGGTTATTGAGTTTGCAGTTGTGCTAGCCATTAGTTATTAGAGAGTGCACTAATGTTTGCAATGTCTGATTCTGATAGCTAGACTTATGCATTCAACCTGTTTTTACTTGAGTTATTTTGCTTAATTTTGTATTTAGGAGAATCTGCTTCTATTTTGTAACCAATCATTGAGGTTATGATGTATAAATCTGCTTTGCGTGACTTTTGCTTCATTCAAGCATGGGTTGTTTACTTCCACGATTTGAATAAGTGATTCCCCTTACAAATACATTCTGTTACTGGCTTATTGCTTTAAATTGTCAGATTATAAGCCGCAACATATCAATTATTTGCAAACACTGTTCTAAATTATGGTTGCGGTTACACTACAAAGTGCAAACCTTGAAATGGTGGCAGAACGTGGACACATGTCGTTGCGGACCACAATTTAGAACTATGACTTGCTAACCTCAGTAACTTGCTACTTTCACTTTGAGTTTCTAGCATGGCAGCTTATGATCTGTGATGGAACTTCTTCATTTGAAATTTAGTGTTTCATGATTGATGTCTCTTCTTTTTGCAGGTCACCAAAAAGGGCTCTTTCCTGGGTAAAGCTAGCTACAGAGCAGTGGAAGTTCTGGACACACTTGGAAGTGGCATTCCAAAGCTAAACAACAGTGGTGGGTTTATCTCTGGCATGACTTCTAGAGGGAAAAAAATATCAATATTGGCATTTGAAGTAGCTAATACAATAAACAAAGGAGCCACTTTATTTTACTCACTTTCTGAAGAAAACATTCAGTTCCTTAAGAAGGAGGTTTTACAATCAGAAGGCATTCAACAATTAGTCTCGACTGATATGAAAGAGTTAATAAGTCTTGCAGAGGTTGACAAAAGGTTCTAGCTTGTTTGAAGAGTATTCTTCTTCGTCTTCTTCTCTTGCTCTGAATTTTGTTTGTGTTTCTTATCCGTTGTCTTTTTGAAATTTTTAGGGAAGAATTCAATGTCTTCTCAAGGGAAGTAGTTAGATTTGGAAATATGTGTAAAGACCCACAGTGGCACAACCTACATCGACATTTCTCAAGGTGAGTTTCCTTATACATTGTTTATTTGTGACAAATGAGAAGAATATGCTGACTTATTGTGATTCAATTCATAGATAATTCAACTAACAATCATGTTTCATATTAAAAATTTTGTCCAAAAACAAAATATCAGATTAGACTTGGATAACTCGGGCGACAAACAATATCAGGTAGATGCCGAAAAGACAATGCTGGAGTTTACCAGTTTAGTTCATCATACTGCGGTAAGCTTATCGACATTTTAATTAAAGTTTGGCAGGTTTTTTATCTCTAAAGTGAACTGGTGGCTGAGCAAAGTCATTGTCACTGTTTTAGTTTCTTGCGTGTCTGCTGCATTAATTTGATTCCTAGATCTTTCACATTATCTATATGTAGTTTTCAGGTGTTTTTGTATGTTTTTCATATTGTTTATGTTTCTCCTGCTTATGATTTGCTTTTGAGTTATTTGCTGGTTGAAGTTAGGGTTTCCATAGAATTTTTTGTAGTTCCTTTTTCAAATAACCCATTTTCTCATTTTTATGTAGGAATTATACCATGAATTAAATGCTTACGAACGTTTTGAACATGATTATCAGCAAAAGATTAAGGAAATGGAGTCCTTGAATCTTCCTCTAAAAGGTCAGAACTTTGAAACTTTATTACATAAAATTCCAACTTTCCGCAAATTTTTGTCAAATAATACGTGGTATTCAAATTCTTGTTTTAGTTTTTATTTCATTTGCTCAGTTGGCTATATTATCTTAACACTTGAGATAGACTATCTCGTAATAATTACCCTGAAAAGAATTGGTTTCTAACACCTTGTTACGGACCATTATGAGCAAGTAATTCATTTTTTAGCTGAAATATATTCATCACAGGGGCCCTGAGAAACATTTTCAGATGATCATTTTGGGTTGAGTCTGACTTGCAATATATTCGCAAGACACCTGAAAATTAAAATCCTCAGAAATTAGCTAACGGTTGACAGCTATACAATCTATAAATGCAGGTGAGGGTATCACAATTTTTCAAAGCGAGTTAAAGCATCAAAAAAAGCTCGTAAGGAACTTGAAAAAGAAATCTCTTTGGTCCAGAAATTTGGAGGAGGTATATTACTTTTATCAAGGAACAATTCCTAGTATTATTGTTGAATTCAGTATGTTTGCATCCCATGTTCCCCTAATCTGAATTTTGGATATTTAGTATAGCAGTGAATGTTTTGTGGCTGCAGATTGACTTTTTTTGAGAGAAAAGTACAACAATTGACTTGTTCTGTTAGAACTCAGAATTGTATTTACTTATTGCAGATAGTTGAAAAGCTTGTTGATATTGTTACCTATATACATCAAACAATTTGCGAGTTCCTTGGAAATCATGGTATGATGATTAATCATCTAAATTGTTACATTAACACGTGTGATGATTAATCATCTAAATTGTTATGAAATTGTGGGTTAATGGCAGGTAAAAGTGCTGTCAAGTATGGTAAAGGTCCTCAAAGACTAGGCGAAGCTGGTCTTGCGCTACACTATGCTAACATGATCAATCAGATAAATATGATTGTAAGTTTTTATCATGCGTGCTAATAAAATTTGTGTTACCTAATCAAATAGTTGTTTATTTAAACAACAATGTCTGTTTCTATCAGGCATCTCGGCCAGCCTCCCTTCCTCCAAATATGAGGGACACATTATATAAGGGTTTGCCAAATAATATCAAGAGTGCCCTTCCATCCCGGTTGCAAACCATTTCTTTCCCAAAAGAGGTATAGCCTCCCTTTCCTGGACTTCCGTTTATCTTGCGATTTCTTGTCCTTTTTATTGTTTCTTTCCTGGACCCGCTTCATAAAGATTGAGTCTTATTTTGCTTTGGAATTGAATTATGCTAAATGAAACGGCAATTTCCTGCAGCACTCCTTCACTCAGATCAAAGCTGAAATGGATAAGATTTTTCAGTGGCTCGTACCATTTGCCACAAATACAATCAAGTAAGATATGCAAATGTTTGTTTGATTTTTTGTTGCTATACCTGTCAATTATTAATTTGTGTTCTCCCCTTGCTGGTCTTGTTTTCATAGATTAAAATAGGTTAGAAATCCCTGCAACTGCTCATGTGTTTTTCTTTTATTTGTTGATAGAGCACATCAAGGCTTCGGATGGGTTGGTGAATGGGCAAACACAAGGTTAGTTATAAATTTAAATCTCTCTTGGATGATTGTTGATGCTGGTATAATTTGAACAAATAACAAGTGGAGTTAGCAGGAAACCAGGAGAGTTCATGATTACTTATCTCCCTGTTTTGATAATGCAGTAGTGATTTTGGTGATAACATGACCAATGAAAGCAACCCAATTCGGCTCCAGACACTTTACTATGCTGATAAGCAGAAGATAGATGCCTATATTATTGAATTGTTGGCATTGATTCACCATTTGATTAGCTCTGTAAGATCAAGACAAAATGCGTTGAGGCCAATGTCCACACGGTCTCCCAAGAGACTTGAACTTCAGTCTAAGATGCGACAGTTTGTGATTCTATCATTGGACAGAAACAACAAATCATTGGGAACTCAAATTTCTATAGAGGATAGGATATTATTAGAGGAGGTAATAGCAAGGAGGAGGAGTCCGGGAGTTAGCAAAAGCGAGGAACTTGGTGCTGCCAAGAAAACACAAGCTAGGCAATCCAGGAAATCGCATAGGACCAAAAGTGCAGGGAGTTCACCAATTAGGGAGTTCTTAGGTACAAGACTCAATGCCAACCACAGAAGCTATAACGTTTTGGATGTTATGGATGGCTTGGGATATTGAATTCTTCATTTATTTATAGCCTCCTGCTATAATTTTCTTCTTAAAATTCTTGTTACTTCACTTTCTTAGATACTGACAATAATTCATCATTCATTTTGTACAATTATAATCCTGTATATATCTACATATACAACTAACTCCTGATCTTATTTTTTTAAAGATTAATTTTGTATTTGTGAACTGTTGAATTCCTTTCCTTGAACGCAATCGTTTTTGTCTCTCCAGTGGAGTTTACTACATTTTTATTTTTGAATATATATAATAAGGGGACAAAGCCCACACGAAACTACAAATGAGCTGTTACACAGTAGAAATTCTAATATCAAGAGAAACCAACTCTGAAACTTGTGGAGGAGAATGATAAAAAAATAACAAGCAAGGCCATGGCTGCCAATCCTGAAGAGGCGTTGTCAGTGCCAATACAAAAGCAAGAATGAGCCGGCGACTTCCAATACCACAACTGATTCCTTAAAAACGGGCTAGAGAAACTGATGAGTTCTCTCTAATCTATCTATACGATGTGGGAGTATTCTTGCCAAACAACTTTTTCAAGCCTTGCTGGCTGGCCTTTGTTTTGCATCGTCAAATCCTTATTGGAACAGTCAAATACAACATGTCATTGTTGTCTTCCTTCCATTCCTTTTTAACTTCTAGTCAGAACCTCCACAGTTCTATTTCGTTCCTGGCACAATGTTGGACCTAATCATAAAAATATGTCACAGTAACAGAAACAAGGCTCACTTTTCTCTCTTTAAAATCCCTTTTTCAATTTGGTCAATCCTCTCAAAATTAAACGAAGCATAGTGTAAACAATAATTAATTTGGTGCAAGTTGGAATTAATTAAGTTGGAAACCTCAGCATAATAATAATAATAATTAAATTTCAACCAACTCTACTTTCCGTAAAAGTTACATGTTGGGTAACTTCAGCTACCATACTGAAATGCATTATGTCATATTGTCATATTTTTCTCTCTCAAGCCATCCTTATGTTAAAAAGTAGTAATAACCTTTACTAATTAAAATTTTAAAATGCAATTTGTTGTGCCTCGCCAATCAATCATATTTGTACCTATCACAACGAATAATTTGTCTCAATTGGAAACTACAAAAGTGGTGTTAGAAAATATAAATCTTGATATTATGAATTAATATTAGAATAAATAAATATAAATACCAACTCTAAATTGGCCTGCATGCTTTTTGCATCATTTGATGTTATCTCAAATATTGGAAGGATGTGGATAATTGCGGGGTTGCTTAAACATTGTTATCACTTCAATTCTCTAGGGACCAATTCATGATAGAAGGTTACACATCAATTGTGGCCATTTTGGACTGATGTGAAAATGCTCTAAAAATAAACTTAAATCTGAATATATGACGAATGCTTGTTGTGCATACTAGACAGGAATCATACATATTTTGCTACATGTTTGGATAGCCCATTTTTCTGAGTAAATAATCGTAATTTCACATTGTAAAGGCTATTTATCTAAAAGAATATATTTAAAAATGATAGAATTGATAATTTTAAGGCTAAATACTATATCCGGAATAAATTATAAGCACAAATAGACTAAACTGTGTATATTAAAAAATATATTTGATATATATAATTTTATTTTAAAAAATTAAATCTATTATCTAGAGTACAAAAAGTTGAATCATTAGACATAGAAATGTTGTAAAAATTATCATTAATAAATTATAGGATAGAAAGTAGACAATTAATTAATATAAATCTAATGCACTATAAATCAAGAATTATCATGTTGATTAGTTAGTTAAATTAGTTATTAGTTGTTTATCTAATGCACTATAAATCTTTGTAATCCTTAATATAATTAACTGTTTTATTTATGAATATCCTTTAATTTACTTTTATCTATTTCTATCTTATATTTAAATCAAAAATCCTAATAAATAGGCTAGACCAATTAATTATTAAATGACAAATATTGGTTAGTTTTGTTTTTATTTCGCTATTGGGAGAAAATGGATTACTATGTTGCTTTTCCTTTTTTTTTTCCCATCAGAAGCTAGCTCCGCAAGTCTCCCTACTACGTTTGGAAAGTTTTAACCGATACTCTCACAAAATATCAAAATTATCCTTATTTTTTATTATTTTATCAAATTAAATTTTTCTTTTTTATCTTCTAAAGATTTTCGGATAAAAAATAAAATAAAATTTTCGGTATATAAAAGTTTTTCAGTACAGAAGATTTTTACCGAAAAACTTGGAAAAAGTTTTTCAGAAAAGACGCGTACATTTAACACCGGAAACTGTCGTGAAGTTTTCTGGTAGTTATCGAAAAATTTGAGAGGAAGTTTTTCAGAAAAAAAACGTCTACATTTACCACTACCGGAAAACTTGGCATAAAATTTTCGATAGTTACCAGAAAACTTTCCAAGAAGTTTTCCGGCAACTAGGTATGAACGTTTTTAACACCGATCAGGTATGAAATACAATACAAACTGCTTTCATTAAAGCAAGATATGTGTTTGTTACAATTACATGATTATTATCGGTGTTAAAAACGTTCGTAGTATCGACGCATGTTTTATCATATAATACTAGCGGATTATCTATATCTATCAAAATTTAAGAAAAAAATTAAAAAAAAGATTGAAAAAAAAAACTACCAAAAAACTTCCTGACAAGTTTTTTTTAACTGTACGCATCTTTTACAAAAAACTTCCTAACAATATTTCCAATAGTGTTAAATACGTTTGTGCTGGGTCCCCTGGAGGCCCAAACCGAAAAGCCCAGTAAATTACCAAACCACTTCCGTAACAAAGCCCAGAAACTCGTACTGATTCATTTTCTGCACATTTAGCAATATTTGTTTGCTTATATAACTTAAAGTTAAATCTCCAATTCACTTCCAAATTCCATTTCCATAGCTTTTTGTCCCCAGTTATTGCCACAGAAGAAGAAGGAGTTCGATAATTAACTTCACCTTCTTCTTTCTTACAATACAAATTATTTAATTAACTAACTATATGGAACAGATAAATACACTAATTTTTTCCTTTTTCCTTATAACACTTTATCTTTCATCATCAACGGTATTATCAACAACATTCACATTCTTTAACAAATGCGATAACACAGTTTGGCCGGGAATTCTCTCCAACGCCGGAGTTGCGCCGCTTTCAACCACCGGTTTCGTTCTTCAATCCGGCGACTCCAAATCCATTACTCCACCAGCTTCTTGGGGAGGTCGCTTCTGGGGCCGCACACTCTGTTCACAAGATTCCACCGGAAAATTCACCTGCGTCACCGGCGATTGTAACTCCGGAAAACTCGAATGCTCCGGCAACGGAGCCACACCACCGGCTACCTTAGCGGAATTCACTCTCGACGGCTCTGGTGGACTCGATTTCTTCGACGTGAGTTTGGTCGACGGTTACAACGTTCCTATGCTGGTTGTTCCACAAGGTGGCTCCGGTGATAACTGCACGAGTACCGGTTGCGTTCGGGATCTTCTTAGCGCGTGCCCATCAGAGCTTAAAGTTACGAGCGTGGATGGGAAAGAGAGCGTGGCGTGTAAAAGTGCTTGTGAAGCGTTTGGGTCGGCGCAGTATTGTTGTAGCGGCGCGTATGGCTCGCCTAACACTTGCAAGCCTTCAAGCTACTCGGAGATTTTCAAGAATGCTTGCCCACGCGCGTATAGCTACGCGTACGACGATAAAACAAGCACGTTTACATGTGGATCTGCTGCTGATTACACCATCACGTTTTGCTCTTCTACCACTAACGGTAACAGTAACAGCCCAAGGTTAGTTTCGTAAATTACGGTTATTTACTCAGAAAACTGGATTTAATTTTTACTTTAACTGTGGTGACTATTTAATGAAATTCGAACGTTGGATGCGGTGATGAGTGGGATTTCACGGCTCAGCGTTTTACGTTACAATATTTTACTGTAGACGAAATTATTACACGTGTTAAATTCACTCCTATGTCATCTTTTGTCATCATGGTATAAAAAATGAGTAATTGCTTCATTCTCAAATGTAAAAGAAAATTAATCATTAGAAAACCAACGTATTCATTTTTATTGAACACACTTTTTGTCATATTAAAGATTAGAGTAGTAAATCGATAGCTAATAAGCGAATGATAAAATTAACAATTTAATTTATTTAAAAATATATAATATTATTTTAATTAACAACAAATTTTATTAATAAATATTTAAAATAAATATATTTATAAAAAAATATTATAAATTGTAATAGTTTAGAGTTAAATATATTTTTAATCGCTATAAAATTTTAATATTTTAATTTTATTTTTCATAAAATTATCATATACACAGTTTTAGTCTCTAAATATATATTTTTTAATAAATTTTTTTTATGCATATTTATGACATTATAAAAAATTTATCTATAAAAATGAATTTAAAATTTGATTTCTAAATTCATATTTTTATAGTTGTTATCTTGATATTTATTTCATCTAACTAAAAAATACACTTTTATTTTATAGAAACTAATATTGAAAGATATAAATTTTATAAAGATTAAAAATATATTTAATTCTGCGATTGTTTTTATGCGGTATTCGTCACATTTGGGCATTTTAACAAATGTTAGAGGATTCCAAAATCAGCAATTTAGCCACACGGATAGATTAAAAATGACATAAATTGATATCTACAAACTTGGAGGATTTCATTAATAAAAAAAAACTTAGATAATTTCAGGTAAAATTGATTTTGCATTAAATAAATTTAGAAGTTTTTTTTTTATGACAATAATTTTCAAACTTATTTTGAAGTTGAATTCGAGGTTTGAAGTTATGTTATGAAGCATTCATTGGCCTTGCCTACCTTTTCTTTTTTAACTTAATGGGCTAAAAGCACAACACCCAACACTAATAACCTCTTGGAAAAACTAAAATTTGTTAAATTGTCAGTTACTTGGTTGACTTCGTGAAAAACGTGCTTTCAGCAAACTCATCAAACAATAATATTATTTTCTTTTTTAGATTTTTTTATTTCACGAGAACACATATTTTGATCAATTGTCCATGTAAAATAACTCTATATTTGATGGTGTATGTTCTTTAATCTAAAGAAATTCAAATCCAATTTTATTCGGAGCACCATAATTGTGGTGAAACTGGTTCATTTACCAAATAAACACATGCAACTCCCTGCTTAGCCCAAAGGATGGTAAATGTGAAATGCATGTGCTAGCTCAGAATTCTGCAAATGGTCTCCTATGTATGGGACCAGATTTTGAGTAAAGGCGAAGGAAAAGTCGTTTATACTCTAATCGAATATACTGAATCTCAATTAATTTCATTTTTGAAAAGTTTTAGGAGAATAAAATATTAATTAAGCACATGTGGCTCACTCTGTAGAAAAATCTCACAAACGTATCTAACACTGCTAGTGATTTGATTTAACAACTTTTTTACTTTTATTTAAATTTAACTTTTAGTAATATAATTTAAAAATCAAGATAAGAAAAATCATATTCATATAAGAATATGAGAGATTTACACAATGACCACTTATGGAGATAATGATGATAATTCTTTTTGCAGCCAGAAATCGTGGCAGGGACAGAATCCGAAATCAGATGACAGTGGTGCTTCCAATTCTAACACACCACAGCTTAACAACGGTTCAATGGTGTATGTTGGTGCCATAGATCAGAGTGAAATATCATGGTCCACTAGTAGTACCCATCTGTGGGAATCCCAACTCATTCTCACCATCACAACAGCTATTTGGCTCTTCTAGTTCTAAAGACACGTTTGATTACAAAATCACGGTTTGTCTTCGTAATTTCAATAAGTTAATCTTTTGTTGACAAAAGTTACACATATAGCGCTCCTGTTAAAAAAAAGTTACATATGGCGCAACTTATAGTAATTTAGTAAAAGTTTTAAAATGTAATTTTTTGTTAAAATCGCAAAAGCTCACCGTGGTTTTAGCAATTTCACAGTTAATCCTAACATGTACTAAATTCTAATCACAGCTTCCTTCAACCTTTTGCCCCTGCGAATTAGGCTCATCGACCACGTTCCCCCCATTGTTTAATTCACCTGGCTCTCATGGATCACATGAATTGAGTAGGGCCCACATATCTTGCCATGGTGACAAGCATGCGAGTTATTTTATCTTTGGTTAGATTCCAAAAAGGCACACCTGATTAAAAAGCTTTTTGGCTCAACATTGAAGATCCATAGCAAGTACATACACATGGAGGAAAAACTTTGGGAGTGGGTATCAATTATTTCTTTCCTTGTCGTTGAGATGAATAGGTATACATTAGAATATACTACTAATTCTTTGTATTGTGGTCTATGGATTCATTAATTAGTTCCGGAATGTAAGATTATTATTATTATATAATAATACATAACAAAAGAGCAAAAGGACTTGTAGTTTACTATTCAACAATAATACACGAACCTTCAAATTTTTGTACTATTATTTAATACTTTATTTTTTTCCTTATCTTTTTTTTTTGTTATATTTTTAATATATCATATCATTTACTTTATTTTTTTCTCTCTCAAAAAATACACACATTCTTGCAAATGTGATTGAAGAGAGACAAATATAAACTTTTTTAAAAATATATAATAAACTCTATATCTCTTTTACCTAAATTTTGAACACCGTAAATTCACTCTAGATTTATTTAATAAAAAATTTGTTTAGTATTTTCTTCAAAGTGGCATGATTAATTGTTAGATAATTATCCGTTTTCAAGCAACCAATTTTTGGTTGCACTTCCACTATTGTGTGGCTCCTACACTATATGTCACTTCATATTCAAATATTTTGGCCTAATAGGATGATTTTTGTAAAATCTTTAAGCGACTTATTTTTATGATTCTTTTATTTGCACTCAACATTTAACCTACTACCAAATGACTCACCGCATTTATTTATTTATTTTTATCTATCGACACTGTAAAACTTTCAATCTAGTTAATGATTTAATGGTGCCTTAGCATTCTCAGTGGAATTATTTCCTTACACCAGTTGAGTCTAAAAAATACTTGAAAGGCATTTATTAAAAAATTAAAAAAATAAGTGATATTTTATGTGAAAAACATCAAATTTTAAAATTTTACAAAGTTATTAAATACACAAATTCAAAGATTATATTATCCCTTTTAGTGTCTTAACAATTATCTTTAGACATTTATTAGCATATTTTTTTTTTAAATTTGTACTCTTTCCTATAATAAATAGTATCACATTTAAGAAAAAAATATTATTTTTTTAGTTTATAAAGCTATTTTAATTATTACTTTTTAATTATACATTCTAAATAAATTTATGTGTATCACCCACAAAAGTTATTATTATCCCTTTTATATATATATATATATGATAAAAAAAAATATATAAATAATTAATAAAGATAATTTATTAAAATCATCATTATCTTTTTTTTTTTGGTTTATCATTTTTTAATGTGTATAATTATCTAATATGACGGTTATTGTGTAATTAAGGAATTACAAATATTTTACTTTTTTTTATATTTGATAGCTCTTTAGAGCTCGTTTGATGTGCGTGATAGAATAGATAAATGATATAATATAAAGTTAGATAAATATATGATTGAATAATGACATGATAAACATTATCATATCATGTGTTTGATACAAACATGATAACAACATTTTATTTTGTCAAATATTTGATACACATCTCATTATGATATGATATAATATAATATATATTATATTTAAATAAAGTTTACCATTGTGAATAATTATATATTAATTTTTTTCAAAATCAACTTATTATATTTTAAATATTATAAATTACAAAAAATTAAATAAATAATAAAATAATTTTATATTAAAATTATCCATCGACACTACTAAATAATAATTTAAATTTTAAAAATAAAATCACGAGTAACCAAATAATCATATTTTATTTGTTAGAATGAAAATAAAGATATAATATATATTATATGTAAATGACAAAAATACCTTGTAAACAAATTATATTTATTTTAAATTTTCAATTAACTTTCATATTTTTATAATTGTGAATACTAATTTATTAAATTATATAAAAAGATAAAACTATCCTTGTGATAAAATCATAAACGTTTTTTAAATTAATTATTAATACTTTATTTTTAAGTTTAATACCAAATTCTATTAATTATTTTTCAATTTGATTAAATTTATATTTTTGAATATATTTTATAAATTTTTTTTATATTTATATTTATATTTTGTTATATTTTAAATTATATTTTATAAAGATAATTAAGTAAACTATTGTTCTTATTATATCATGCTGATTTCTAACCCAACTCATATTTAAAATAGAAATTTTAACTAAAAAAACAAAATATAATAAAATTATAAATTAATTTATTATATCTTATTGATTCACCGAATACTTAAATCAAATAAGATACAATAATTTATTTATATTTTATCTCTTATTATGATAATCAAAATCAAACAAGACACTTAGAGTGGTGCAACCACATCTTCAAAGGCTACCAATGTAGTTCCTCATATCTTAAATATAACAAAAGTGAGTAAAAAATTATATGTAATAAGTCCAACGACGCTTGTTGGGTGCTTTTGAGGCTCAAAAGATTTCTAATAATTGTACAATGATGGTTGTAGCATTGTGGTTGCTGCACAAGATATCCAAACACTAATTAAACGGATTTGTTTTGACTTTTGACATGCTTTAATTATGATTTATGAATATAGTTGGTGGTTACTGATCATCAACCTGCAACCAATATAGATTCCAATTTTATAAAATTTCTCATTATATCCTAATGCTTTACCGTTATGAGGTATGTCCCTTATAAATAAGCTACCCACCCCTGCAACTGCAGGGATCTCTATAGAGAGAAAGGGTAAAATTAATCTCAATTTTTGAAGTCGAACTGATGCTAAAATTGTTGCATACTTTTTATTATACCATTATCTTTGGGGATATTGTTTGGTGGGTCCATTTGTAGATGAGTCAATCAATTATAAATTATCAAATGATCAAATATACCATGCGAAACCACGTTTTATTATAAGAGTCATATAGATTAGTGTTTGTATAGTGTACACTTTCTTTTGCCAGCTTGCGTCACCGGCGTGGTCTATTATTAGTGTGTGTTTGACTATGTGGATAAAAAATTAAATTTGAATATATTTATTTTGTAAAACTGATTTTGCACATTTCAAAAACAAAAACATTGCTCTCACTTCTCGGACATATATATAAAAGAGGTGTATTATTAAACTTTTTTTTCTTCTTTTTCATTTGTATTTTTTGTTCTCAAATTAATTGTTATTTTACCATATCAATATAATATTAACTATTTTTTTCTACTAATATAATCTTATTTATTATATTTTAATTTATCAAAGTTATTAATTAATTAAAATTAATAAAAATATTTGAGTAAATAAATTTATTTTTTATTCAAATTAATAAAATTAATTATTTTTTAAAATGATTGTACACAATTCAAATCAGACAATTAAAATAAAATAGAAAAATATACGTAAAACAAGTGCATGAAATAATATTTGTTAATAGATATTAATTTTTAAATAAATTTTTGTATCTTGAGTAATTAATTTTAGCCAAAGATACTTTGAGAAAAGTAAAAAAGAAGAGAGACAAGATAGATATTAGGAAAAATTGACATGATATAAGAAATATTGAAAAACAATTTAAGAGGATAATATCTAATTGAGATCCCCTCTTTCATTTTCAATGTACAAAACAAACTCTTGTGATTTATTCACATTCAGAATAGTTGCAAACAAAACCAATTATAAATATAAGTGATCCTTTGAATATATATTATAGGCTAAATAGCATCCGTGGTCCCTTAATTTAATTTCAGTTGACGTTTTAGTCATTTATCTTCGTTTTAATTTCAGAAGTGGGATTTGAACCCACGCCCTCTCTCAAAGACCAGAGCTTGAGTCTAGCGCCTTAGACCACTAAGCCATCCTAACTTAATTTATTAAGCTATTTTACTAAATTTTAATTATATCAAATTTATTAGAATTATTTGCTTAAGATTATTTCACAATCCCAATGATCACTCACCATAGATCTATCCTCACAATTTCATTCTAGAAATTAATGTTCTAGTTCAATTTTCAAGGGGTATATTCTTACTACCACCATCTCCTCCCATTGAGTAAAAACGTTTTAGGAATCCAAACCTCAAACTCAAATCCACGTTATTGTGAGCGATTAAATGCTATATAATATAAATATATAACAACCTAATTTTGATTAAAAAAAAAATCCAATTTGACATTTTTTTTTAAAAATGTTTATCAAAATACAAATGTGTTTGAAATTTTTTTTAAAAAAATTATGAAATATATTTTGAATTTTCTAGAAACATATGTTTTTCTAGAAAAAAAGGTCTCGTGCAGCACAAAAATATAAATCGATTTCTGCCCTGAAACAATTGATTTGTTTTTAAAACCACCCAATTGAGATCCAATTTTGAATTTAATTTATAAAACCAAACCAAATTTCATTTATATTTAATATTTATTTATTTTTATTAATGCCATGTATTGCATTCATTTATTATTTATTAGTTTTAATTCTTTAAATAATACTTATTAGCATAAATTGTTACAGAAATATTTACTAACATTTTAAAAAATTTATCCAAAAAATAAGCTCTTTCTATTTTTGGGGTTCAAATTCTTATTATTTTTATCTTTAGTTTTTTTACAACATTATTTTATCTTTAGTTTTTTTATATTTAAAAAATTCATATATTTAATTAAACTTAAATTAAAAATTTATAAATTTGTATGAATGACTTTTCGTAATGTTTTAAATATTGTTGCAAAAATTATTGAAAAATTAAAAAAGTATGTTTCATTTCACCAATGATTAAAATTGTTTGTATGATAATTTCATAATAAAAATATATATATTTAATCATATTTTTAAAAATTAAAATCACAAATAATAATGATAATATATTTAAAATTTTAAGGGCACATATTAATGATTTAAATGTAAAAAATTTGTCTTATCAAAACTTATATCTTAAACTTGCTTATGATTTTTTAAAAGATTAAATATTTTTTTAGTTAAGGGCACATATTAATGATTCAAATGTAAAAAATTTGTCTTATCAAAACTTATATCTTAAACTTGTTTCTGATTTTTTAAAAGATTAAATATTTTTTTAATAAAAAAATCTATTTTTTATCTTTTAAAACACGTGTTAACATAATTTTTATAATAATAATGATAATTATTATACTCACGCAAACACAGAAGCATAGAAAAGTGGAATCATGAATTTGGAGCACTAGGGTCTAGGTTGGTTCATCAGTCATCATAGGTCAAATTCATTGATAGATTCATACGAAGGTACGTGCACTTCAACCTCGGTGATGAATGGCGAATCCCCAAAACACCTAATTTAAAAAATTCAAAAATAAACAATTTTGAAAGAATAAATCCAAAATCAATGTCAACAAATCTACTTCTAGTATTATATTTAATCATAAAATCTTGTATAAAATAGAATCCAAATCACGCAACTTTTTTAAAAAGTAAGAGAGATTTCATATGTGTAGTGTACAATAATCACATAAATACATAAATTTACGGTGAAAATGATAGGATTACCGACTACGAAAAATTACTACAATTTTAATTTATTTATTTTGAATTTAGAGAGAGTAATTAGTTTGAGGAGTAGCCACGTCAATGACACGTGGATCTATTTAATTGGTGGGTATAGGAGAACATAGGCGTGTCTTTCGTAATTTCATGAACATTGGCACAAAAGAAAAACACAAGAAACCGTTTAAAGAGTCCAAAACCCTTCCTCTACTGTGTCTGTGTCTGCTACACCACACTCTCTATGGCAATTTCTGATACAGTAGTCAGTAACATTACTACAATCTACGTGGCGGTGATCGCCTGTATTAAGGCCTACGGATTTCTCTGTGGTCGAAGCTTTAACGGCGCATATGTTATGATGATATCAACGACAGTGGTGGGTTTCATCTTAATGACAACGATGACGTGGGATGTGTCTCGTAAAGCCACGTATGCTTTCAATCGTGACCATCCTCACAGTCATAGTCATGTGATGATGTGTAAGGGTGGTATATGTTGGCACGGTGTGGCTGTCCGATCACCGGCATCTGAGGTCCGTTTCAGACTTCCTCACCAACAGAACGTTGCTTTCTAACAGTATAGGTCTTGTATCATTATCAATAACAAACTATTTGGTAAAGATAGTGAGAGATGAGAGACTTCAAATCACAGTTTTTAATTCATTATTATACTTATTATTTGTTTTTTTCTTGTAATTAATTTGAGTTCTATACCGTAAAATTTACTGTGACATTTAATTAGAATTTTTTATTTTGTCACGGCTTATTATAAAAGTATAGTAAAATAATATGATGTGATGAAATATATCAATTTTATTGAATGGTAAACTTTTTTTACACTGAAATTGCATATTTTTTTAATTAATTTTGCTTATATATAGTTTTGGTATAAAATTACTTATTGTGTAATTAGCTGCGAAATTGCATATCTTTTCTCAATTAATTTTGCTTATATATAGTTTTGGTATAATTACTTATTGTGTAATTAGCTGTCTAACCTTTGTCCAATACCGGGTACTAGAAGCGTGCTTGGGGTTCTTTCTTATCGAGAGTGCGTGATACATATGTATCTATTAAATACTTATAATTATTACTTTGTATAATAAATAATATGATATTGATGACAAAATGACATTTATGTCAACAACGATATGCATTATTGGATGGGTTTGGGTATATGTAAATTGTAGTTTTGACATTTACATTTGTAAAAACATCTATTCTCAAAGGATCACGTAACATTTACATTTGTAAAAACACCTATTCTCAAAAGAGAGTTGATTTTATTTTTTTTATTTTACAATTTATTTATTTTTTTCAATTCTTCACACAAATTATATTATATGTGCCACTTCCAAATTATTATTTTTTAATTTACATTTATAATAAAAAGAATACAACACAGTTAATAAGAATTATTTAGTAAAATAATTATTTTTTTCTTTCTTTTATTTATAATTTTTCTTAATTTGTATGAAATAAATAAATACAACAATTGTGGTGGAACGAAGAGTAGTAAATTTCAATCTTTTCGGTGTTTCTACCGTCACATTGTTCATTTAAAAACATTAAGAAAATAAATGAATATTATTCTACCAAATTATCCCGACTGAACATGAATGTATACAAAAAGGAGTAGCATGACTTGGATTTGATGTACATTTGAATAAAGTGATTAATATTATATTGAAATTTAAAAATGAAATTTTAATTTTGAAACAATTTTTTGTAAATGTGTAACATTAAAAATGTATATTTAATCAAATCAAAGAAATATTATTTTCATTAAACCATAATCATAATAAAAATTAAAAGAATTACTTTCTGAAACAACTTTAATCATCAAATAAGTTTTAATTATATAATATTAAATAATAAATACAATTATATTGTACTAAACAATTAAATATCAATTTTATAGATTAATTTTTTAGTTATTTGTTTGATTAATTATTTTTCAAAATTTTATGGAATACTCGCACATTGTGTAAGACATTTATTTACTAATCATATGTGATAATATGATAAATATGATTATGATCTCCTGAATGAATGAATGTACGAGACAATGAAAGTTAGCATAGATGCATGAGGGTAATTGATAATGACATACATTGGAAATGTGAGTTGAAACTAATGGGAAAGAATGGGATTTCATTTCTGTGGGCCAGGAGTTATATACACACACACATCTCAACAGTTGCAACACTTTTTGCTAGAACTATATATAAACAATAGACTTGTTAACAGTAACTAATTAATCCAAGTAAATAAAGCATATAACTCGTTAAGGCATTAATCCAAAAGGGCAAGTCGACACCAATCACATACCAAGTCCAGACATCTCTCCCTTGTCCCAAGCATAACATTTCTGCATTTTCTACAAAAAGGGTTTGGTGGCGGCCCTAAAGACGAAGATTGCTTTTTCTACTTTGTAGCATGTGGAGCAGAGAGATACTTCCATTTGATCTTTTAGGATCAGGTGCAGCCAACTTCCTTGTGTTCCTGTTCCCCTGCAAACCAAACAAATGCGGTTAACATCATGTGTTTCCTAATTCACCATTGTTCTCAAATTTAACATTAAATTATACTCCCTTCATTCCTATTTATAAGCAAAAGTGAGGGAAATATAGATATTGAAATGTACAAAGACTTTCAATTTCGTTAAGGTAGGTGTACTGCACAAAACACTAAACCTAATTAAATATTAAATTTCATTTAGTACCTTTAATTTCTCAGATTCGTCGATAAGATCAAAGGTGCTCAAGTCCCTTGATAACACGGAGGAGGAAGGCATAAGTGTCCTGATTTTCACACGAGCACAAATATAAAAACTGTAACTTGTGAGTATGGAAGGCAAAATACAAAGACAAGAACAAACACTGTTTTACTCTTTTACCATAAAACACCACGCACCTTTTAGGCCTAGGAGGTTTGCAGGAGTTATTGACTTCTAAATCACTCGGGATTTTAGTAGATGAAACACCTTTGGCCGACGAAGAATCCAAAATGTCACTTTTTGTTGATAATGAAGAAACTAACAATTCCTGAAAGGTGATTTAACAAGTAATTAACTTGTAGAGCACTATGCAGATAGATAGAAGGACCTCACGAACTTGGTTCATGAACCTTCATTGGACAACTTGAGCTTTTAGAAACGATGGCAATCAACATCTTAAGAAGCCTTTATGAACAACTAACTATAAACCTATAAACATTCATTTGGATTCCAGACAGTGAACTATTACAATATCTGTAGGAGCCTTTTTAGATCCAGGAGGTTAGTTGATAAATTTAAGTATCTTATGATAACTAGAAAATATTTATTACCTTTGCAATCTCTGATTTAACCATTAGGACATAGTATTTTGAACTGTGATATATCAAGAACTCTAGACCAAGAGATGTTAAATGAAGACAAATGGAACATTCAGGAAGTGGGATATTCAGGTGCAAATTGGGTTGAATCTCCTATTGATAGGTGATCTACTTCAGGATATAGTGTCTTAATTGGAGGTAACCTTGTAATTAAGAAAAATAAGTAAAGTGTGGTAGCTCGAGCTAGTGCTGAGGCTCAGTAACAAGCTATGGCAATGTTTATTTGTGAGACGTATGGGAAGAACAGTTGCTTTGCAAGTTGATTGCATTGATTGGAAATGTTTTGTGATAATCAAATTACTTGTCACATTGCATCGAACTCGGTCTTTCTTGAAAAAACCAACATAAATTGATTGTCACTTTATTAAAGAAAAAGTTCCATATAAGAAAATTCTGCTTGAGTATATCAACACTAGGAATCAGCTTAAAAATATCCTCATGTAGTTTCTTCATGATCCTCAAATCAGTTCGTGGAAGAAGCTTGTGCTTACAACTACTACGCACCAGCTTGGGGTGTGTTAGAAAGTATCATCTATTTAGGGAGATTATTTTGTATTAAATCAGAGCATCTTATTGTCTCATAAAGCATCTATTTAGGGAGAGTATTTTGTATTATATTAGTTCGGCTTAGCATCTTCCAAAGAAATTCAATATAGTCATTTTCCCATTTCAGGAATAAGTTGAAGTTCAGCAAAAGGTAAAGATGAACTAGAGTTTTTCAAATGCTTAAAATTTTAGGATAACTCGACGTTTATCATACATAAATGCATTATCTCTTAATACTAAGTTTCTCTAACTACATATCTGGAGATTAATTAAAAAGATGCAAGAAACAGCATGTATACATATTAACAACTGGAAAGTCTACTCACGCTTGGCATCTTGCGAACAGCATCAACTTCCAAAGCCTTGTGATCCCCAGGTTTCAAAGAGGAGGCCGAAACACCCCTACTATATTTACACCAAGCAGAAATTAAGGAACACAACAATATTAATGTAAAACCAAGAAAAACAGAGCAGAAATCACACTCAAAAGTATTACTCACGGAACTAGACTATCTGATTTTTCAGAATTTAACTGTGTACAAGAAGGACCAGGCATAGGCGCTTCATTCGAAAGGTCAAGTCTAGGCTCAGACGATGACTCTGCATAACATGTTTCCTGGAAAGAATGGATGACCAAATATTATACATGCATAAATTGACTAATGAAATACAGACACAAATCATAATCATGCTGCTTCGGATGTTAGAACGAAGTAGTACGTTATAGCTGATTGATTCATATCAACACTGAGATATGGAAATTCAACTCACACTAGGTATCATATTCACGGCATCAACCTCCAAAGCATTATGATGCCCAGGCTTTGGTGAAGAGACTGAAACTTCCCTTCAAATAAATATACAAAGCGGGAATTAAGCAACAAGCATATTAATTCAAAGCCAAGGAAAACAAGTAATAATAACATGCAGAAGATTATTAATCACAAGATTAACCTATATGATCTTTCTGAGACTAACTCTGCACAGATAGCACCAAGCATATGCCCTTCATCCAATTGGTCAAGTCTAGGCTCGGATGATAACTCCGCATTAAATGTTGTTTCCTGGAAAGAATGGATAATCATATTTTAATCTAGCGATCACAAGCATTTTGAAGGAAAACCTAGTTGGCGGACCATTTCTTATGAAAGCATAAAAAACAAAATTATGGCAGTTTCAGATATTAGATGAAATACTAGTATAACTGTTAAGAGTCTCACATTAAATGAGATAAGGTCTGAAGTGTTTATAAGTGGTGGGTAGTTCTCACCCTATAAGCCGGTTTTGTGGGGTTGTGTTAGGCCCAACCCAAATACTAAGAATAACAATTTTATTTATTTATTGAAGAAAAAATTAACAAGCTATCAGACATAAAACCATGAAACCCAGCAAAATCTATGTCAAAGGAAAGTAGGAATTACACAAACAGGTTAGCCATTAATTAATAGGTTCAAGCTAACTCAGCAAGTCACCTGTTTAGTTAATTTCTTGTCTGAGTCAATTCCTCAATTAAATGCACGCTTACCCTCAAGCTTAGTTTATAATTGAACTGAAAAGATTTGAACTCAATTCATGTCCAATCTCTCCTTTAACGAACCAATAAATAAAGTTTAAGCAGATTGATTCATTTATCAACATATGGAAAGTCAACTCACATTAGGTATCTTCCTCAGAGCATCAAACTCAAATGGCTTATGAAGTCCTGGCTTTGACAAGGATACAGAGACTTCCCTGTATTATCACACCAAGCATGAATGAAGGAACAGGCTAAGCATTCCAAATTCCAAATAAAAACAGAACAGGAATCACATGCAGAAGATCATTAGTCACAAGACTAACCAGTCTGATTTTTCTGAATCTACCACCATACAGGTAGAACCAAGCATATAAGCTTCATCTGACTGGTCAAGTCTAGGCTTAGATGATGACTCTGAATGGAATGTTTCCTGAAAAGAATAGACAACCAAATAATATAATATTATTGCAAGCAGAAGTTCACATGCACTTTGAAGAATAAAACAAACTAGTAGGTGAAAATATATGAAATTTCAAACACAGTTATATCAATTCAGACATTAGACATGCCTAAACTAATATTACATTTTTATTAATATATTGAAACCAAAATTTGCACGCTATCAAGAAATTGAAACACAAGTCCAAGCAATAACTATATGTCATGGGAATATAGGAGTCGGGAAAATGGGTAAGTCATATATGGGTTCAAGCTAACACAGGTTGCCACTAGTTCAATTTAGTTCATATCAACCTGACTTTGTCAATTATATGCTTTCATTAATTATAATTGAACTCACAAGATCTGAACTCAATTGACGCAAAATCTCTCCTTAATAGACCAATAAATAAAGTTCAAGCAAATTGATTTATTTGAGGAATAGGTAACTGTGTCTAAAACAGAGCACACCACACTTGTATTTATAATGTAATTACAATGAATGTTAAGTTGATGTTAATGCTTAATCTACTCCTAATCACTGGTTTAATGCAGCAAAAGATATAAATATGTAACTGATTTTAAAAGTTAGCATGTGGAAAATCCACTCACACAAGGTGTCTTGCCCACAGCACCAACCTCCAAAGCATTATGATGCCCTGGCTTTGACAATAAGACGGAGAGTTTCCTGTATTATCACACCGAGCAAGAATTAAGGAACAAGTGTAGCAATTTAACGGCCAAAAAAAAAAAAGCAGACATGTGGAAGATCATTAATCACAAGACCTGTCTGATTTTTCAGAATCTAACTTCGTACAGGTAGTACCAAGCATATGCTCTGCGTCTGACTGGTCAACTCTAGGATCACTTGATGATTCTGCATGAAATATTTCCTGGAAAGAATGGAAAACTAAATAATATAAATAATAGCCATTAATAGGTTCAAGCTAACTCAACTTACCACTAGTTCAATTAATTTCATGTAATTGAATGTGTGCTCAATCTCACACTTTAGTTTATAATTTAACTGGCAAGATCTGAACATAATTGTAGCACAATCTCTCTTCAATGATCGAATAAGTAAAGTACAAGCTGAATGATTAGTTTATTATTAGCCATTAAGAATCAACTTACGCTAGGTATCTTGCACATAGAATCAACCTCCAAAGCATTATGATGCCCAGGCTCTGACAATGAGACAGAGACTACCCTGCATTATCACACCAAACAGGAATTAAGGAACAAACATGGCAGTCCAAACCAAAAAAAAGAGCAGAAATCACAAGTGGAAAATCATTAGTCACAAGACTAACCTATCTGATTTTTCACAATCAAAATGTGTACAAGGAGAACCAAGTATAGGCTCTTCATTGGACATGTAAAGCCGAGGGTCAGATAAAGATTGTGCATCAAATGTTTCCTGAAACAATGGATAACTAAATAAGATACATACATAACAATATTTGCAATCTAAAACTTTTGAAGAAGAAGAAAACTAGTGGCTAAACTATTTTGCATAAAATATGCCACATTGCACATTTATATCATCAGTTCACAGGTTAGAAGGGATGCCCCGTGTGTGCCTCAAGTAAAATCACAGTTTGCTAATTGCTGATGCCAAAATTTATGTCACAAAAGTATGAGTTATTACGGAAACAAGTTAGGCAAAAAATGTATTCAAGTTTATCAGCTTGCAACTATTAAATTTATTTCATGTCAACTTAACTTCTGACAACTAAATGCCTGCTCACTATAAAGCTTAGTTTATTATTTAACCAACAAGATCTGAACAATAAGGGCAAAATCACTCCTACAATGAACCAACAAGAAAAGCTTAAGAACATTGATTCATTTATAAACATAAAGAAAGTCAACTCACACTAAGTGTCTTGCTCACAACGTCCACCTCAAAAGCATTATGACGCCCCAAATTCAACAAGGAGACCGAGATATTCCTATATTATCAAGCCAAGCAGGAAATAAGGAACAAGTATATTGTATTACTGGTTCAAAGCCATGAAAAACAAGCCATAATCACACGCAGAAAATCATTAGTCACAAGACATACTTATCTGGTTTTTCAGAATCTAACTCTGTACAGGTAATACCAAGCATATGCTCGTCATTTGACTGTTCAAGTCTCGGCTGAGATGATGACTCTGCATGAAATGTTTTCTAGAAAGACAAACTAGATGTTGAACTACTTCTTTTGAAAGCGCACAAAACACTAATATGTCAGTTCACAGATTAAATGAGATGCTTCAACTAGTATATCAGTTTATTTATTTATTTATTGAAGCCAAAATTTATATGCAATCAAGACACTAAACCGAAAATCCAGCAAAAACTATATATCAAAGGAAAATAGAAGTTAAGGAAACAAGTTAGCCAAATAATGGCTTAAGGTTTCTTAAACTTAGTTTAATTTTATTTCATGCCAACCTAACCTCGTCAACAAAATGTTTGCCCAATACAAACTATAAAGCTTAATTTATTATTGAACCAGCAATATCGGAACTCAATTAAGGGTGCAACCTCTCCTACAATTAACTAAGGAAAAGTTCAGGAAGATTGATCTACTTATAAACGTATGGAAAGTCAAATCATACTATGGAATTGTACCTTTCTCGCAACTTCAACCTTCAAAACATTATCCTGTTCTGACTTTGATGAAGAGACTGAAACTTCCCTATATGTTGTACACCAAGCAAGAATTAAGGAACAAACATATTGGTTCAAAGGAAACTAGCAAAGGAAAGCAAGAATCACATGCGGATGATCATTACTCGCAAAACTAACCTATCCAATTTTTCGGAATCTAAATCCGTACAGAAAGTACCTAGCATATGCTCTTTATCTGACAGGCCAATTCTAGGCTCAGATGATGACTCTGCGTTAAACATTTCCTGGAAAGAATCGACAATAATATAACAATAATATTAGAATCTGAAGTTGGCATACATTTTGAAGAATCAACTAAATGGTGAACCATTCATTTAGAACTTCAATACATTAAAATAAAAGCGCACAACACAATTGTGCCAGTTCACATTAGCAGAATGTAAGTTGCATCAACTGAAACTTCAATCAATCGAAACCTCAATGATCTTCACTCTTCAGACAAGAAATAAGAAACATATGAGTGTGATACTCAACCTCTTGTTCCAAATTATGTGGGTGATCAAGATCAACTGATGAACAATATTCAGTATCAGTTTTTTCATTTATTCCTTTGCAACAAGTACAGGAAGCTCTAAACTCGTCCAGCTGTGTTTCCAACTCTAGATTTTTTTTCTTTTCATGCTCCATGCTTTCTTTTAGACTTTGTAGTTCTTTCTCCACAACCTAATTGCAAAAAAAAAAGTAATTTATAATATGCAAATAAACTATGGTCATAAAATTAATGATTGATAGCAGAAAACATTACCGTCAGTTTGGAATTATATTCCTTCAAAACATTCCATAACGCTCTTGCAAAATTCCTCATTATAATGTGACTTCTCTCATTCTTGACATGGTTGTCAGACTCTGATTTGAAAGAGACAGAATTACTAGTATCTAATTTACACACTGAAGTATCTGCAAATTAAAATCATAGTCAAGATTATAGTTGCTGGTCCAAGAGACTTATACTTTTGAAGTACAAGTATTGCCCAGTATTAGAATAGATAAGTTAAATCTACAATAGGACATCCCAAATGTTGAACATTGGGCACATTACCTTTGAAGGCCCAATGTTCAAATTGGAAGAGTCAATATGCTACAATTTGTTATGTACTCCCTCTGTCTCAAATTAAATGTCACATTTGGGTTGTGCGCAGTTCTTAAGAAAATAATTACTTGAGTTGATTTCAATGGTAAAATTAGTATCATTTGCAAAAATTCCCTCATTAATAGTTAGCGGAATAGTAAAGTGGAGTGAAATTCAATATTGCATTGGTATTCTAAAGTGACAATTATTGAGTCAGAGAACAAGTGCAAATGAGACATTTTTTATGAGACGAGGGAGTAATACCTAGCATAAAAAGAAAGAACATAACAAATAAATATATTTAACACATTTTTAAATGTCCAGAGTTACCTTTCTTAGAAATGTTACAATCTTCAACACCCTTTTCATCACTCTGAAGACAAAGAAAATAACTTTTACGGATTTATTATTATACTCCAGAGAAGAAAACAACTTTATCCAATTCCTTAATTCTTGGGTCAAAATGGTTCAGCAAATGGTACATACAAATAAATATGAAGATGCAAAATGATACTGTTCTCACTTTTATACAATCAAATTAAGCCTCTGAATGCATGATAAATTTATTTTGTCAAAGCAAAAGTTATATCTCTAACTTTTCAGCAACGACCTCCAGCTTATGTTCCCAAATTTCTAATTTCCAAAATGAACTGATTACATTTCTTTCTAATTACTAAATAGACATTCTTAATTTCCAAAGTTTAAATAGCAATGTCCTTATATCTTTCATGCACATTTCTGGCATTATACAACTGTGATTTGTCTTTTTGACACCGCAAATTTATCAGAACTCACAACTTGTTCAAACAGCAAAAAGCTTATGCTAAGAGTAGTCCAATGCTCTAGGCAAATATTACTTCCATCTTCAATATGAAAGAATATTAAGGCCATTTATTCATACACCAATTCATATATGAAATATTTAAAGGAGCCAAGATAGGAAGTGAAAGTGAACCTCCACAGTATGTTCCCTAACGAGTTTCATTCTCTTTAAATGTGCTAATGAAGGTGATTGTTTTGCATTATCAATTATGGAAGAAGCTTGGTGATGCCTTTTTTTGGAAACCATATTTGATGGGTCAACTTCATTATACCTAACAAAGAATGAACAGAGATACTTAGAAACCAATATGGGGTAAATATGGAATTCAAGATAGATTATGTAATGAAAATGAAGAATTTCACTTGATTTGCATGTAAGGAGAAGTCTGTCTGAGTAGGTGAGAAGTATCAAGATAATCATCCTCTCCTGACTTTGCTGTTAAAAGCTGCAAACAGAGCAAAAAGTAAAGTTAATAACAGGAATTGGCAAGAGCAAGACTTGTGATTCTCATGAAAAAGAAAACCACCATATGACAGTATAACTTTAATCAGTTGGAGAAAACAGAGTTTGAAAGTAGTATCTACATACCAAGGTCATGCGCTTCTTGCCCTCCAAATAATCTCGTAGATACCTAGTTAACTGCAATAGTGGTAGACAGAATCAAATTTGTAATCCTTTCCTGATTAAAGTTATTATCCGAAAGTGATTTCTAAGATAAAACAAATTAGAATGTTAACATATTTCGTTGTTATGCTATTAACCATCAATAAAGAGATAGTGACAAAGAAGACAACTAAACCCACCAAAAGCCAACAAAATATTAAATTATTAAAAACAATACCATAGAATTTTGGAAATGCTTCTGCAATTGTTTCTTGGGATTTTTTTGGTGCTCCAATAGAGACTGAAAGAAAAGAAAAAATAATAGCATACACAAAATAAGAAAGAACTAGAGGGAAAAAATTAAACAATACTCAAACTATGGAAGCAGTGTAATCAAAGGCAGTATGAATAGAGTTCATATTTTGAAGTGTAGCTTACATACTCTTAAACATAAGCCGAACACCATCAATGTGTTGTTGATAAAATTGCTTTCAAGCAATCTCGTCCCCTACAACATCACAAAGAAAATTCAGATGAGGGTAAGAGCACAAGATTTACGATAACAACCAAGTCTTATCCCTTACAATATCAGTGTAGTCAATCAACCCCATTTCAAGAGTAGTCAATCTTGCCTATGAGATTAAGAAATCATTTTTTTGAAGAGTAGATTAAGAAATGATGACATCCAGGGTATCAATGCACATAATTCTCCTATAATTGAAACACCAAAGATACTTACTCTGATAATTAGTAAAGATTTACATTACGAAATGATTTACATTACCGAAGCCTGGGATGTGTTTGATTTAATAAATAATGAAAGACTAGATAGCACAAAAACACCAGACATTAAAACTGGTTATAGGATACACACACAAAAAAGATGAAACCCGAGATTTAGGGCACAACTTCTTGTCTCACACTGTCACCCACAACATCATGCATAAGTAAAAAAACAAACGCTACTTTTCTCTCCATCTTCTTAATAACTATTTTTCCCAAGTCCTCTCATTCAACTTTCCTCCTTCATCTCTCCCTCAAAATACTTGCAGTGTGGATCAACCCAAAACGACAAACAAAACAAAAAGTTGTAACATGACCCAACTACTTGCAGTGTGTTGTTCAGCTTGTGTTGTCTAAATGTGCATTAAGCACACCCTAATAGTGTAGTTGATAAACATCAAGAATGAGTTCTGGTTCAAGTGCTAAAATCATTGTTCATATAATACAGACACATATATTTATCTAAGTTTATTAGGTACAACCTACATGTTATATATATACACACACGCACAGTTTAGAAAGAACAAAAGGTAAAAGAAATAACCAAGCTTGCTAGTATCATAATAGGAAAAAAATAATTAACCTGATTTCCTGTTCTTTTTTCTCTTTCGGCTCCAGCAAGGTCAATGATAGTCAAAACAGCATCATTTGTCTTAGGATTGACCACTCCTTTACATTTTTGAGGAACGTCGCGAATGTTTATGATGCACTGTGACCGGCTACAAGTACAAAGAAGGAACCAGACCTTACTGATTACAAAATGGTTGTATTATACTATTATATATTAGAGAAAGGTACCCAAAAATTGTGATTTCACAAAGAAAACTTATAGCCCCTCCAGTCAAAATCTAACTTAACTAGCAACTATTTCCCATAGATTTATTGGAAATATGCTGAGCCGCATTTCATGGTAGATATTTGTCTTCTTTGTTTTACTTTTATCTTTTCTTTTTTCCATTTTTTTGACGAAATCAAGCCTTTATCAGTAGCAAACCAACTATGATATAGCATATAAATACAGGGCAATAGTTTGCATGCTGCATCTATTAAAAATTGTCAGATATATTTCCGTTGTAGTACAGGCGTCTACTTAGGTCATTAGTATAGGTATCCTCAAGCGAAAGAACCCACCACATACTAAAAACAACCTCTTTCTATTATTATAGTATTTTAGGCTTTCCACTAGAAGAAACACAAAGCCACAAACAAAGGATTTTTCCTTTGAGGAAAGGGAGAAATGTTCATATATTCCCACTTAACAACCCACCTTGACTGGCTGTTTGTATTTGTCATTGCTGTTGCACGTTTTATCACAGCTTGTGCTATCAAGGATTCTGCCTGTTCGGCATTACAGATGAGAACCTGTTTATACAAATACAAGAAGTGAAAAAAAATATTATTAATCATGTCAAACACGTGAAAACAACAGATGTAGCTATCAATCAACCTCTTTCAGGCCTTTTACGGTGGATTGCTGCATACTTAGTTCACCACCATCTGGTAATAAATCAAACAGTTTTTCTGCTTTTCCCCGTTCAGAATATATCTCGAATATAGCTATGTAAAAGGACCTGCAAGTTGCATCAAGGGATGAAATTGACATTTTATTCAATTAAACAGCGTAAATGATCAAGCCATCAAGCACAGTAGCAAATGATTTCCAGAGCTTGTCACTATGCTGTCGTGTTCATGTCATAATGAGAACAGTTAAAATCATAAAAAAATCGCTTGAGAGTTACATTTTTCTCCATTTATGATTCCTATGAATCTTCCTAAACTTCAAGTGGAAAGAGTAGCACTTCAGCAACTCTTTTTGGATAAGTAAGGTCTCACAAAGGTCTGATGTAATGCATATCTAAGTACTAACAGAACACTACACCTTAACTTAAGCTTAGTGATGCATTTGATTCATTAAGTACCTATTTTTTCAAAAAGGCACCTAAAGAAAATAAATTATCAAAAGAATCTTGCATTAACTACGGTTATTTAAACAAAGGCTCTCGTTTATAAGTTGACTTCTCGATAAAATTCCATAAACTCCTAAAAGATTATTTCGTGAGTGAGGAACCATAAGTTTATTTTTAACTTATAAACTCTCACAAGCTAGAATCTAATTTACACTAGGTATCTAAATAAATGAAGGACTCACTTGACACACACAAAAAATTCCATAATTGATTTTTAAAAATGGTAATGAAACCAACGATACAACAAATAAAGCCCACCCAATGAACTAAGGACAAATTGAAATCTGATGCAGACATCAATCAAAGCCATTTTGTTCATGTTTGGTTTCACTTTGGGTTTGCCATAATCACAGTGAGCTACTGTGATTCTGGCAAACAGAACTTGAAACCAAAATTCTTATCTATATTCTATATATGTATACGGGAATTGGAATGCACAAGAATACCTAGAATTCTGTTTACCATCTGGCTCAGTCTCATTGAAAATATGGTGTAGAACAAGTGGTACCATTCCAGGATCCCTCGGGGATCCGAACACCGTGTGAGTCTTCCCGGAGCCACTAGGACCCAATGCAGCCAACATTCCACTTCTACCCTTGAGGAAATCCTCCACCAAGGGTTTCACCATTCTCTCGTACACTTCAAACTGAAATCACCAATCACATTATTAGCTAGAAGAAGAAGAAAAACGAGAAAGGAAAAAACCTTTAACTTTACCTGAGATGAATCGGAAGGAAAAACGTGAGAGAAACCACCGTATGTTTCTGATTTAACTCCTCTCTTCGATTCATGAAAATCCGAAGGAACTGATAACGTCACTGACTGTGAATCGTTGATGGATATGCACGTTGTGGAGCTCTTTTTCTTTGAAGTGTTAACCACTGTTGTTATCTTTTTTGTTGGATTCTTCGGCCACGCTGATTTGACTCTCGCGCGTGGAGCTTGATCGGGGGATTGAATTGGTCGGATTCTGAGGAATACTTTCAGATTCTCGTTCTCTGATGTTGACGGAATTTGACTTTGTGGTGGTTGCGCAGACAAAATTTCTTCGTGAGGGAATGGTGTGATTCCTTGTGGAGTAGGACGAGCTCTAC
Source organism: Cicer cuneatum (assembly GCA_037974295.1). Taxonomy (NCBI): domain Eukaryota; kingdom Viridiplantae; phylum Streptophyta; class Magnoliopsida; order Fabales; family Fabaceae; genus Cicer; species Cicer cuneatum. The sequence goes on from JBBPBO010000004.1 coordinate 78,610,266, forward strand.
GCGGAGGGTTCCGACGAATGGTGACGGTGTTAGGGCCCGCTTTGGGGGTGCCGTTGTCCATCGTTGTTGTCGTCTCCGGCCGGTGAAAACGAAATGGCGGAAAACGTGGGATTTTAAATTTTGGGAGAAAAATGATGCGTCTCACTGGGCTTCGGTAGTTCGGCGCGCACAAATTTGAAATGGTTCTGCTATTTACACCCTCTTTTCGTGAAACAGATGTTTAGAGTGCCGTATATCTTAATTTTAATTTTAACCATAGCAATTTGAAAGAAAAGAAAGGGGAAATTCATTAACCTCCCCATTTACTTAAAAAACACAAATAGTTCCTCTAAATTTTAAAATAAATAATTTTTTTAAAATTTATCTCAAAAGTGACAAATAATTCTCTCTTACTTAATATTTTGACCAATATTTCATCCTTTATATTAGAAATGGTCACTTAGCATCCCTCAAATGATGAGACTTCAACAAGTAAGAAGTAGTTGTTATGTCATCTTAATGTTTGTATGGGAGGACGAGTTGCATAAGAGCTTATCGTTGATCGGGATAATATCACAATTAGAGCAAGTAGTGATCTTCAATCTGCTATTGAGTTTGCGCAATACAAGGTAATATTATGCTCCCCTGTCTTGTGACAAGTGCAGTTGTGGTATTTGTTTGTTCACTAAGTAAAAATTCAAAATTTATTTTTATATATTCTTTTTGGCGATGTTCAAATGTTATATTGAATATTGACAAGTAGCAATTGAAATTCTAAATATATCTTTGTTTTTGCTGAAATTCTAGACATATCTTTTCATTGTAAAATGAGCTTGAAATTTAGTACTTGACAATGTTGTATTTTAACCTCTCTTCACATGGCATCAAGTTGTAGATGAGTGATACAATCAGACCAATTCATATAAAAGAGAAACCAAGTTTTGAAATGCAATCACGTAAGAATATGAATAGTAAAATTCACAATTGGAGTTGTTTTCTTGTTGTGTTTACTTCCGTCAAACAACTACTTGCTCAATATGACTGGATGTAATCAAATGAGAGATGGTCATACATAACTAGAAGTTTCTTGTTAATTATTAAGAGTTAAACAGACCGAACTATTAATAAAAGTGAATATGTTAACGGCGTTAAAGAAGATGAACTTATTTGTCACTTTGAGATAAATTTATGGGAGGTTAGTGCTTATTTTAAAACTAGAGAGAGTTGTTTGTCACTTTTAGATAAATTTAAAGGAGGTTAGTGCCTACTTTAAAACTAGAGGTGTGTTTGTGCTTTTTAAGTAAACCTTAGGAGAGATTAATGTAATTTTCCCAAAAGAAAAAAAAGTATTTGCTTAAACTTTGACTTTTCGCACAATTGTTTTGTGTGAAAAATATTTCAATTATTAATCTATTAATTAATAATAATCCTTATAGTTTTATCTACTTTTTACTAAAGATTTAATGAGCATGCACTTCAGTATAAATAGTTTTACATTACAGTAAACATAAATCATAGTCTCATAGATTGTATAGTTATTTATTGGTAGAAGTTACAATTATATAGTGGAATAAGTTCTTATTAAGTGTAAAACTTGTAATTTAAAATTATATAGAAATAAATAGCATTCTCCATCAAAATAAAATAATGTTCTTGTGGCCTTAAAACAAAATCAAGTTTTAACATTTTTGGGAAAAATAAAACACAGTTAAATTTTTTATGTCTTTGATAACTCTACTGACGTTGAAAATATAGAGATAAGAGGAAAAATAAATAAAAATAAAAAAATAAACGAAAAAAGAATGTGAAATTCTAACATCATTGGTGTAAGAGTCTAGGTGATATGACACACATAATAAAATGTATTCAATACAATCAGATTAATAAAAAAAAATATAAACAATAAGTAACTTGAATTCAAATGTACATGACTAAAATTAAAACAAATTTTCAATTTAAAGGAAATGCAATATATTTAAAGAAATACAATAAAAAAGATGGTAAATTCTAAATGGACAAGCAAAATATGGTATATACTTTTGGGTCTTAAGCTAAATAAGAGGACGAAAGTTTTACCCGCTACCCCCAATTATACCTATACCCCACATATTTTTCAAAATGTCAAATATATCATGTATTTTTTTTATTATTTTAATAAATAAAAATTCTCTTATTTTTTTACCTTCTAAAGATTTTCGAAATTCAAAAAAAAAAAAAATTTCGGTAGTTATCGGAAAACTTGGAAAAAGTTTTCTGAAAAAGAAGCGTAAATTTAACACTACCGAAAAACTTGTTGGGAGTTTTCTAGTAGTTACCGGAAAACTTGTAGGGAAGTTTTCCCGAAAAATTTGTAGGGAAGTTTTCCGGTAGTTACCAGAAAACTTATTCCCTACAAGTTTTCTGAAAGTTTTCAGATTTTATATTTTATAAAAGGACAAAAACATCTTTTCTTTAGATTTGTGGGGTATAAGTATAATATGAAGGTATCAGGTAAAACTTTCTAAAAGGATTCTAACAATCAAAATCACAGTTGACACTTACGACGCCATTAGTTAGTTCTATTAGATTGTTTGACGTTGCATAAAAAATCCAAGTTGGACTACGTTCTTTCTCAAATATTATGGTCAAGTCGGCTACAAAACAACTTAATAAATCAACTTAGTGAAAGGCACAAGTAGCATCACCTGGATGATAAATTATGAGTTTCCACAAAGTGTGTCCATTGTTAGGGACATGACTCGGAACAAAATCCTTGGGAGGAAATTTAGAAAATTACAAGCAGAACCATAATCAGCGAAAACAAAGAGGTACATTCACAATTTTAATATCATTTTTTATTAGCCAATCCAAAACATTAAGTAAGGAATAGTAGAGAAAAGTAATAAATATAGAGCCCCGATATATGTTTCTCCATACATTCAAAAGGAGCACCACAATGATGCAAATATCTTACTATTGTCATAGAATATGTTATTTTGAAGTTTGAAAAAACTGTTTAAAAATCATTATTTGTGCCACCGAAGATATTATTAGGTTGAGTCACGGACTAAGTCGCTCTCTTTAAAACATTTCGCGGCACTTCCCAAATTGTGCAAGACAGACTATCAACCACGACGTCCTCAGGATAAAACAACTTAGATTCACTGTATCGGAGTTCCACTGCATGGTAAAAAACTGTTCTAGAATTACACCCTCAATATGGCTATTAAAGTCACTCTTAATATGACGGTTAAAGTCACTCTCAATAAGGCGGTAAAAGTCTTGCAATATGGACTCATAAATCAAAATGACTACACTCTAAAGCCTTGAGGCATAAAAATCACTCTAAAAGACTGCGACATAAAAATCACTTTAAAAGGATACTGGTATTATGACTACTCAAAAATCGACGGAATTACGGTATAAAATCACTCTAAAAGGATAGTGGTATTAGGACCACTCAAAACTCGACAGAACTACGACATAACAACCGCTCTATGATACAATACCGCTCTAAAATGTTGAAGGGACTACGGTATAATACCGCTCTAAAATATCGAAGGGACATAAAGAAAGGGGAGAAGTGGTTCAGTAACAATCGAACAGAATATAAGAGGGAGAAAAGAAAAAATTGGGAAATGCATCCAACTTTGATTTGTTTTTCACAATAAATTGATACTCTTTATATAGTGATAGAAGCAAGCCCACATATGTTTTCTAACCAATGTGGGACTTCAACAAAATTTTGAGAATATTTATATAGTGATTAAAACTATTCAAAATGAGAGTTTTCTAATGCGGAACTTCAACAATTTTTAAATTCACACATTATGTTCCAACAGAACCAACAAAACAATACAATAAGAATGAATGCGGTGTGCTATGCATATGTGACAAGACCAAAAGTTTTAGCTAAAAATTTAGAATAATCGAAGTTACCCTTTAAAAAAGAAAATCCCTAATCAATGATAGGATCACCATAGATTGTTGGAGCATCAAACTCAACAAATAAAAAGTTAAAAATGACAGTTACATCAAGAATGGTGGGGGATGTCATACCTAAAGCAAAAATAAAAGAATTAATACTTATAGACTAGTAGTTGGGGAGCCTAACCAAGTGCTTCATGTCAAATTTCATGTCAACCCTATAATGTATTACAGCGTTAAAAAAAACAATCACATGCGATTGGCAAAACACATAAATCATCAGGGCGCATGCAAGATTCAAAAAAGATCATCCCCTTGGATAAAATAGGAGTGGAAGAACATAGGGGTAAGATAATTTTGAATTGAAAATAGAGGCTTAACATTCCCATTCATTAATACCTCTAAAGAGAAATAAGACAAAGACTCCAAGTTAGAGCCATCATTATCATCACAACAATTATAACGATTTTGTGAATCAAATTAAGACATGGTGGTGTTAGGTTTAGCGAAAAAGGGTGCTTGAAAAAACAATAAGAATATAAGATAACAAGGAAGTAAGAAAAGCAAGGAGGAAGATTGCAGAATATTAGATAGGAAGGTGAATAACTAAGTTCAGTTAAAGCTATTTATAGGAAAAAGTCAATATATGCAAAGGTAATTAAGCGTTACACTTAGTTAAAAAAATGGGATCACCATCGCGGTTACTAAATCAATATGATTTAATGGATTTTCAATAATTCATAAATCGAGAAAGGGTTTATAGAGACTACTTTTAAATTTTCGGTATAATGACGACACTATTCACACAATAATTGCTACTTGTGTCGCATAATATCTCATTTTAGTTAACGAATAACACGACGCAATGTGTTATTTGTTTAAATCCAAAAAATAATCTAAGATGTAGCCGAGAATGGTCAACTATGTAATTGGGCTTAGTCGATGTCCAAGTAGCCAAATGAAGAACGAGTGAACTAGGAGCATTCGAATATGAGTTTTGCAAATTTTCTCAAATGAACAAAATCCCAATAGTGTCGTGGTTGTTGAGGTAAAAACTTTTCTGATATATGTTTTAATGACAACAAATGTTACAAAATAAATGTTTAAGTTTTATAAATGGTGATCTTCTGATGATTGCGCTTGAGTTTTATTTAAGGAATATGAATCACATAAGTGGATAAGCAATAAGTCATTCATGTCAACAAGTGAATAAGTATCTACTCAATCATAAAAGAATCAAAGTAGCATCAAAAGATTATTTCATTGAGATATTAGAAGACAATCTTCCTAACATGTTTATGAACCCATGAGAATCAAACAAGTGAAAAGTTGTCTCAAGAATCAAATGTAACAAGTGTTCATAATGTTATGAACCAAAGAATAGGGAGAATGATCAAAATGATTATTTGGTACCTTGAGAAATATGTCCAATGATATATCATAGATTCAAACATATATGAAAATAAATAAAGAGGTCAAAAAATATCTTTATGAAAGAATATCAAAAGTAATATATCATATACTATATCAATCATTCAAGAGAATGATTATTACATCTTCATAAAGAAAGTGTTCAATACATTCATACATATACTAAAGTATCTTATACACAACATGTGCAACACAAAGAAATTGTAGGAAGTATTGTTTCAACAAAAGATTTATCCTCTCACATAGAAAACAACATTCCCAATTGTTATGAAATAATGTTCTCATGATGAACAAGTTCATTGCACTCATAAATATTCATATCAGTTCAACAAAATGACAAGAATCAACTTTGAAGATGAAATAATTTCAAGATTGAGCCATTTACTAAGTCATTTGTTTAAAGAATGATGGAAAAATATTCATCTGAATGTTCTGGTTGTTCTATTAAAGAACAATTAAAAATAATGATATTTTTGAAAGGGCAACATGCAGTAAATCAATTAGCATTTCACACATGGGTTTTCTAACATTTAATGAGCATCTAAAAATCAAGATTTGAAGGTCTACTTGTAAAAACAAACATGCATGATCTACAAAATGATACCCAAATTGATGACAAAATGATTGCAGAATATTCTGATTGTCTTAAATAAAATACAAGAGTCAAATGAATCACTTTTTGGATCACTAAAAGTCTATTCTTGATTGATATAATTTGCACATGGGCCACTCAAAAGTAATCAAGCCTCAAGAGGTCAAATAGTGAATGTCCACTTGCAAAAAAACACATGCATATGGATTTGCAGTTTTGATCTCCAGATTGATTAACCGAAAACAAGTACAAAGCACAAAAGTACACTGCAAAATATTGTTTGACGTGACTTGTTGCACATATCTCAGTTCAGGGAACTGTTCCAACGGTTATATGGCAGACCACCCAACATTCTAGTTTTTCTCCACTCTTCAACAAGGCAAGAACGTTTTGGATAGAATTACACCACACTTAAAAAGATTGATTCAAAAGATTGTTTGCACCTTGGGAAGTGTCTCCAACGACTATATTTAGTTTAAACTGAATATTTAAAACCTCTTATCATCTATAAATTAAAGATCAATTGGAAGATTAAGTTAATAGTTCAATTTGCAATCTACCAACACTTGTTCAAGTAATCCCAAGTCAAAAAGCTTTTCAAGCAAACTCCAACTCTCTTCACTATACATGTGAATCATCATTTCTTGAGTTGGTCTTTATTTATCTCAAACAAGGAGTTGAGAATTATTAGATCTCAAACACTTTTTGTATCATACACAGTGAAATTAACTCAATTCTATCTTTTATGTTAGATTGAATGTTTTTGTAAAAATTCTTTCTAGATTGAAAGGTGGCTGTAAAAATCTTTTATAGGTTGAATGGTGAAGATTGTAATTGATCAAGGTGTGATCAATAGAAAAGATGTGAAAGAGAACATTCTGGTTATGAACCACATAGTGAAAATCTCGCGGTTGTGAGAACTGGACTAGCCCGAGTTGGGTGAACTATTGTACTTTTGTGTGTGTGATCTTTCTATCTCTTATTTTTAATTATTTTCACGCACAAATCTCAATTCACTGTTATTATTTTTATTTACAACTTCTTTATTTCATATAAATATCGATAATGTTCTAGTCTGTTAAGAGATTACTAATAACTTTTGATTATCAAATTTAATCTCGAGTAAAATATTAATAAAAGTGTACGAACTAAATTTTAAAATAGTCACAATTGAAACCCTCGTTTTTTTGTGACTATCAGTTCCACTTTAGTGAAAATGTAAGAATCAATCAAAAACACGTGGAACTTGAGAATTTAGTTTTAAGACTTGTATCCCTTGTTTTTAGTCCCATGACCTAAAAGAAATATTTTTATGAAGCACAGATATAAACGGAAATGTATGTGTAAATAAAGAAAATTGTAGTGTTGTAAAGTAGAGGAAAATCAAATCAAATGCGGGGTGCGATGTTAATCATGTAACATGCAAAAATAAACACTACCTATAAGATTAATCGAATAAGGTGAATCACACATAGATTGTAGAGGTCCCAATGTCTTGTCAGTTATGATTTTTGTGCCTATAAACACTCATTATACACTTCATTGACACATATACAATCAATCAACTTACCATTTCCTCGCAATTTATCTTTTATTTTTGTTTTCTGATTTAATAATTTAAAAAAACTTTATTTCTTACTTAATACTTTTTAAGGAGTTAAAAAATCTAAAATCGAAAAACCATTCACCGCGAGAGACATACACTTACTTCTCAATACTTATTCCCCAAAACCAAGTAATCCAAAAGATTGTTTAAAGGGGGAAAATAATTCTCTTCCCCTAGAGCAACGCGCCAGTTGCTCCTCTCACTCTACTTTATTTTCGCCTTACTTTACTCCACGTTGAAACAAAAGTTATGCCATTCGTGTTGATGAACAAAACCAAGCTAGTAGTAAAACTTAGCTTATAAGCTGGCTCCTCTTATTGGTAGATAATACACATTGATACTCAACATCAAAACACTACAACGTCACCACCCTAAGCCATGCCATTGGTTGAAAAATGGAGAGCCCTAGGACATTCCCGGCACATGAGGTCACGAGGCAATAAAGATAATAATAAGATCTGGGACCCACTTTAACAGGACGTGTATGGCTAGGATTTCTGCCAACTCATTTGATTCAGACACATTTCGAGGAACTCGATGAATAATATATCAACGGTCGCTTTCTTGTCAACGGCTATTTTAAAATAACAAAATCCAACGGTTCTCAACGCTCTGACGGTTGCCGCCCTACAGTATTCCACGGTGTTCGAGTATTACAATTTACTCTCAGAAGAAATGTCGCCGACCGTAGCAGTTGTCGGTAAATTAGGAGAAATCACGTGAGAAAATAATTATTAAATTAATTAAATAATAAAAAATCACAATACTAGTACACTAATACCAGTACTACTTTATAATGAGTCGGTATTAATTAAATTAGTCTATGAATATAGTAAATTGATAAATAAAAAATCAGAGGTTCGAAGCATTAATTAATTAGTTCATTTAAATAAAAATAATAATAAAAAAAAGCCGTTGAGCATTTTATCTTACCACCTATTAAAAGGTATGCGTGAGGACATGAATAGTCGCATGCTTGAAAATAAAGGAAGATCCGTCTCTTTTAAAAGCAGGATCCCCTTATACCATAAACTTCACGTTCTTACGTTTCTTCCTCTCATCTCATTTTTATCATATCTAGTAGTAATAATAATAATATAGATATTCATATTTGTATAAACTTATTCACAGGTTACTGATCTGTTTATGCTAATTGTTATTGTTTCCTTTGTTTTCTGTCTGATCTAAATTCAATCTCATTCTCACAACACTCACTATCTTTTCAATCTCAATGGACGCCGTTTTGACTCCAAACGCAACACAACAACAACAACAGACAACCAAACAAACAAAAATCAAAACCCCAAACAAAAACAAACGAGTTAATTTCATTTTTAATACCTCCGAGAATTACGAAACATGTGCAGGTATCTTAAATCTTCCTCTTTCCACTTCAAATTCACAACAACATGGAAAACTTTCAAAGCAACCACCACTTCTTCCTCTTCCACACGTTTCCACAATTCTTCATCACAAGCCTTTAATTTCACGAAGCCTTAACACTACTCAAGGTGGTAATTTATCTCGAAAAAACAGAACAACCAGAGACATGTCTCTTACACCAAAGAAATCAAAACCGACAAAAAGAGAAGAAGCAAAGAAGAGATCGGGAACCCAATTAACATCGGAGTTTCTTATGGATAATCCGTGGGGACCCGACCCGAAACATTTACCCGTTGTTTTTACGCCGAGGGTATTATCGGGAAACGTGGACGTTTTTTCTGAGACGGTTTTCAATCTCTCTCCACCGCCGAGTAGTTTGCCGTTGCCAAAGTTTTCTCTGAAATCAAAACTCAGTTGCAACACAGAGGCTGCGAGTAGTGTTGTTGACGCCGGAGCAACTAATAATCTCCGGTGAAGTATTAATTACTTTCTTTATTAGTATTTTATTTTATTGTTATTATTATGTAAATAAAATAATCGGCGAGGGTAATCTTGCTGATTAGAGGTGACTGATGAAAATCTTGTGTTGGTTAATTTTTGTGTGACCATCTATGTTGTTTTTGAATTAGGGGCGCACAGAAATGATGAGTGCAGTTCTTTTATATGCTGACTGCATCATCATCATCGATTAAATATAAGTAGTGGGTTCTTATCTCCTTGTTTTGTTTATTTGCGGTTATGATTTTTAATTTATGTTGTAAACTTTTGTCATCTGTGCTTCGTAAATTCATACTGAGTGAAAAACAAAAAGTCTTGAAGTGTTTCGGTTATAGAAGAAGCTAAATGTTTATTTTGTGCGACTACCAACAAAACCAACTAAATGCACTGTATGCCACTTGTTTTGATGTTTTACTCTTGCGGATTAATTATGAAGAATGTTCAATCACAAAAAATGAAGAATGTGGAATGGAAATTTGGATCCAAATCTCGATGGACGGTGCTGGTAATAAAAAAAATTCTTTTTTTCTAAAGAAGGACAAAATTTGAAGTGATTCACACAATACATAAATGGAAACATTTTTTAACAATGAATACATTTTTAGTGTAAAATGGTTGTTTATTGATAACATTTATAAACTTATAATAAGATAATAAAAAAGTTGATTTATTTTCTTAGTGAGATAATAATCCATTGAGAGAGTGCACCATATATTTTGTCATAAAATCATTATTTTTTTAGGTTAATTTAACTTAATTTTTTTCTCCGTTTTATTTATTATTAACGAGTATATAACCCTAAACAATTTTATAGCCAACCCAAGTGATTAATTGATGAGTTATTTTATGATAATAATTGTAATCATGTGATTAGATAATAGAATTGAGGATTTTTAAATTGTCACCTTGAAATTTAATTACATCGGACATTTAAAAAAAATTATCTTTACAATGGGATACCTATTTAACTTGGTGCTATATAGTGGAAAAATAACTCTTGATAAAGGACATATTTATGTGTCCTATATTTAAACAGGAGTGAGGAAATAATAAATTGGACAAGTATATTATTGTGTAGTTGTGAAAACAGTTGGATATGGAATTTATAAACTTATATCTAGGTTGTATGTTGATGGATGGGATATGTCTTATTTCTTCTAAACAATTCCACAAATCAATTTTGCATTCCCCAAACAGTAATAGTATATGCCATATTACCAACTCTTTTGAGCACTTTCTATCAGTTAATTATTTGTTCATCCTACATAAACGCTGTGATTGTACATATAATTTTGAATAAATTTTTATAAATAAATTTAATTGAAAGTAAGTAGTTAAAATTTATAAGAAAAAAATATTTGTATTAATTTAAAAAAAAAATGAATAATTATTAAATGTAATAAGGTTGTGGAAACTAAATTATGTAAATCTTATATAAGTTTAATAATTGTGTTTTGTGTGATTATCGAATTGTGATAGATTTTGATTAAACCTGAAATGACATACGTTAATAGATATGCTATTTAATATAGATTAATATAGATGTTGTGGTGTATGTCGTTGTAATTTTGAATTCTATAATTGGTATATTTTATTAGTTGAATTGTGATTGTTCGGTTATTATTGTTGATATATGTTTGAGTCTAATATGTGAAGTTGACATGCTATATGTACATATTTCCTTGTAATATGAATGAGGGTGACCAAATGATATGCATCATATAGGTTAGCACATGTAGATCCTCGTTAAATTGATATGTGTATATGAACTAAAATTTATTTTATCAATTTTTTTTAACTATTAAAATTTCACTTTTTTTATTAGGCGTAATTTTAATATTAGAATAGGGTCTTTAAAATATTTAAACGACCTTGAACCAAATATCAATTTTTGTAGACTAAATTATAATTTAGATGTTTATTATTAAAAAATCAGATGAAATAATTTATAAAAAAGTTACAATAATTATAAAATAAAATAAAATTTTTCAACCTAAATTTTAATTAATTTTTAATTATTAAAAATGTCAACTAAAATTTGATTTACTATATATCTTCAATATTTTTTTTTGTGAATTTACAACTTAAAATTCTTATATACAATACAATATTATACTTTTTATTTTATCTATTAAAATTTTAAAAATTTAATTACCTCAATATTTGAATTCAAGATCCATCATGGACTAATACTGAAATTGATTAATTTGATAATATTTTGAAAGTTGATTTATTTATTTGATAAAGTTAAGTGAAGAAATCTCTAATTGCAAATGTCCTATGGAAAGTGAATATGGATGTAAGTTGAACCGCTAAAGAATCAAGGTCATCATTTGTATTGGCGATATATGTATTTGAAGGAGACTCAGTTCATACAAGACCGCATAGCGCAGTGGATTAGCGCGTCTGACTTCGGATCAGAAGGTCGTGGGTTCGACTCCCACTGTGGTCGAGTTATTTTTGATAGTTTTTCAAGTACGCCTTTATCTTATCTCGTAACTATTGTTCCAAAATAAGAGTTTATCGTACTAAAATCAAATTGTTGGTTCTTATACAGAGTAGATGCGCAGATAAATGAATATAGTTGAAGTGGGTTTAATCTAATGTTTCAAATTATATCAACATTTCTTCATCAATATCAATTTAAATACAACACATTATCTTGATAATCCTATAATACCCTCATTTTCGCTTTGCTCACCACACCGTTTACCATTTTTTTCAGTTTATTCAAATTTAAATAGTTATTACTTTTTCTGATTACAAGTCTTACTTCACATCATTTCTCTATCCATCAATTAATATTGCATCTCATTCTCATAGAAGCAATGACTTATCCAAATCATGACTCAGTGGCTTCGAATAAAGCTCAGTCGTCTTCAATTCATGCGTTATGTTTCACTTTGTCGTTGAGCACTCGACCGAGCTCTCAAGCTGCATTATTATCCATGATAACAAATGTAATTTTTTATTTATTAGTTTTAAATATCTTTATTTTGAATCTACATTTATACTTGACTCAATTGTATTTTATTACCACCCACAAAAAAAAATTATTTCTCCCTTCGATTACTTAAAAGATTCAATCAATGAAAGAGAAGTTTGACATTTGTATTGTTGACATGTGGTCTGTTCTCCGCAAATATGGTCAATGGCATGTTGAAATGGTGTTTGTTGATGCTAAGGTTAAATGAAAATCCTCTTCTGAAGCTTCAAACTGTTTTTTTTTTCAAACTACGTGATGTCAATTTTTTTAAAAAAAATTGGTCATTTAGAACATGAAAAAATTGGTTGAATTAAAAACTTATTTTTTGGCTCTGTTCATAGGGTGATAGAATTCATGTTGTTGTTTCAAAAGATTATGTTGCTGGATTCAAAGACATGTTGCTGGATTCAAAGACATGTTGAAAGAACACTTAACATATATTATGCACAACTGTTTTGTTGTTGATAGTGATGATCAATTTAAGGTTTGTGACCATCCTTATAAGTTGATGTTTAGTAGTGAAACTCTGAGAGAGGAGAAGTTGGATCAACTTCCGTCGCATGCTTATAACTTTAAGTCTTTTGGTGATATCCTTCGCGGGAAATGTCGAAGAAATTTGTTAGTAGGTAAAGTTTTTAATATCAATTTCTTTGTTAAGTTTAAGAACTTCCATTACTATGTGTGCAACATAATAATTAATTGTTTTATCCATAGATGTAATTAGTGTTGTACATTAAGTCCCTTTCACACCAAGAGAGGGTGCTGGAAAGAAAATTCAAGCTTCATTTAATATGAAAGATCTTAAGTAACACATAGTTTCACATTTATAAATAGTTATCCATGTTAAGGATATTCAACCTTTAAGAAAGAAAATACAATATAACTAATCATTTTCAATTGTTTGCAGTGGCAATATTATTAATTGCACTCTTTGGGAAGATTATGGGAGGAAATTTATGTCTTATAGTGCCAAAACATCTCAAAATGCAGCAATTATTATTATTTTAACACATGTGTGAGTCAAGCATGCACATGGTAATTTTAACACATTCATGTAGAAAAGTTACTATTATTCAACAATGTCTTTACACAAACATATAGATTTATATATTGATCTTAAATTTTGCATAGGAAACACTCCAGCAAAGGTGTCAAATGTATGGAATGGATCAATGTTGTTCATCAATGAAAACATGCTTGAATTCGAAGAGTTCAGAACAAAAATAAACATATTAGCCATTTACCATTATAGTTACTTTGTCAATTTTTTTGATTATCTAATTTTCAGACAATACTAATTATAATAAAAATTTACACAGTCTTCCAAAAAATAAGGTCTTTGTGGATGCATATGAAATTATGTTTCAGACTTTGGGATCAAGTCAATATTCTGCTCAAGAATTTTTTTGCTACAAAACTGGTTCCAAGTTCATCAAACAAACCAGCACAATAAAAGAGGTCATTAATATTAAAATTACTTTTGTTTATCATTATTATACTTTTTATGTTGATTTCACATTTATTATATTCAAACTTTATGTATGTCGTATGTCATTCATTGACATTGTCCAGGAATATAGTTATGTCATTGTTGGTACTACTACCAGCTTTGTTGCATCAAAATATGGATGATTCTATTACTCATGAGACAAATGCAGTTGGAAAATTGATAAGGTTAATGAACCATTTAAGTGTAAATGTGGTAAAGAAGTGATGACAACCATACCAAGGTTAATTACATTGTTTCACATAAACACTTTCATATTTTTCAGATTATATATGTATATCTTTATATATAATTCAACATTTAAATAGGTATATCTTTATATTTTAAAGACTATATATGTATATCTTTATATATAATTCAATATTTTTAAGACTATATATGTATATCTTTATATATAAGCAAAAAATGATTATAGTTTCTACATGAAAACTAATGTTTCTGAGTTGTTGATCAAAATAAAAGTTTGTTGTATTACAATGTTCAATACAGATTGGTCTTCAAAGGTTAAATTTTGTTACTTTGTGAGTTTACATCCGAAAGATCATTATTTTTTTGTTAAGGAACATGTGATCAAATTCAGTTGTTAAGGTGTGTCACAATCCTCAAATGCGAAGAGTCAAGAAATGTCGCACAAAGACTAAACGCATTCAAACTTATGTCGAGCCTTTAGCCATACTAGAAAAAATTGTCCAATGTTGTTGGCACATCTACTCAAATTTGATGTATTTTTTTTCTTTTGTTTAATGTATTTTGTTTATTGTTATTAATATAAGGCTAAATAGCACTCGTGGTCCCTTAACTTAATTTCAATTATCGTTTTAGTCATTTATCTTTTTTTTTTCTTCCCGATTTGGTCCTTTATTTTAATTTTAAGTGACAATTTGATCTTTTATGTTTTAAAATGTCAACAATGTTATCCTTTTTTGTTACAGAAATTCAAAAAACTCATCAAAATTTTCAACCAAAACCCATAAAATTAATTATATTCTTTAATATAATACAAATATCATCAAATTCGTAACTCAAATCTTCAAATAAACTCATACAAAAATTTCCTTTTTTATTTGATGTTGTTAAAAATGGAAATATGAGTTTATTTGAAGATTTGAGTTTCGAATTTGATGAAATTTGTATTATATTGAAGAATATAAATAATTTTATGGATTTTGGTTGAAAATTTTGATGAATTTTTTAAATTTTTGTAAAAAAAAAAGGAAAACATTGTTGACATTTTAAAACATAAAAGATCAAATTGTCACTTAAAATTAAAATAAATGACCAAATCGGAAAAAAAAAAAGATAAAGGACTAAAACGTTAATTGAAATTAAGTTAAGGGACCACGAGTGCTATTTAGCCTTAATATAACTTACTTTTTTTAATTATAATCATTTTAATTATTATTATTTTTATTAATTTTAATTTAATGTATTTAATTATTAATTACTTTTTATTAATTTTTAAATTATTTTCTTCAATTTAATGTATTCTATTTTATTTTATTAATATTATTTTGCTTTTTAAAATATTTTAGTTATTTTTAATTTATTAAATAAACAATATTCTAATTATGAAAATGAGGAGAAAAAAATAAAACCTAGTACATGGTCCCATTCCGAGGATGCGACCGTCTATTGAATCTAAAAAAAATTTCCTTCAACAAACTACAAGCCCACCTCAAGAAGTATCCAAAAAGTAGGGCATTTTGGTTATTTTTCTTGAAAGTGGGGTGTTTTGGATGATAAAAAAAAAAAGGATATTCTAATAAAAAAATTCAAATAAACTAACTCAAAAATCCAAAGGTCACATCAATGTACAACATCATTAAATGCATTATG
The DNA here is from genome assembly GCA_037974295.1 of Cicer cuneatum. Classification (NCBI taxonomy): domain Eukaryota; kingdom Viridiplantae; phylum Streptophyta; class Magnoliopsida; order Fabales; family Fabaceae; genus Cicer; species Cicer cuneatum. The sequence goes on from JBBPBO010000004.1 coordinate 78,625,990, forward strand.
TAGATTATCAAGAAAAGCAAGGAGAAATTATTAAAACTAATATGTTTTTTATTTTATTTATCATCATATTCATGATAGCATATCAATAAAACAGTAAGTATTACTCAATACCTATTATCACCTGTCATACCATCGATTTAACAAACTTTTGGTGGGAAATAAATTTCCAGCATTCAAACACAAGATAGTTTTTCAGTCACAATACCAAAACAACAAAATTCATTACTCTAATGTCATTAAGCTATGAATTCACACAAAAAATACCAATTTTTTGTAACAAGTCATGCACGAGCTAGAAGAAAGGTGTTGATTGACCAGAAAAAAGGAAGAACAAGTTCCAATCTTTGTCAACAAATTAATCAATGTGATCAACAATCTGTAACAACAGATATTCAGCTTCAAAAACCCCAATACAGAACATTGATGAAAGGAATCCTAAACATCAGAGTGTACAAAACATTGTTTGGTAAAGATACAATTGAGAGTCCAAATTTTCAACAAAACATCAGAGTTTACAACATGATGTTTTCTTTACTTTGTTAAGACAAACTCTCAAATTTAATGTTTTGATGAAAACAAACAAAGGTTAATTAAAGATTGTTTAATTATGATTCTAAATGTATTGTTAATTTAACCTGTGCTTTTGAGTGTTTTAAATCATAGACAGGTTTCAAAAGAATCAAAGAAAACAGCATCAGAAGAACATTCTTCACATTCTGGAAAACGGAGAATGTTCACCAGACTGTGACAGCATAAAGACCCAACTTTCTCCATCACTTAATTAAAGTTGTTGGCTCTGGAAGTTACATGGATATGATCACTACATGGCAGAGAACACATAGGATCAATCCAGATCAAGAGAACTTTCGAATTGAGAAAGATAAAGACTCTCAAAGATGCCTGTTCAGACTGTTCTGGAAACAATAGGTATCAGACTCCAGAAGATACCTCATGAAGTAAATTACCAGAAGATACATTTTGGAAATTACCAGAGGATACATTATGGATTTTAAACAGAGGATACCTAAAGAACAAATGTCTAGAACGATCAATCAATCTCCAGGCAGTTTTAGAAGCTTCAGTACAGGCTTCTTACTTCAAGCTTTCGTGATTGTTTTCAATCTGTGTTTACTGATCCAAAGCTTCAGATCAAGCCAGCAAAATTGCCACTTATCAGAAGCTTCAGAAGATCATTAACAACTCAAGAAAGATTGATCCAAAACACTGTAGCTCAAGACTGATCAGGAAAATAAAAGGATTATTTTTATTTAGAAATAAAGCCACTGGTCCAGTCTGACACAAAGCCTTTACAACGGCTATATTGGCCTTCATCCACTGCTTTCAAGCCTATAAAAGGAAGGCCACAGCTCAAGGAAAAATAAGAAGTTCAAGTGCTAACACAGCTATCACAATCATTCACATTCATACTTGAAGTTCTGAAAATCACTTACAGAATCACTTTTTAGTTAAATTGTTTTACTCTGATATATATTCTGATTTATCTGTAAATAATCGAATCTCAAACAAGAGTTGAGAATTCACAGATTCTAAACAAAATCAATCTCATCACTATTGTAAACTCAAACTATAAGAGTAAAAGATAGTTTGGGTAGATTGTAAGAAATCCTATCAAGATTGATAGGTGATTTGGTTAAACTTTTTATGGGTAGGAATTAGTTTAAGTTCTGAAAACAAAAGATCAAGGTTGATCTAGACTAGGTGCTGTAAAACCAAGAAGGTTCTTGTTTTAAAAACTTAGTGGAAAATCTCACTTCGTGAGGACTGGACGTAGCCCAAGTTTGGGTGAACCAGGATATATCTGCGTGTGGTATTTCTTATCCCTTATCTCTTTATTCAGTTTAATCGTGTTTCAAAGATTAAAATACAAAATTGTTTTCTGTTTTAAACACTAATCTGAACGTTCTCCGTTTTCTATTCAAACCAAGAACGTTCACCATTTTTCTGCTTCCTTAACCAAGAACTTTCTTGTATTTAAAACTGAAGTTTTTCTGGAAATTTTAAAAAGGGAGATTTACAATTCAAACCCCCCTTCCTTGTAAATCAATTTTGCTACTTCATATTTCACCTGGTGGCAAATTGATAACATATTTAACAATGAAAGAGGACCCCAAACACAAAGATCCAAGGTCAGGCATGTCATCGAATTGGTAGTTTATTACCAATGCCAAGACAAACATCAAAATTTGTTCAACTTTACATTTATGATATAGAAAATGAAATTCAAAACAAGCTCCAAGGTTTAAGGTATATATTATATCAGAATATTGTTTTTCTTATATATAACTTTGACAGATTCATTGTCATTTGATTAACATTGTTGCTATTATCAATTTATGTATATAAATGATTTTAAAATTTTGATGGGCACTTCCTTTAAAAGCACATAAACACCATACACTTATCACCACACTCAATTAAGATAAGTAAAATATTTATTTTTAGATTGTAGGAACACTAAAAATTTTGATCCAAATATTGTTAGGAAGTTATCATCAATGCTTTATCTACATAATACATATGATCAGTGTTTTCACATGGCAAGAGAAAGATTAAATAATGACAATATACAAGATTTAAAGTTGCATCTCATATTAGAGAGCTCTACAGATGGCAGATATACAATCAACCAACATTTTTAGAAGTAGCTGCACTCATTGTTGGTGATATAGATACAACACCACAAATAGATATCATCATGCAAAAACAGTCTGGCCAACTTCAAAGAATCGATGAATTTCATGCAAGCTACCTTGCATATCAATATCCATTGCTTTTTCCTTACGGTGAAGATTGATATAGATATGGAGTTTTACATAGAGAAAGCAAAAGAACTACGAAGCTCAAAAGAAATAAATTAAATATTATAGAATGGTTGGCATTTAGAATCCAATGCAGAAAAAATGAAGCTCATACACTGTTGTGTTCAAGAAGACTTTTCCAACAATTTTTAGTTGATGGATGATTAATGTTGGAATTTGAACGCCTGAAGTGGCTAAGGAAAAATCAATCCAAGCTTCGAGTTTCTAAGTATAAAATTTGAATAACGCAGATGGCACAGTTGAATCTCAAGGAAGTAACACAAAGAAAAGAGTAATTTTACCAGCATCATTTGTCGGGAGTCGAAGATATATGGATCAACTGTACTTTGATAGAATGACCATTTGCAGTCATGTTGGGTTTCCAGATCTTTTCATTACATTTACATGCAATCCAAATTGGCCAAAAATCATTCGACTTCTTTCACCAAAGAATTGAAGCCACATGATAGACTTGATATTATTTCAAGAGTGTTTAAAATGAAGTTTGATGAACTCATGTCAATTTGACAAAAAAAAAAACATGTTTTGGGGAAAGTAGTTGCATGTAAGTCCAAATATGCTATTACATTTAATAACAATTCTTATTTTTATAACATCATGTAACATTCAATAAATACATTTATTCATTTATACTAATACATATGGCATATATGTATATAATTGAATTCCAAAAGAAAGGATTACCCCATGCACATATACTTATCTTTCTACATCCCTCTAACAAGTATCCAATCCCAAATGATATAAATAAAATAATATCAGCAAAAAATAGTATCAAATCAACGATGTTCTTCAAAAACTAAGTGTTACTGAATCAATGTTTAGCTTGGATGGAAGCAAAAAAAATTTATCCACAAGCAATAGCTCTGACATATGGACAATTTGTGGGAAAACACTTGAATGACATTGGCTGATGGCATTTTGTATGCACAAAGAAAAATTGTTGGGAATCAAGGTTTGTTTACATATAACAACACAACTTTACAAGTTTGAAAACTTTAAATTCAATGTTGGAATTATGCCATTACATATGATAATCATATTAACCTAACTATGTTATTACTATATATTATATCATATTTGGAACTAAGTGGTGAAGAATTAAAAAATCTAACATTGATTGAAATAGAAAAACTTCTTCAATCAAATAGAAAGAGTCTTAAGAACTATCCATCACTTCAATATCTAAGTGATTACGTCACACCTGACTTGGGAAATTGTCTCATTTATGCCGAGTGCAGCTACGATCCACAAGTTGAACAACAAATTTTCATTGAGTTGTTTCGTTCTCTAACAGGTATATACCACTAAGCTAAATTTTAATAACCTTTCAAAAAAAATTTAACATATTTTTAGTGTAATGTTTGATATTTATTAAACTATATCACCAATTTTGTAGATGAACAAAGAAAAATCATTCACAAAATAATGCAAGCATTAGTACAACGAACAGGAGTATTTGTTCTATATGGATACAGTGGAACTGGAAAAACATTTATGTGGAGAACTATTGCATCAACAATACGATGGAACTGGAAAAATATTCGTTCAGATATCGTTCATGCATCCATAAATGCATCATATAGATGAGATCATTGTCAAGTGTTGATACTTACAAAGAACGTGTGTTTGCAAGAGGGAGCAACGCCATAAGAAAAAGCTGAGTTGCAAGAATATTCAAAATGGATGTTAGATATAGGTGATGGGAAAGTATCTGAGCCTAATGATGGTTATGGTGAAGTTCCTATTCCATATGATCTTTTAATATCCAATTTTGAAGACCCAATTGATGCTATTGTCCAAAGAACTTATCCAAATTTATTGGATAATCTTACTAATGAGGAATTTCTGCAACAAAAAGCTATTTTGGCTTCAACAATTGATGTTGTTGACAAACTTAATGAATATGTTCTCCAAGTAATACAAGGTACCATTTCTTACAACTTACTGTTTGTAATATATTATGCTTAATTTTAGATTTTAATGTTAATACAATGTTCCATTTTATATAATTAATTTAGGAGAAGTGAGAGAGTACCTATCATCAGATTGTATAGACAGATTTGAAGCTAATACTCCTTAGGCTTTTGATATTTTGACACCAAAGTTTTTGAGTTCATTAACAACTTCCGGACTTCTTAACCACAAAATTAAGTTGAAGGTTGGTACTCCTATCATGTTATTAAGGAACTTTGATCAATCAGAAGGTTTGTGCAATGGCACTCGCCTCATAGTCACCAAGGTAGGAAACCATGTGCTACAAGCAAAGATAATTTCTAATTTCTGGGAAGAATATAAGAAATCTGATTTATATCCCAAGAATGTCTATGTCACCTTCACAATCTCCTTGTCCTTTCAAGCTAATTAGACGACAATTTCCAATTGTGGTCTCATATGCCATGACAATTAATAAATCACAAAGACAATCACTTGACTGTGTAGGATTGTATTTGTCAATGCCTCTTTTTAGTCATGGCCAACTTTATGTGGCTTTGTCAAGAGTGAAGAGTAGAAGAGGTTTGAAGATACTAATACATGACAATGACAAACAACCACAAAACATTACAACTAATGTTGTCTTCAAAGAGCTTTTCAAAAACCTCTAACATATAAGTCATTTTAAAATCTTATTATATGATATATTAATAACTTGGTCTAAATTTTATTAGTTTTTTATACCCATATGAATCTACTAGAAGGACAAACAAATATAAGTGATTTAGTAAGTAAATATATTTAAATTATTTTCATTTTTATTACACGTTAGTTTAAACTATAATACTTAATTTTACTTCTTAGGTTCTTCCTTACGAGTTTCCAAACTTTGTCTGCACCCTTGAGTTTCAAAATCTCATTCTTCAAGGACCTACCGATGGTATAACCAAGTGCTCTATTGTCCTTACAAATACTCCGGTCAGATCAAGCAACATTGGATGAGGGTGAAAACTTTTTTGCCATGATGATCATTTTCAACCTGGGACCATTTGCACTTTCATTTTCCATTTTTAGTGGAAAACACTGCTATTATGACGAAATTGGGGAACTAGAATAGACTCTTTTTGATGAACTTCTTTTTAATTATAAAACAATACATGTTTCTGAACATATTTGTAGGATGTGTTTGTAGTTTATACTACAACCATTTTGCTGAACTGACTAAATTGTTGAGCTACCTTTGTTTGTCATCTACTGCGTTATGCTTTTGTATTTTGTTTAGGGTAAGCAACATTGTTATCTCATATTAAGTTAATTTTTGTTAAATCGAAGTTCGTTTACTATTAGTGTTTTCTGCACGTGTTTCAAATAATTCAACTATATTTCACACTCATGCAATTATACAAACAACAATATCTTTGTAAATAGTGAATCACATTGGTATTTTATTTACTACTTTCAATAATAAAAATTACTAACTAAAATATGCTTTAACTTCTATAATATAATCGATTAACAAAATAATCCACCACCACGCGTGAACCCGTGCGAATGCACGGGTCCTTTACATGTTTCTAAAGAAAACAATAACACTTGCATAAAAAATAACACTAACATAATAAAGCTGAGTTAGGATGCTCTACATTCTCATCTTCACCTATTAATTGGTTTGGTGTCGAAGCTAACATACACAACGAGGTTGATGTGAACTTGGAAAGTTTTGTTGGCATCCTTGGAGGAGGAAGGACAATCTCAAATTTCATTTGTGCCTATCGTTTGGGTGAGTTATGGAAAACAAGAAATAACATATTTCTCCAAAAAGAGGTGTTGGTTGATAAAATCGTTGAGGAGGCAAATATTTTAGCTTGGATGTGGTTGTGTCACAAATCTAAAGGGTTCACATTTTCACTCCCACTGGCCATTGAATCTGAGAATTGCTTATTGTCGACTGGAGAGATGATCTTGGAGCTGTATGAAGTCACATTCACTCTCTATCTAGCTAAGAAACGCCGAAGGAGTTAAAAAAGGAAGTTTCGAATTCAAAGTTAGAAAAGTTAACTTAATTGCTAATTTAGTAATAGGCGGTGACATAAAGCTAGCTATCTGTCAAAAATCATGTAGCTAATATTACGCTGAATCTCAATTTGCATAATTGTTAAAAGTATACCTTCAGGATAAATATGCTTATTTTCGTCTTGGGGTGATATTAGGGTAGAACTAAAGATACCTTTCGCTGTATTTGAAGCATGCTATGGTGTATTTTGTATCTTTGTTTTGGGGTTTCATAGTGGGAGAATTCTTTTATTATAACAGGTTGGTATTTGATCATTGTTTCTATCCTAAGCTTGCACACTTTGTGTTGCTTTTGGATTTTGTTGAATGAAAAACATGTTTGCTTTTGCAAAGAGAGAGAGAGAGAACAAAAATCAAAAAATGGTTTCTGAGTTTTTAATGCCAAGCAAGGATTGAAATGTTAGCAAAGCAAAATCCTAGTAGTAATGAATAACAGGAGATTGTGCACTTAGTTGTGGCCCAACCAAAATAATATTTAAGTGTGATGTGGTGGCATCTATGTTGTTGATTGACACCTGTAGAAACTTTACTCAAAATTGTTCTCAAATGTATATTAACAGAAATATTTCAACTATATGTGCTGATAAATACTTAATACTTAATCAGACCTTTTACTTAAATGTTCCCTAATTCAATTGTAAGGGGTCAAACTTTACTCCTGTAAAGATATGTATTGCACTTAAGCCATTGGCCAACCTACACATTACCTAAATCATTGCAAGAAAAAGATCACGCGAATATTTAACATTAAAAGGTTATAAAGAAGCATGTATCAGAGACAGCTATGAGACAACACAAATATTATGAAGATGCCAAGTTCTCTTCCAAACCAAAAATGGTACATATATCCCGTACTATGATAGAATATTGGTTTTAAATAATGGTCAAAATACTAAGGTATGAAGAAGTAGAAAATACTTAAGAATATTGCATACCCATCAGATTGATGCAACTGCTAAGGATATGAAGGAATTCGAAACCAATCTATATTCCTGGTTGTTGCTCTAAAAAATAAAAGATAAGTTGTAAAATCTAAAAAGCAGTAGGAAAAAATTCAACGGATGTGAGCTATGAATGAGATATATCAAACGGCAGTTTTCTTGTTCCTGAAATTTTCCTTCATCATGGCAAACTTCTTCTTGCATTGATTCACAGTCTTTCCCGGTACAGCTGCAGATACTCGCTCCCATCTCTGATTAGCTTCCTTTGGAAAGGTTTTCAAAGCTTGAACTAGTGCTCTTTCCTGCACTGCGGACCATGCATCTTGTTCGGAAACTCCTTGAGACTCTTCTGAGCTGGTGCTGTTTGTTGTTGTTGTTGTTACTGCTGGTGTTGCTGTTGCTGTTGCATTTGGTGTTGGTGTTGCTGTTGGTGGAGGTGGTGGTGTTGTTGAGGTGGCAGCACTATTTTCAGGTGTTGTTGCTGATATTGAAACCCCTTCCAATTCTTCCCTGGTTGACAGTGGAGATGCAATTGATACAGCAGGTTTCCTTTTCTCAAGAAAAGTGTCAAAAGCTTTGGATGTATCGGGCTTCTGAAGGAGAACGGTTTTCGTTGCTTTCATAATTTCCTCAACAGATCTTCCCGTGCCTATGTATTCTGCAACAACCTCCCATCTCCTTGAAGTTCCCTTGGGAAACTTAACCATCCCTTTTCTCAATAGCTCAATCTCTTCTTTGGTCCAAGGCTTCTCCTTCTTCTCTTTGTAGGCTTCTAGAGAACTACTGCTTCCATTAGCCTTAACAGACCCATTTTGTTGAATACTTTGATTGATTTTCTCATCAGCATCGTCCTTCTTGCAACTCAGTGCATCTCTTATAGCTTTTGCTTGCTCCAGAACCTCTTTGCCTTCCATTTTCTCACACAAACCCCTCAGCTGTAAGAGATCAAATGACATGCAAAGCTTTTCTACATCATCTACAGAAATATCAAGTACATGTTGTGACGAGATAGTTCCCGAGAGAGTTCGAAGGCGAGTTCGCTCCTTCCGCAACAGCTTTTTCTCTTTCTCCTTCACCTTCTTCTGTTGCAAAGCAGCTTCAGCAGCTAGTTTATCTTCCTCTGCTTTTCGTCGCTTCTCCTCTTGTGCAATTCTGGCTTCTTCTTCTTCCTGCAACTTCTTTGCCATGTACTTAGCCTCCTTTTTCCTTTTCTTTTCAGCCTTTTCCTCTTCCTTTCTTCTCAATATTCTTGGATCCCTCTTGTAAGCATTATCAACAAGAGTGCGAACTCGTGCATACTCTTCTTTCCTAGCTTTTTCCGACAGTTTTGCATTCTGCCTTTCCATCCACCTTCTATGATCTCGAGAATCAGCTTGCTCGAGATCAAACTCGTCAGCATGGGGAAACTCCCTCCAACTCTTAAAGGAGTACCAAAAATTGTAGAAATTGTCAACTTCTTTTATGGGAGTCTTATCATCACCAAGAAATGGAATTGGTTGAGTAACAGACCACCGTCCATTCCTCAAAAAAGCAGGGCCAAACACCTTGAAGAAGTCTTGTGGAGCACAGTCAGTGGGAATTTCATCATCAAACTCATCCGTGGAATCATAAATCCTTCTCTTCAAAGGATCAACCAACACTTCATACGCCTCCTGGATTGCCTTAAAATGAGATTCAATCTCCTCCTTTTTCGCCAGCTTCGCATCTTCAGTTTCCTCCAAAAGAAGAAGAGAAGCCTGTTTGTCAGGATGAAACCTCAAAGCAGTTTCACGATAGCTTTTTCGTATTTGGTCCTCTGTAGCAAGATACCTAAGATGGCTCAAACCCAATAATGCATAGTGATCCTGCTGCTGCTTATCTCCATCACCAGATTTCTTTTTGCCCTTGCTACTATAAGAATCAGAAGGGAGATAAGTCTGTTCTTTCTCATCAACCACTTTCTTAATATCAGCTTCTTTGTCCTTTTCCTCCTTAACACCAAGAAGTTTAAGGGCAGCTGAATGAAAAGAATGACCTGCAGGTTCATATTTCAACGCCTTGGCTGGCAGACAATTTGACGATACAAAAATAGGCTGTCCATCAACAATCTCTTCGGAGTAAGTAATAAGACGATATTTCATATGTACAGCCATAATAGTGGCTGGACAATATCCTTTAACTTTAATCGAACAACTTCCTCAGATGTAACTTTGTATAGACTCCAACCTGCATCCATATAAAGATTCAAATAAGAAACTTTCGTGCCAACAAATCATTCAATTAAATCATTAATTTCTGTATAGTCGAAGAATAGTGTACAAGTACATATTCTCCAACCAATAAAATAAAATTAAATATAGATATAAAGTGAAGTGAAAAAACAGCTAAGAATGCAACATGAATGGTTCCCAATATAAGTGTATATTATAGATAATAATTTCGTTAACAGATTAACAGAACAACTAAAACAAAGAGCTGCGGCTACACATACATCATACACAAACCTCAGATGATAGAAAGAACTGCAAATTATCGTAATATTTTATACACAAACCTCAGATGATTTTACAAAATAATTTAATTAACACGAGACATCAGAAATTATTCAAAGGTGGATCGACATACCTGAAATATGACTTCGAAAAGTGATTGTTTAATGCGAAAGCGGAGAACTTGGGTTTGTAAAGTGGCGAGATCGAAGTGAAATTGGAGCTAGGTTAAGGTGGTGAAGGAAGTGTTTAATTTTAGGGTTCGGAGTGAGTGTTGAAGAATCGGTCATATCTAAGCTGTTGAAACAGCTGACTTTATAGGGTTGGATAAAAGTTGGGAGAATTGGGCCAGCCCAAGGATTTGATTTGTTTTTTTTTGCTGGACTCTCAATTATACTTTTTTTTTATTATTTAGATTTAACGTATTTATAAACTACGAGAATTTAGCCCGGAAAATTTGCAACTAAAGTTAATTTATAATTATAATAATATAAAGTATAATTTATTTAAAACCAGTATATTTTTAGTCTGTACATAATAAATAAGGTTACTAGTTTCTACTATTTTTAGTCTGTTTATTTTATAAGCACCTTTTTTAAATTCACATTTATTAAGAAAAGAGATAGTGTATTAAATATAATGTAGTCAAAATTTGACCCCTTATTTAACCAATAATTTTATCGATTTAAAGTTTAAAAATCTAATTACATAATTAAACTAAATGTATATTTTTATTTTTAAATTTTAGAATGAATAATATTTTGAGATGTTGATAAAACAATGTTAAATAAAACTTTTATTTCAACTCTCTAATTCTAAAGAGATCTTAGAAATTGAGTACTTGGTCGAGAGGTGACTAAAATTTAATGAATGATTTATTTGATTATTCATTAGATTGAATATTTACAAATAAAATGTAGTCGTAGAACGCAATAACTTTATAAGTGATATCTCATTCGAGTAAATTAATTATCTCTTTAGTAAACATTTGAATAATATTAAAAACGTTTGTTATGATAGTATAAAAAATAAAAAAAAATATATATGATAAATTATAAATTTGCATAATTTTATAATTTATACACGACTAAAATGCGTATCTTACTTTAGTTTTGGGTGCAATTATAACAACTACCAATGCATCAAATTCTATTATAATGTTGTAGTTAAATATACTTGCACCAAATTAGTATTAAAATGAAATACTTATTGGAAAAACCTCCAATTTTATCTCATCCGCATTTTTTTTAAAATTGATGGTTTAAAACATTTTTTGTGTTAGTGTGTGTAACTCTAGGGTTCTATAGTATACATACCATTATTGCACATTAGCTATAAGTGAGATCATGTTAAAAATAATTCATTTAACTTACTGCAAAATTATAATGCAAAATTAGAATTTAACGTCGCAAGAGTAATGTTATGATGAATAAACATTCAAAAAGTTATCGTATTACACCTCTTTCATTGTGTTTTACAAAATATTATTTTTAAAATATAATTTAAATTTCAAAATAAACGTTTATAATTTGTGTAATTGTGAGAAAGAGGAAAGAAAAAGTGCATTAGAATAATGGTAAGATATAAAATATGAAACAGGGAGACGAAAATACGTCCATGAGAGATATGAAGTTCTTGTATTATATCTACATGTTTTCAAACCTACAAATTAAGTTTGACATTTTTTAGTAAAAAATATTTAATACGAAAAAACATTTTTATAAAAGAAAATGATAAAAATAAATAAATTTTATTCGTGTTTGTTTGTTTTTTTTAATAACGCCTAAACTTAAAATTTAATGTTCTATCTAAGAGTTTATTGAACTATAACTTAAACAACTTCAACGTAAAAAATTATGCAAAAGGAAAAAATTACCGGGATTAAAGGCTATGTTGAGTAAAAAAGATTGTTCATAACAAAATTAATTAAGATTAAAAGATTTTATTTGACAAAATTATTAAGATTAAAAAAGATAAAAACCCTACCTAAAACCTCGCCGGAAGCTTCTATCGTGTTGTTGGTGGTTGGTGTTGGTGAGTTTGGTCAGCTAGCAATAATGAGAGGTTTCAATGGAGCGTTATCCCTTGCCAGAGCCTTAAGAGGCAACTCCACCGCCGTTGCCACCTTCCTCCGACCTCCGCGAACAGCTCCCTATGGCGCCACCTGTTGGACTTCTTCTAATATTGTTGATCGCTCTGGCCTATCAACCGTCCCTGTTGTTCGCAGCGACGATTTAGGGTTTAGGTATTATGGTTCTGCTGCCACTGCTACGTCTCTATCGCAGAAAGACCTCAAAACGAGAGGATCAGAAGAAAATAACTTCAAACCTAAAGAAGTTGTTCTCTTTCAGTACGAGGCCTGTCCATTCTGCAACAAGGTTAAAGGTAGAAGTAATTTATTTAATTTTTGGTAATTATTTTTCCTTAACATGATTAAACGTTTGGATTTAATTAAAAAGTGAACTAATGTGTCATTCATTTTGAACATTCGTGTTAATTTGATTAGATGGATATTGATTTGAATTTCCTAATTTTTTAGATTGATTTTTTTTTCTCCAGCTTTTCTAGATTATTACGATATTTCGTATAGAGTGGTGGAAGTAAATCCGATGAACAAGAAGGAGATTAAATGGTCTGATTACAAGAAGGTGCCTATTGTTACTGTTGATGGTGAACAATTGGTTGACTCTTCAGGTTTGTAATTTTTTTATTATTACTTCCATTTATGGTGTATTTTTGTATTGAATGTTGTTTTGAAATGTGAACTCTGCTGTATTTGTTTGCAGACATAATTGATAAATTGGTCAAAAGGATACATCCAGATTATGACCTAAATGCAGATGAAGAGAAGAAGTGGCGTGAGTAGGTTTTACTAATCCTTTCTTCTTGTTTATTTGAATTAAATTTGTTTCTTACAACTAGGCACTAGCTATCTTTTGTGGTTAAAATTTACTAATCTAGTTGCACTTGCACCACTGCCAAGGTTTTAAATTACTGTTTTGGTTACATCACAATTTTTATGTTGTAGAGTTGCAGATAAATGCAACTGATTTGACTGTAACCAGCTTGCAGATACGACATAGTTGTTGACTGCAATTTAAAACCACGAATTTTGCTGCATGCTTGTTTTTCCCATGGTTGTACTTTCTTTCGTGTAATAGTGGATGCATGACTTGATATATAGGTGGGTGGATAATCATTTGGTGCATGTTTTGTCGCCAAACATATATCGAACTGTTTCAGAAGCTCTTGAATCGTTTGATTATATAACCACTAAAGGTAAGGTTTTGACTACAAATCTATCTGTTGTGAACTGTCATTTTATTTCTTATTTCTTTCGGAAAGTGAAAAGTTTGTGATATGAAAGCACAAATCATGCTGTATTGTAAATTGTATGCCAGAGCTAATAAATGAACTATGGCAGATTCTATTTTTGGACCAATCTCATACAATTTTGTATCTTTTAAGAGTATATTTCATATTTCTCAAAAACAGTACAGAGTTACTGATGATATATTTCACTTTCTCTACTGATCATTTCCTCTGCCATTTTCCAAAACTTAAAGATAGTTTATTTTAAGGATCTAATTACTTGTTACATTGAGTTACTTAATGCAAATTTTTTGATATTATGTAGTAGGTGACTGGTGACCCTAAAATATGAACAATGGGATTGATATGAACCTGCATGCGTCAATGTATGATGTTGCTGACCCCCTGATTCATCGATCTGATTTGCTTCTCAATTTAGGTTCTTGCTTTTCATGCACAGTTTGAAAAGTAAAACTATATTAGCTGAAGCAATATTTATCAACCATTACAATAGTGATTACTTTTTGTCATTCCCCATTATTGTCTGCTGCATTCTTTTTCTTTTTTCTCATTTTATGCTTTTTATCCTGAAGTCTAGCATGTTATCGAGTGTAAATAAGTTTCAAATTCTCCCTCTAAATACACAGGCAATTTCAGTTTATATGAGAGGTTGGTGGCAAAGTATGGTGGGGCTGCTGCCATGTATTTCGTGTCGAAGAAATTGAAGCAGAGACACAATATCACTGATGAGCGTGCAGCATTATATGGAGCTGCTGAACAATGGGTTGATGCTTTGAAGGGCCGAAAATTTCTTGGTACGTTCAAGTTCAATGAACGTAATAGAGATTGAGATATGATACAAAAAATATTAGGTATATATGTTACCATGAAGAAGACTCATAACACTGTAAGTGCTTGTATTTGTGGATTTTGGCAGGTGATATGGAACCTAATTTAGCAGATCTTGCTGTCTTTGGCGTTTTAAGGCCCATCCGTCACCTAAAGTCAGGTCGAGATATGGTAGAGCACACAAGGATTGGGAAATGGTTTTCTGAGATGGAACATGTTGTAGGACATGCCTCCCGAATATGAGTGAGCGTAGATAGACTATTTCTAAGTTAGCTCCAACTATGGATAACGAAATGCTACATGAGGAAACCACATATTAAATAAGTTTGCTTCTACTATGTTTGGTGAGTCTTGATAAGCAAAACATGTTTTGTTCTATTATTTATTTATTTATTTATCTTCTTGTAGTGGTGATCTGTGATCACACTGTTCTATAAAATACAGGGATATATATAGCATAGAGAGCAAGGACCGTGCTGATTGAGATAGAAAATCATCAATGATAAATCATATTCTAATGTTTTCTAGAGGCACATAGAAATGAGAAGACACGAATTTCCCATGAGATCTTAATCTAAGTAATACAAAGAATATTGGAATAGAAATTTAGTTGAGTTTCTGAATTTAAAATTATGAAATGATTTTTTATGCATTAATAAGAGAAAGGATGATTGTTGCAAAAACAACTCTTATGTACAAAGGTTGTTACAGAATTGCATAATAAGTTAAAGCTGAATGCAAATGTGTCATAAGACACATGTTAAAGAAATTATTATTTGAAATATGCTCTTAACAATTTCTTGTAAGTGCCATCCAAATTTATATCGGACATATATAAATAAATTCTTTTATGAATACTCAATAAAGCAACCGATGATAACTCTTTAATTGCATTTATGTTTTTTAAAAATAATAGCTGATAAATTAGTGTTTACGATCATTTTCAAGACTGAACCAGTGAACCATGTATCTTCATCTTAAATTTTATTTTATTTTATTTTTTTCTGAAACATCTTAAAACTTGTTTGATATATCCCTCGACTCACCGACTGAAATTAATATATGTTTTGAAATTTTTAAAATACATAAAATATGAATAAATAGCTAAGCAACACTTGTGTTTTTTTTAAATTATTGTAAAAAAAATATTGGTTGAATTGTACTTTTAATCCTATTTTTTTTAGAGATTCATGAAATTGTTCTTCTTATTATAAAATCTGACAATTTTAGAATGTTGTAAAATGTTTTAAATGACATTACATGTGATATGATAATATGAAATAATTAATACTTATGAAATTATAATAAAATTCCAAAAAATTGCAATTTCAATTTCAAAAATCATTCATTTTTGTAATTTAATTAATGACACATGAATATTTAAAACATTTAGATGCTTCTATATTATGAGATTGTATATCACATCATATTTTTTTTAGTTCAAAAATACGAGAGATTGACCAATACTATCGTATTTTAAAATAGGGATAGACTAATTATGTAAATCGCTGAAAATAGAGAGACCAAAACTATAATTAAGTAAAACATATTTAAATCCTTAAATTAAATTGGATTGTTGGCAATATTTCTTTTGCTTGATTGCAGTTTTAGTCCTTTATTTTAATAATTTATGGATTTTGATCCCTTATTTCTAAATCAACATTCCTAATTTTGTCAATTTTTTAAATTAGACTCGTCTTTTTTCACTTATGTGCATGCGAGTTTAATATGATGTAATATTTATCAATTTAATAAATTATTACCATGTGAGATTATATTAAAATATATAAATTATTTTTATAAAATATATAATATTTAGATGTTAAAAGTTCTATATAAAACAGTAAAATAAAATCAATAAAAAACCAGTATAAAACTAAAAAATATTAGACAAATGTCAAAAAAAATTGTAAAACCAATAAAATTACTTGCAAAATATCAATAAAAAAAAGCAGTTAAAAATCCAAAAAAAAATCAGTAAAAACTAGAAAAATGCCAAATAAATATTGTAAACTAGAAAAATTACTTGGAAAATACCTGTAGGAAAAACAGGGAGAACCAAATAGAAAGAAAAACAGTAAAAAATACTAGAAACAATGCAAAATATTCCAAAAAAATACAACTAAAATACCATAAAATGTCAAATAATTATATGCACCATAATGTCACCTAAGTCATAAGGTATAAACTAGTCATTCAAAAGTAATGTCATGATGTTACTTAAATTAAAAGCAAATGTCATAATGCTAAAAGTTTAAAAAAATGCATAACACTTTCATTTACAAAAATAAGATATATGCTTTAAGCTTAACTGTCTAACATCAATTATCTAACTATCTTGACTTGGTGCTTGTGATATTTGAGGTTGAAGTACTTGTGATCCTTTAGATAACACAATTGATGCTTGTGGTCGTTCGGGTTGAAGTGTTTTTGAACTCTTGCCAACTAGAGATGGCCTATACAAATAGGGGTGATAATAGGTCAGGCTATGCTAGGCTTTGAAAGGCTTAAGTCTGGCCTACGACTTATCATAGGCTTTTTTCGGCTTGGTCTGGCTTAAAAACCTATTTCAAAGCCTAATTCACATTAAAACATTTAAATGTTATATTTTACATTTTTTTAAATATGCTAAATTAGACAGTTTTATATAAGAAAAACTAATAAAATTATAATCAAATCTAATATAATAAAATAATATTAAAATAGCCTAATTGATATGCTTTAAAATAGGAAATAATAATATTAATACATAATAATAAAAATAACATTAATAAATAATATATATATATATATATAGGTCGACCTGTCAAACCTAATAGGCTAAGCTTGAACCTAATCTATTTAAATAAATAGACTTTAAAAATAGTTTGAGCATAGACTTCTTATTAAACAGATCAGACCATAAGTAGGCCAGGTCATAGGCTCCTCACGGATGGTCTAACCTATTCCCATCCCTATATACAAATCAACACCATAAAATCACAAGGAAGAACACAACAAAATCAACAACGTAAAAATACAGTAGTAAGATAAGCAAAACCCTAAAATAAAATTAGAAACCGTTACAAGCAAGCCCTGGACTAGAGTTACAAAATTAGTGGCAAACTCACTGAGAACAATATAATTACAAACACAAATTACGAAAACCCTAAACAACACTATAGATTTGAATGAGAAAATAGACACATACATTGAACACAATTGATGATTTAAAGATGAAATTATTTACACATTTGATGATTTGCAAAACACAACTACAGTGAATCACAAACACAACAAGCGTAGTAAAATCGCGAGCAGAACAAACACATAAGAATTGTGAGTTAAATAGAGTTGAATCAAGAGCATAAAAAACACAAAAGAATCATGAGTTAAATTGCAAAATAAGCATACCATAAATCACAAAAGAATTACAACTGAATCACGAGTTGAAAAACAACCCACATATGAATGCATGAACTCAGGCGAATGATAAACACAACAAAAAATCGTTCACATGTGAATGATGAACACATAAAAACAAATTTATTGCATGTGAAAATGTTGATGATGATGAGTTCGAATGTGAATGAGGAACTAGGGTTCTTAGGGTTTTCCTTTCCTGCTTTATATTTTTTACTTTGAGTCAATTATTCTACTTGAAAGAAAAATAAATTTTTGAAAAATAATTGTGTATTTTAATTAATTAATAATAGGATTTTTACAATGAATAAATTATATTTATTAATATATATATGATAGGGACATTAATTTTTAAATTAATAAATGTTACGCCATATTAAAATGTGCCATGTCATATAATGAAAAAGAATAAATCTAATTTTAAAAATGAAAAAAATTAAGAGATCAAAATTTAAATATTGCTAAAAACATATAATAAAATTTGAATTTAGCGTATTTCTCTTTGAGGAAGGATTGCTGGTGATATACAACTAACAAATTTTGTTTTTGTTTTTATTAAAAAATTAATAATGATAATTTTTCCTTTTTTAAAAATTAGAATAAAGAAATGAGAGAGAGAAGAAGAAGTGGATTTGTTTTGGCTGAGTTTGTAAGCAACAAGTCGTAACCCATTGTGAACGATCTCTCCGCGTCGCTGTCTATAGATCATCATCTCTGAAATTCACACAGATCAATAATCCCCTTGCAGAGAAACTCTTCAATTCATCGCGATCAGAACCATGCATCAAGGAGATTACACCTCCGCTCCATATTATCAATTCCCCCACATGCAAAACCCAAACCCAATCCCCAATCCTACCCCTCCTCCATCCGATCCACTTCCGAACCACTACGCTTCCGCACCTCCCTTCACTCCCAACAATAATTACGATTATCCTTCTACCTATTCTCCATACCCTCCTCATAATAATAATAATAATAATAATAATAATAATAATAATAATCCCGATCCTGTTCTATCTTCCTACCCTCCATCCAACCCTAATTTCAATCCTCCCTTCGAATCTAATCTTCCCTATCAACCACCCTCACAACCCTATTATCCACCCTATGATCAACATCAAACGCCTCCAAATTACGCCCCTCCTCACTCCTCAATTCCACCAAACCCTAATCCTAATCCCAATCCCAATTCATCGTTATATAATTCGGCTCCGTATATTCACACCGCCTCTTCTGTTCCTCCGATTCCAACCTACGAAAACCCATACGAGAATCAGGTGAAGTCCGATTACAGTGGCGGTGCCTATTTCGATGACAGGTATGGTAGTTTTAATCGGAGTCGTTCTGATTTGGGATCTGAATTATACGGTAAGCGGCACGATGGTGGTTTGTCTCGGTATGAAGGAGGAGGTGGCGGTGGTGGTGACGAAGGTTACGGAGATGGGGTGTATGCTTATGAAGGTGGAAAATTGGAACCGTATGGGGCACGTGGTACGGCTCCGAAATCTTCGACTTGGTCTTCATCGCCATCTTTCGATGATTTTGGGAGGCCGATTAGTTTTTCGTCTCAGAAAGAGTCGTCAGTGGCTAGTAAGATTGTGAAAGCTGTGCCAAAGGCTGATGCGCAAGATGATGTGAAAAGTGGGGTGCAAAAGTTTCGAGTCAAGCTGTTGGCAGAGAGTGGTGGTCAGAGCACAATGGATGTTCTTTCCCAGGTATGAAGAGGATAACAATTAGAGTAATTTGTTATGATTGTCTATTTTATTCTGCTAGGTTAGCTTTCAATTGATCAATTCCAGTTATTTATTAGATTAGATTAGATACAATAATGCAGTCATCGAATGTTGTTTCATTTAGGTTTGTTTGGATAAATAACTAAATTAATCGCTTACACCATTAACACTTACCATATAGGTGCTTACTTATAATATATTTCTATAAAAGATAAAATATGTGTTCATATAAACTATAAGCTATTTTCATGAGCTATCTTGAAGAGATTATGAAAATTAGCTGAAATAGCTTATCAACATGTCATAAGCTGTTTTTATAAGCTCTCTCGAATGGTTTTACAAGTGCTTATGCAAATAGATAAACTCAAATAGGTCAATCCAAACAGACCCTTATTTTGTTATTGTAATATTGTACTTATTAAACTCATAGTCAGGCAGGTGTTGGTGTGCTGCTTTTATATAAACAGGTTAAAGCCTTTGTTCAATTATCATTCCACTGGTTCACTAACTGGCCTGAATTTTTTTCACACGCATGATTGCAGACAATATCTGATTATTTTTTTGTCGAAAGTACGTTTGCAAATGGTTTGGCATTGCTGCTGATTTAAATAAATATTTTTGTTAATGCTTGTTCTTTCAGGTTGGTTTGGATGGAATTCGCATGCTAGATCCAAATACTAGTCGGACATTGAGAATATATCCTCTTGAGAACATAACCAGATGTGATGTAAGCTTCTTATTTTCTGTCATGTTACTTCATTGTAACTGCGAGTTTCATTTTCCTATTCAATCTCAAGGTCTTTATATAATGTTTTGTTAATGGAATAACAGAGATTTGATTCATCTACCTTCGCATTTTGGTCGAAGAGCCCTGTTGACATTGAGCCAAGACGTATCAGATTGCAGTCTAATAGTTACACTACAAACACACTTTTGGATACAGTGACTGCTGCAATCATACAGGTTTTCAAAGAATTTAATCCTTCTGTTATGACAATTGATAGAATAGTTCATATTTTTGATAAATTGGTTACAGCATGTTTCATTTTAGGAAATTTTTTTGGAAGACCTTGGGTTTTTGTATTTTTTCTATGGTTGTCTTGGAAAGGATTTAGTTTTAGTTGCTTGTCATGTTTGAGTTGCAACATGATTGATGAATGGACTGGAACTACATGAAAATATAAGAACAAGCTGAATAATATGAGAAAATGTTAGTCACAACAGGGCTATATTGAGTAAGATAGATTAACAATAAAAAGGAAAGTGCAGATAGCTTTGAGAATGTTTGATTATCTCCCTTCATAAACCTTTTTCATACATTCCATGCTCCTCACGTTATCTTGTCTCTTCTGTAGCCTGATTTTCTCCCTTTCTAAACCTTTCTCGTGCTTTCCATGCCCTTCACATTTCCTCTCTCTTCTCTAACTTAATTCCTTTCCCACTTGAGCCTCTTCCTAAAATACATCTCAGATCGTGGTAGGGTTTATCACGAAGGGAAAGTGTATTGAAGGGAACCTTTTTGGCCGTGGTGCTCTATATGAAGACTGATTACCGATGGATAATTTGTTATATTTGATGTTACATATCTACCTCATAGTTGCTATCTAATTGATCTCATGAAAATGTAATGCATGTTGGATCTGTGAGTTAAGGATGAACCAAGGAATTTTGAATAGTTGGGGCAACTTATACATAAATTTGCTGCTTTATATATACAAAATTTTATTTTTGAAATCATAAATATACATCATAATTGTTGATGCCTTGGAGTTGGATGCAAGGGTCACTATACAAAATAGTTCACATTCCTTACAACTTAAAAGCTGCCAAATAGTGTTGACCACGTCTCTGATAATGAATTCATGGTTTGGGCTGTTGACCCTAGTAAGCCATAGAATGGAATAGAAAATTTAATTACATTTGTTTCATATTCCTTAAAAGCTGCCAGTTTCTATCGTGTCTCTTGAAATGGTTAAAAAACTAATCATCACTTCAGTGATATGAAACTAATCACTTCTTTTGTCATTATTCTTTACCAGATCCTAATCCAGTTAAATAGCTTGTAGTATTTTTTTTTCTTGGGGCCTTTGCCTACTTATCAAGTTTTCTCGTATTGCTTGTTATATATGTCTTACTCATTTTTTAATGCAGTTCAAGGAAATGGGTGGAAGCAGGAGGCCTGTTGAATCATTAAAAACCAATGAACAGCCTACCGAAAGAAAGAAAGGCCTTGGTGATTGGATGAATATGATTAAACCTGCCAACGAAGAGAAAGATCATTGGGTAACGATAGATGCAACTTGAGTTTTCTCTCTCCTTTCCCCAACTAAAAGATCCTATGGTTTTAGCATTAATGTTTTCTTTCAAACCATTTTCATTTTCACTAAAATGCAATTTCCAATTTTCTCATCTTCACTTGGTTGACCGTGATTGTTTGAACATGTATAATGTTAATGTATAATTGGATGGTCCCTAATATGAACCCAGTCCGACGGTGGACCTCCCTATTTTACTCATTTTCAAACAGTAATTTGCTAACTATTGAACACCTCAAAACTATGTTTTTATTGGTTTTCCCTATTGAACCCCTTAAAATAACGTCCATATTAGGTGCCACCATATTATTCAATTTATTTACCGAATGTTAGCCTTCCTCTCTATTATTTGTGGAAAATTTCTTAATGCCACTCAATTTTAATGAAAATTGATCGATCAACTTTATTAACCTACTTTATTTTAACCAGGATCCTTGTTCATTAGTTCTTATCACTATTGGAATCTTGACCATATTTTTGTGTGTGTATAGGTCCCAGATGAAGCGGTCTCAAAATGTACAGCATGTGGCACTGATTTTGGGGCTTTTATACGCAAGGTTGGTCTCCCTGTTTCCATTCTCATGCTATGTTTTCTCTTTACCGTGCCTTTTTTCTAATGACAGGATCCTCTGCTTTTACCAGCATCATTGCAGGAACTGTGGTGACATTTTCTGTGACAAATGTACACATGGTAGAATTGCTCTCACCACTGATGAGAATGCTCAGCCAGTACGAGTTTGCGACCGATGCATGGTATGCGCGATATTTATTTTGGGTTTTCCTCTTGATCACTCTTGAGATAATGGAAAAGAGGATATTTTTTTTGGAATGTGTTTGCTTTTGTGTAATTGCTGAGGTAGTAATGATAAAAATTGTGATATCAATTGGGGATTTTTTTTCTTCTGACAAAGGGCCTCTCCCCCATCCCCGCATTTCTGTTATATTGATTTAGTGTGTTAATTGTTAAAATTATTATAGAAGCCATGTTCTTAAGTTTCTTACCTAACCTGCTGTACAGGCAGAAGTGACTCAAAGGTTATCTAGTGCTAAAGAGTCATCAAATAAACCTCTGTTGCAGAGTCACGAGGATCTTGCCCGGAAACTTCAGGTGAATATTTGTGGCATGTTGTACTTTTACTACTTGTGTCTTGGTTTTTCCTTGCTCATGGAAGGCTTTAAATTTGGTTATATAGTTTCTTGGTTAATCTTACTTTTGTTCTGTAAGCGTGCTTCAAATGCTGATTTGTTTTGTCGGTGAATGTCTTGGCAGGAGGAGCTGGAGCGAAATCGGAAGTCATCAGGTAATGTAATCTGGGTTCAATATTTGGAGTCTGTGTTGTAACATTGCTGAAGATTTTTTATTCATATAATTTCTAAAGATGTAGGTTTCAAGTAATGTGTTGCGTGGGTAATTTAATTCAAATGGCTGGATTTTTTTAACAATATTTGAATTAATTGTTGTGGCTCATTTAAGTGGTTTGATTTGCAGGTTCCAAGTCTGAAGGATCAGGAAGACGGATGAAGGAAGTTGCATGTCCTATTTGCACTGTCCATCTGCAGGTTTGAACATATTGCTTAATTTCCGTGCAGCTATTATGTATATATCATTACGTCATCTTCATCTTCTTTTTTGTCTTTGTTTTTGAATAATTGCAGGTCCAGGTACCTAGCTCGGGTTCAGAGACCATTGAGTGTGGAGTTTGCCAGCACCCATTTCTTGTGAGTTCTTATTAGAGTTCAGATAACATGGATACAGATGAAGGTGTTTCTACGTTTCAAGTTCTAAATTCAATTATTTTGCCAATCTATTAGCTCTTACACATTAACTAATGTATTGGGATTGCCTTATGTTTACTTTTTATCTTTGGGCTTGTTTCGTGACTATTCTCTATCTGCATCGTTTTACTTTTCTCCTTTTGTCCTTAGAGCTTGTTGTTTATATGTTTTTTTAACTTTTCATCTTCGTTTATGCTCTTGTATAAAATAGACCCAATTGTATAGCTATGTGAAATTCGTTCTGGTTTGAGCCAATATGATATACTGCTAGCACTAAATATACTGTTTAGGTTGATAATCCTTAAATTGTTGTGTAAGGAAGGTCATCTGGTCTGCAATTATTTCACCATCACTTAAAGTCATGTTTTACATATTGTTAAAACCTAATTTCGCTTTTCAAACGAAAAGGTAAATTTGATTTAGAAGTATTACATTAGTGTAGATTTTCAAAATTTACCGTTGTAGTGTACACTCGTATACTACTTTGGTCTTTGAAGAAGGAAATTTGATTATAAAGTAGTATGTTTAGTGTACCAGTTGCATGTCCTGTTTAGTGCACGACCTGTCCTATTGGTTTTTTAAGTGGGCTGCATCAAGCTACTTTCATATGCTTCGGTCGACAGTTACATAATCATGATCAATGTTACACGCACCACCCCATTTTAATTTCATCACCTCTCACACCTAAATGATTAAAATGTCCCTACTATTAAAATAATCGTAACTACCCTATTCACCATCTCTCTCATGTACACCGTTCTGCCATGACCCCCTACCAACCACTCCCACGTTAATTTGCTCACCAAAACGGAACTCTGCATGTTTGCCCTCATCTTTCTCCTTGGTGCATTTGGGGTAGTTTGCATCTGAAATAAGACAACAAACACATGGCTGGAGTGAGTCTAGATTGGAAAGAGACTCCCTCTAAGATTCTCAACTCATACCAGGAATCTAAAGTAATTCATTTGGAATGAAATATAGCATTTGAAAAGTTGACATGTTTTTCATTAATAAAAAATTTCAAATAATTATTATATATAAGTTGTAAGTGATAATATTGAATTATCTAACAAATTTTCATTGATAAAAATTGATAAGTTTAAAATAATTAGCATATGCGGAATAGGTTATCATTAATAATTTTTTTAAAATAATTAGCATACACATGACAACTTTTAGTAATAAAAATTTAAACATAACTATCATACATGAGATAAGTTGTCATTGGTAAAAATTTTAAAATAACTATAGTACATGAGACAAGAATCTAATTGATAAAATTTTTAAATAACTATAATACATCAAACACGTTGTCAGTGATGAGAATGAACTAACCATACTAGGACAAGTTCTCGTTGACAAAAATTTTAAAATAATTATTATATTGATAAAAATTTCAAAATAATTTGTATATGGGACAAATTATCGCCGATGAAATTCAACTATCCGTATTGAATTATCATGTGATATAAGCTCTCGTTGATAGAAATTTTAAAATAAATATCGTACGTAACTATATATGATAAGTTGTCATTGATAAGATTAATTTATCATACACATAATAAATTTTCACTGATGAGGTTGAACTATCATAAACAAGACAAAATTTCAAAATAATTATTATATATGAGACAAGTTGTCAATAATAAAATTAAACATTTAATAAATTGTCTCTACAATTATATTCATGTTTTATCTGTTTTATTTTAATTTAAATATATAATAAATAAAGAGAAAATTATGCACATATATTATACAAGTCTTTGTCTCTTACTACTCATATTTACAATTTATAAATTGATATATTATTTTTTAAATGATTTAAAAAACTAATATCAATCTTATATACTGCATAGTCTCGTGGGAACGCACATATATTTTAGTGGTAGATTTTAAAAACTACAAGTAAGGCAACAAAATATGCATACCTTGAAGGGCGGCGCTATAAATAATCATTACCTAATTGATGTGATGCTTAAAACAATCTTTACTTATCCAACTGTTAATTTTCTCTTTGGATTATGCTGAATTCTAAAGACATACACGTGTTTTGTTATCTTGATCTATGGCCCCTTTTGTGGCCCGGAAGAAAATTGATCACCTTCCCTAACAACTGGTTGGACCTGCGAGGATATATTTCTCGTTAGGATCTTGGCCCAAAGAATACATACAATGTTAAATAATGAATATAATGTTATATAATGATAAATAATAAATATATATTTATGTAAATAGACAGAATGTTAAATAATGCATTTTGGTTATTTTCTGAACTAAATGAACGTCAAGACCAACCCAACTATTTGAAGGCCTATAGTAAAATTTTAAACGAGACATTTTGATTTTTAATAACACTGTTTTGTTAAAAATATTTATTTATTTTTGTTATCAATTATTATATTTTAAAAACATAATTATTACAGTTTAGTAAGTGTTCTTTTTGTGTGCAGTGAATGGAGGAGTTTGGCCAATTTTTGTAAAGAAAGCTAATTAATTAAGTGATTAATTATAGGCTAAATAGCACATGTGGTCCCTTAATTTAATTTCAATAAACGTTTTAATCTTTTATCTTTTTTTTCTTTCCGATTTGGTCCTTTATTTTAATTTCAAGTGACAATTTAATTTTTTGTGTTTTAAAATGTCAACAATATTATCCTTTGTTTTTACAAAAATTCAAAAAACTCATCAAAATTTTCAACCAAAACCCATAAAATTAATTATATTCTTTAATATAATACAAATTTCATCAAATTCGTAACTCAAATCTTCAAATAAACTCATACAAAAATTTCATCAAATTTCATTCTTTATTTGATGTTGTTAAAAATGGAAATATGAGTTTATTTGAAGATTTGAGTTTCGAATTTGATGAAATTTGTATTATATTGAAGAATATAAATAATTTTATGGATTTTTGTTGAAAATTTGATGAATTTTTTGAATTTTTGAAAAAAAAAAAAGATAACATTGTTGACATTTTAAAACATAAAAGATCAAATTGTCACTTAAAATTAAAATAAAAGACTAAATCGAAAAAAAAAAGATAAAGGAGTAAAACGTTAATTAAAATTAAGTTATGGGACCATTTAACCTCAATTATATTATGGTTAGCCATAATTTTGTCAAAAAGAAAATATATTATACTACTAGATCTTATTCGTGCAGTAAAGATTAAAAAAAAATATAAAATTGTAATATAACTCATTAAATATAAAAAACTATATATATACATATTATAAAGATTAGAAATAACATTTAAGTAATTGAGATAATTAAACAGTAACATTATTGTTTATCAATATCATAGGAGAATAATTAAGCATCAATATTATTGAATTAATCTAACAATCATTATACTAATAACTTATTTTTAAAGAACTCGGCGAATTCAAAGCATTATTAAAACTGACACCTTCAATATATATATATATATATATTAGCCTATTGAGAATGGATTAAACTATTTGAATGTTCAAAATGCTAATTTTTTTTAAAGCAATAGTTAAATGACTAATATATTTAATATTTTTATAATTTATTTTTAGGTTTAATTAGACAAAAGGTCATTGCAAATAAGAATAATTTTAATTTTAGTCTATGTAATGCGATTATTTATTCTCAATTTGATTTTGTAATTTTAAATCACTTTATTTACTTAATTTTTTGAAGTGTACATAATTTGGTAATGTGACGTGCATTACACGACTAATTTATTGGTGAAGAATTTTATTTATTTTGAATTTTTTGTTGTTACTTAGATCTTGTATAACAACTATATTATTTTAATTTAGTTTTGAAAGTTTTATAATATGTAGTTACATTTATCTAAATTTCACCGTGGAAATTTATATTATATTTTAATTTAAATTTTTTAAACACTGAATTATTAAAAAATTAATTTGTCAGGAAAAAATAGATGACCAAAATTATTACATATGGATAGTCACTTTAAGTTTTATTTGAGAGATTGGAAGGGAGGGAAAGAGAGAGTTTTGGAGGGAGGAAAAATAGAGAGATTATTTTAAGAGAGTAAATTTTTAGAGAATGGTAAAAAAAAAATGCGAGTGGTTAATTTATTTTTAATTTATAGAGTATTATAACGATTTGAAAATGATTGGAAAAATTAGTGTTAATCATCCGAAATCCTTCAAAAAATTTCTCCAATACAATCTTGAGTTTTTATAAACTAGGAAGACTTTGTTTTAAGAATAAAAATAGACCCCTTAAAAATCTCTCTTTCCAATTTTTCCAAAGCCCTCCCTTTCTACCCCTCCAAACTATCGCAAACAAATCATTTGATCCAAAAAAGGAACATTTGAAAGTACTTGAAAGGTATTTCAAAAGCTTGAAATATACTCCATTGATAACGTTACCTTTATCCTTAATTATAAGCATGGTTTAGGAGAAAAGAAAAATTGTCCGTAAATAGGAATACCATTTCAAATTGTCTAATGCATTTTATTTTACAAATATACTATTTATTAATACTACCAATTTATTTCAATAAATAACATGTCAAATTAAATATATCCATATATAAAAATGATACTTTAGTAACATTTTTACTATATAAAATTGATCCATTAAACCCCCTTCTTAATTTTTTGAATATATGTGAAAAATGCAATAGATATTTATAATTAAGGACATGGACCCAAATAGTAATATGTTTTTGGATTAATAAAGTGGCTGATTTAATGAATGAAGAGGTAAGACTATCTGATGAGGAATTAAATATGAGGACATCTAAATTTCATCATACATAAACTTTATTACAAAATCAAGAGAACCTTGTATTTTTTTAAAAACATAGATTAAGGTGGTTGTGTGAAGGTGACTCGAATTCAAAATTACTGTACTTCGTACTGTTAATTAAGGCATGACGGAGATATAGCAAAATCACAGCCTTGTTGGAGGGCGATGTATCGTTGAAGGAAGTTGTGGTTCATAAGAATTTGATTATAAGAATAATTATTAGAAGTCTATAGAAAATTTGATACTCTAACTCACATTTATATTTTTATCGTCACATTTTATATAAATTATCTATTTTATTTTTTTTTAAAATACTTTTTTTCACTCTATTAAATTTAATTTGAAATTTTAGAAAATTTAATTTTTTTTTTTAGATACATCTTTTTAAAGATTAAAAATCTTTTTCAAGTTTTTTGATAAACAAATATACTTTGAAAAATCAAACTTGGTAATTGAAATACACAAATGTATCAAACTTTATTTAGGTTTTTGTAATTAACAAATGTGTTTTAAAAAATTTAAACTTTGTATATCAATTTTTTTTTCAAGTTTTATGGAATACATTTATTTTCTGAAAAGATTTTGTGTTTAAAAAAATTTTAAATTTGTGTTTAAGAATTTTTTTTTTAAGTTTTACGGAACACTTAAAATTTTTTAAAAAATTTCAACTATTTGTTGTGAAAAACTGTTTTTTAATTCCGAATATATTAGTGTTTTGAAAAAAAAATTTCAATTTTTTCGAAACACAACTGTGTATCAAAAAATTTAAACTTTAACTTTTTTTATTTGAAAAAATATAAAATAAATTTTTTATTAGAGATATGGGATAATTTTTTAAAAAAAGGTGCTATGGTTATAGATATGCACTATTAAAAAAACTTAAACCGTTTAATTTATAAAATGTTTTTATTTTTTAAAATGTTCATTAGACTCTTAAAATAAATCTCTACCAAATAAATAAAATAAAATGTATCATTTATTGATAAATGTAATATTATTAAGTTAAATGCGACTTTAATTTTTTATTTTATTTACATGTTTCTACCTCCACGCGTTTTTTTATTTATAAAAACCAATGTTATTCTTGATTCAATTTTATTTTTCTGTCTGATGAGAATAAAAAGTTTAGACTATATGATTTTCATTTCAACTTTACTAATTTCTTATTGAATCTGTTGTAAGAGGAATTCTATAGAAAAGCGCTTTTGATTTTCTTACAAGTTTATAGAAAAGTGCTGAACGTCCAAAAAATTTGACATCCTAGTACTTTTTAGCATCAGTTCCAAATTGAATATGGAATTCCATTAAAAGTTGTATCCAAAACCAGAGAAAGGGACAAAAATATGTCCTCACTATGTTTCAAAATATAAATAAAAATAAATTAAAGAAAATAATGTGTTTGACCTAAATTTTCAATTAAATATATTAAAATTTTAATTAATTTTTAAATTTAATTGTAGTTTTAGTCTATGTATTTTTACTAATTTATAAAATCAGTCATCCTATTTTAAAATTTGATAATTTTGGTCTTTTATGTTGATTTTTTTAACAAAAAATTGTGATGTGACAAACTTTAAATAATGTGACGTATGATATAATGACGTAGAATGAATAATATTCATGAAATTGCAATAAAATATTCTAAAATCTTAACTTTCGACTCTGAAATTTTTCTATTTTTGTAATTTAATCAATAACAAATGAATAATTAACGGATATAGGTAACTCTATATTATGATATTATACACCACATCATTTAAAATATATCAAATTATTATTTTTTAGTTCAAAAATATAAAGAAGAAATAAAAAATATCAACTTTTAAAATAAATAGATCAATTTCATTAATTGATAAAAATTGAAGGATTAAAATTACAATTAAACCTATATTTTATTTATATTTCGTAATGGAGTAATAGTTACTAACCAATTTTTGCAACAAAAACAACAACACATTGATTCAGTAGTGAAAACAACCAATATTGTCAAATTTCTTTCTTTTTTCGTTATTATTAGTTAGTTACATTTGTTAGTTAGTTGTACTCCTTAATAATATAAGCCTTATTAATTGTAGTCCATGATGTAATAATCATTTTCTTATTATCAATACAGTTTTTATATTATACTTTTATTTTTATTTTTTCTCTCGTCAATTACTTTTATCAAGAATTATAGTATGACTCATACAATTTCCATAAATTTCAATTTTATATTAACTTATGACTTTTGGTAGTTAAGTAATTTATGGTTGATTTATGGATATTTGATATTATTCTAGTCGATAAATTTTCGATGTTTGATATTCTTTACAACAAATGTTTTTCCAACATTTCTTTTTGAATTTTCAAAGTTAAACATATTTCAACTTGTGGGAGAATATTAAATAAAAAATTAGTTACACTAATTATTAGGTAGTTAATTAGTCATACTTGTTATAATTGTACTTGTTGATTATATAAGTCTTTATTTTAAACTCATAATATAATCACTACTTTCTTAATGAAGTTTTCATATTGTCTTTTCTATATTTTCCGGTCATCAATTGCTTATATAAAAAATGGTAATGTACCTCTCCACTTCTGTAACTTTCCCGGTTACAAGAATTATTCACATATATATAAAATTGACCGGTAGAAAATGCATCAAGAAAAACAACTGACATAATATATTTAAAATAAACCCTATTAATAAAATACATATTTCTTTTTTACTAGTTAAAATATTATAAAAAATGATTTAGTCAAAAAAATTTAGAATTTGACGGTTTTTTTTAATTTGATTTAGATGAAATAGTAAAAAACTTTACACAGTTACGTTGTCTCGAGTTTGAATATGAGATATAGTATTCAATTTAATAATATCAGTTGACAGTTGAGTTACGGATAAAATTTGAAGGATTGATTAGTTAATAAAATTCAATTTTTATAAAGAATTATCAAGCAAAGCAAGTTTAGGCAGAATTAAGCGTGGGTGTATAATATTATATCTTTTATGAATTTTTAAATAATATATTTGTATATTATTATATATAAAAATATATATTTTTATTAACTTATTTATTACTATTAAGAATATATATTTACGTTGTATTATACTAAACACTAATTAATTGTTGATCTTACCCGAAAAGGAGGGAGAGAGACATATTCAATTGTAAGGAAAAGTTTAATTCAGACCAAAAGTATTAAATCCCTTTTAATAAACTCTATTAAAATACTTAATTACAGGTTCGCTTTTGAGAGAATTTTTTTAAAATCTCAGCCTATTAATTTATTAGTTTTTTTAGATTTAAGAGAGAGTTTACGAGCTTAATGTTTTGTCTGCTGAATTTCTGTTTTTGAAAAAAAAATTCTTAATTTTTTTTTTTCAAAAATAATATTTTCTAAGAAACTTTTTTGTCGAAACTTTTCAACTGTTTTTTTAAAGAGCCACGTTCAGAACCAACATATAATATCCCAACTGACGCGGTATAAGTAGGGACGGATCCATAATTGTGTTAGTTGGGGGACAAAATTTCTAATCATGCATATTACTATATATATATATATATATATATGAATAATAATTATACATGTATATGTTAGAGACTCTTTTAGTTTTATGTCAGTGTCACTTCAAAAAAAATTAAAATTATTCTAAATTTTAATTTTAATATAAGAATAATCTTTTTTTAATTATATTATTTAATTAAGTATATTACTTTCAAAGTATCATGCTTAATTTTATATTTATAATAGTAAAAAATACACCCAATTATATTGTAAATAAAAATAATTTTGGGTCTTGGACTTCATTGATTACTATGGAAGGTAGAAGCAAATTATTGCATTTTTATAATAGTGGAGTTGTCCGTTCCTTGTCTACAGAGTGTTTGATTTTGAGCCGTTTTAATAAATTCTACGGTATTATAAAAATAGAGTATATATTAGTATTTTGAATGATATTTTTTGTCTACGTAAATATTATTATAATATCTATTAAAATTAATTAAATTAAGAGTTTTAATATATTTATATATTTGATTTGACCTAAATAATAATTAAATAAAATTGTTTTCATATTTTAAATTAAAATTATAATAAAAAATACCATTTCAAATTAGATTCAAAAATAAAATTTAAAAATTTAGAAGTGTTAAATCTAAAATATGATAAAACTTATTCATTGATGACATATCATTCAACTATTAATAATTTAATTTAATATTATCAAAATATATTAATTTATTTATAAACATTTTTCAACATATGAAAAATAAACAGAAGCGATTTAATAACCATATATATTAATATATAATCTATAGTTTTGTGGATGTCTTTATAAAGTACATTAATAGGAGTTAGAGTCTAGCATATCCCGATAGAGAAACTTATGAGAAACAAATATATTGCAAGTTATATATATTATTGTCCTTGGTCCTCTAGAGTGAATTAACGTGTGAAGAAGCTAGCTCTAAATATGGCTCTGTTTATGATGAAGATTCCTAGTACTTCATCAACTAGCTTAGTACTCCGTTTAATTTTAATTTTAATTTTATTGTATGGAACGAATGCATTGGTGAAACTACCACCAAATGTAACAATTCCAGCACTCATAACTTTTGGAGATTCGATTATGGATACAGGAAACAACAACTACATCAACACAATTGTGAAGTGCAATTTTCCTCCTTATGGTCAAGATTTTCAGGGAGGAATTCCAACCGGTCGATTTTGCAACGGAAAAATTCCCTCCGACTTGATAGGTATATATAAACTCTCTTATTTTGGTCTCTTTTAAATAAAAATTGCAAATCAATTTGTTTAATAATTATATAATAAAAACATGTTAAGCAATTTTCTTTAATCATATTATTATCAGGTCTTAATTTGCAGTGCCTTCTTCGTTTGTGATTGTCATAGTGTACTACTCTTTGACTAACAACAAGTGTCTCATTTTATTATTATTTTTTATCTTAAATTATTTATCATTTTATTATATAGAGATAATATTAATTATTTTTTAATAATATATTTTTATTTATTGTGTTTTTAATTTACAAAATTAATTTTTTTAATTAACTGTAATTAATAAGAACATGAAAATCATTTTATTATTAAAATTAACAAAAAATGAAATAAAACATTTAAAATCAGATAGAGAAAATATATAAAATTGAATAATTTAATATTTTACTACAAATAAAGACACGATCGTGAACTATATAGAACCTAGAAAGACAGTTACTAATAAATGCATGGGGTATTCAAATTGGTGTTTGATCAGTTTAAGTAAGGTTGACAGTTCAATAATAGCTACTAGGATAAGCACAAAAGTTAGCCTTCCAAGCAAGATTGGTCCATTCCAATACTAACAAGGAAATTGTCAAATTTAACGATGCTCAAATTTCAGAAGAAAAGAACATCGTAAGTGTACCAAAAACAACATTTTAATTCAGAAGTATAATTACAAATTATGAAGAGGTCAAATTACAAATCTTTTTTGATTTAGAAACTTATTCAAAATTTTCATATTATTTCAAAATAAATAAATAAGAAGTTCAAAAGAAATTATATAGGCAGTTCAAAATAAAGAAGAAGTTGACTAGAATAATTAAATCTTATATTATTTTAAAAAGTATTCCACGAATTAAATACAATTAATCATATGAATAGCGGTAGAAATAGTAATCGTTAAATTAAAAACTTTTTAAATATTTGATGGTAAAAAAAATCTTTAGTATATGAATTAAATATATTTTTTTATGAATTTTCACGAATTTCATCTTTCATGTGTTGTTATGATCCATATTACAACTTTTATTTAAATATTTTTTTAAATGGTCATTTTCAGAAGTTTTCAATTTTTATTCATTTGTTACATATTTAAAATAAAATTGAGGACCTGAAAAAAAAAACTTATTATCATTATATTTGTATTTTATTATATGATAAAACAATCTTATTTAAGGAAAACATTTTTTTTTGCTATATGGAAGGAAGGCAAGGAATTTGGTGGTGATTACATTAACAAAAGTTCTATTTTAATTTCTACTATAGGTGATAAAATTTTACTAAAAATCCATCTCCTTATAATTTCTATTAGGTATGTAAAGATAAAATACTAATGCAACTGAAAAATATATTTTATGAATTAGTACACCAAAATATAATTAACGTTTCACTCTTTTTTTTACTGAATAAAAGTTTCACTCTAAAAGTAATATAACTCAAAAAAGTAGAAAGATATTTTTTGTTAAAAAAAGAAGTAATACTTGAACCTATAAATTCACATAATGAAAATGAATAAAAATTGGCATAGCTTGGATAATTATATAACACGTTGAACAGTCTAAGGAAAAGTACTTTGAAGATTTAATAATTAACCATGGTACGATAATATAAAAGTACTTATGTATTTGATCAAAATTGACACTAATTTAATAGTAAAAGTATCAATATATAATAGAGGATTACTATCCTCATTTTGATAATATATGTATACTCCTGAATTTAATTTGCATAGACCGATAATTGTATGTTTGTTTAGGGCGTGTAATTGCGTGACTATATTTTGGGATGCATTAACAAATTATTATTTTTATTCTAGTCCAAAATTGGATCTCTAATGAATTTTTTACAGAAAAAAAGTACTGAATTTTTTTCTTACCCATTTTTGTGGTACAGTTTTTTTAATAATAAAAACAATATTTATTTATTTAAATCAGTAAAAATTATATCGAGAACAACATAATTCAAAGTCGCTAAAATAAAAAAAGATGAATTTACAAACAAATTCAAAACATCCAAATTAATAACATAGAACAAAAAAATGTCTACAACAAATCTGACAAAACTTTTATATATATATATATATAATATAATTAAAGTATTTGAAATATCTACGTCTTTAAAAATACTTTGATGTCACCACAATCATTGATTAAATCTGCACTGAATCGAAATTGATTTGCTGATCAAAATCAAATGAACACCACAATAAGATGAAAAATAAAAACACCACACTAAGACGATAAATAAAACGTCACACTTAAAAATGACAAAATCACAAACAAAACTAAAGAAAAAAGTAATTTCAAATAAAAAATATCATAAAGCACTCGTATCTGACAGAGGAAAAAAAAAGCAAAAAAGAGCTAAAGAGAAAACATGGGACGCGCTAGGTTGTTGTAGTACAATTCTTTCTAACTAGTTTCTTACTAAGAGCTCTCATAGCATGTCAAAAACATGATAATTTTATGAAATTGATTTCATTAAAAATGTTTTACAAATAAGTTTTTGTTAAAAACCTGATAATATTATTAAATATTTTTGTTATTTTTGCAAGAAGTTTTTCAAAATTGAAAGTGTTAAAAAAATTATTTAGTCTTAATATCCATTGAATTTTTTTCTTCAAATAACCTTAATTATGAATAAATAAATATTAAAATTTGTAGTAAAAAATACTAGGACTAATTAATATATATATATATATATATATATATATATATATATGATTATAATTTTTTTTAGTTTGTACAGTACACTTAAAATCTTAGAGAAGACTAGAATTTCACAAAATAACCAATTTTTCAACAAAATCACATTTGTATCGTTAACCGATTTAAAAAAAAGATATTTAGACTATTGTTATCTATTTTCATAACATGTGATTAATTTGGATGTCCATATATATATATATATATCATATGAAAAAAAAATTTGTAATTTTCATTTTACTTTTTTCAGAAACAAATTATTTACATTTTTTTCAGGTCGAAATTTCCAAAGAAAAAATTAGAATTTTTTCCAAAAGATTTTTGATAAAAAAAAAATCTCAATTTTTTTAGAAAAATCTTTTAAAAAATATTTAAAATAAAATTGGTTATGGATATAACTGGTTTTGTAAAATTAAATTAAATTATATAAAAAAGTTATAAAAACCAGATATGATAATTAATTTTTATATATATGTAGATATGATATCTATGAGTAATCTTAGAGAAGTCTACTTTTTTTTAGTTCAAAAATATTTTCCGGGTGATTTTAATAGTGTGTTATCTCATATAAGGAGTATATATGACAAGTGATACAATTTGATTTTAAACTCAAGCATGGGATGATGTAAAAAATTACAAAATATCATTGAATTGAATTGAATGTACGTGTAAAATATTTGTCCACTAAACATGTATAGATTATAGAATTATTTAGTACAAACACTTTTAATATTTTTGATATTAACACATAAATTATATTACATTTAATTAATTAATTTTATTAAATTATTATCGTGTCAAATGCCACTATTGTGTCCTTTCTTTTTATATGTGATTCACAGGTATAAAAATAAATCATAATGATTTAATACATGATACAAGTGACATCACTATTAAATAATTACTTATTTGGTCTCAGCTGAAGAATTGGGTATTAAGGAGCTTTTACCAGCTTATTTGGATCCAAATCTCAAACCAAGCGACATTGCTACTGGAGTATGCTTTGCTTCTGCTGCTTCCGGTTACGATCCTTTAACACCTAAAGTCGTGGTATGCATGAAGAATAATAATAATAATAATAATAATAATAATAATAATAATAATAATAATAATAATAATAATAATAATAATAATAATAATAATAATAATAATAATAATAATAATAATAATAATAATAATAATAATAATAATAATAATAATAATAATAATAATAATAATAATAATAATAATAATAATAATAATAATAATAATAATAATAATAATAATAATAATAATAATAATAATAATAATAATAATAATAATAATAATAATAATAATAATAATTAATAAATAAATAATCAAACTATAATTGTTATTCTTTGTTTTGTAACTAACTTGTGATATATAATTGTAATACTATTTATAAATAAGTCAGTGATTTCAATGTCGGATCAAATAGAGTTGTTCAAAGAATACATAGGGAAGCTTAAAGGTATGGTTGGTGAAGAGAAGACAAATTACATCTTAGCCAACACTCTTTACCTTGTGGTAGCTGGAAGTGATGACCTTGCCAACACCTATTTTACTATTCGTACCAGACAATTACACTATGATGTTCCTGCTTATACTGACCTTATGCTCAACAAAGCCTCTGATTTCATTAAGGTGTTTCCATTTTTCGATGTATTTGATACTATTTTTGTTTATATTTTATTTTGGACGGAATACATGACTACCACACAAATTATTGATTGATGTTTTTCTTTGGATGTTAAAACTTTTAATTGAAGGAAATATATCAACTTGGAGCACGCAGAATTGGAGTATTCAGTGTAGCACCTATTGGGTATTTACCATCAGTGAGGACTCTAAGTGGGGGTGTATTTAGAAAGTCCAATGAAAAATACAATGAAGCAGCAAAGTTATTCAATTCCAAACTGTCCAAGGAATTGGACTTCCTCCAATCAAACTTGCCCAACAATAGGATTGTTTATATTGACATTTACACCCCCCTACTTGACATCATTGTCAACCCCAAAAAATATGGTAATGTCGTTTTTTTACCACAAAAATACGGTAAATTAGTTGTTAGTAAATGCCCGTTTGTTACAATATTATAAAAAAAATTAATTTAATATTCAATAATTTAAAAATTATTTTGTAGAAAATTTATAGAAAAACATAAACTGTTTGTTTTGTGTTTATAGAAAAGTTACTTATGAAATATAATTTTTTGGAAAATTATTAAAAACAATTTTTTATATAAGTAGTTTTTAGATTTTTTTTGTTGTAAATTTTCATTTTTTTAAAAAACTGCAAAAAACAGGATGATTTTTTTTAAAAGTTATTATTATTTTTTTAAAAAGGTGATTTTTTACAAAATAATCTGTAACATATGAGTTCTAAATATAATCTTTCATGATTTAGTTAAATGATTTTAAAAAATTTATTTAGTTCCTTCATAAAATGCAGGCTATAAAGTTGTGGACAGAGGTTGTTGTGGCACAGGCAAAATAGAGGTTTCAGTGTTATGTAATCCTTTTGATGTCATTTGTCCCGACAATTTGGAATATATTTTTTGGGATAGTTATCATCCTACAGAAGGAGTATATAAAAAGCTTGTGGTCGAAATTCTTCCAAAATATTTGGATCGATTGTCATGAGTTCTGAACTTTGTCTATGGAATTGGCATGTTAATTATTTATTTAATTATCACTTACTCTCTACTAATAAATGTCACATGGCAAAAAAATTATTTCAATATTGCAAAATTTCGATAATATATATTTTTTGCATTATAAATTTGAAGGAAGATGTTGAATAATAATTTGAGTTTATGCTATCGGGCCATTTATTTTATACTTTATTGTATATATTCTATGTAAAACTTGTATTCATTGTTCTATTTTGATTATTCTTATTGAAACTATAGCATCCTTTTCCTATTCTCTTTCCATACGGGTATCTGTTGTTGCCAATAAATATATAATTAAGCAATATATTAATAATGTGAGTTTTTATGTTACATTTATAAAAATTGAAGTGCTTTGAAATACTTATTCTCTAAACTAATAAATAAATAATAATTTTTATGAGTCAAAGAACTGTTTCTCGATTTTTGTATTTTAAAAAATACCATTACATAAAAAAAAGTCATTTTATTATTTATAAGCATTATACTAATTTTTATAATTTAACGTAAAATATATTCAATATTATGAATAATAACTTAAAAAAAATTATTTCTCTGATACTTTTGATAAATAATAGTAGTATTTAGATATTATAATTTTTTAAAGGATATAAAATAAATTTTTTTTTTTAAAAACTCATTCAAATATTATTTTAAAAATCAAATGTATCACTTGTTGAATTAACGAATGTACATAATTTTTCTCACTAATAATAGTATGACATGTATGTGGAATTGATGCAAAGCAACAAATTCAGCTTATTTGTAATGTATGCCTTAATTTAAATTAGTAATCAGATGTTGAAAAAAATTAGGTTGTACAAATACAAATGCTGTACTTTTTAATGTGATGAAATACCTTATTTTTTCTCTTTCACACTTTCCATCTTATCAATAACATATTACATCAATCTCTTTATTTCTTTTTTAAATAAAAGAATGCAGAAGTATCAAACTGTTACACAAAAAAAAAAATATAATAAACCAAAATAAGATACAAAAACAAGGAGGTTGCAGGCCCAAACTCAAGCAAAAATTAAAAATGAAAGTTCGGAAGACATAATCTATTATGGCCAAAATCTTTCTTAATAAAGGACAAAATAGAGTCCCACCAAAATAGAGCCACACCATCCGTGTTGCACTTAACCCAACCAAAAGATAGAGTGGGCCAATGAACCTCCCTACTAATGGGAGTCTTAGGGGGTTTTGCAGGAATGGAGAAAAAATTTAAGATAACAAATTTTTTGATTGAGGTTGAAGCAACCCCTTTTCTTAGGTGACCAGTATGGAAGACATTAACAGAGGTTACATAGAGGTAGCCCGAAAAAAATATTATTGTTTGTCGCGACCTAAGTTTCGAGTGTTTCTCGAATTCAATGGAGTCACCACCAAATTTTATTTTAAAATAGGGAAAATATTGGAAAAACCTTAAATAAAAATGACATTTGAAACTAAATTTTGAGTTCGAGAGTCGATTATGCGTAGGGAATGTATTAGCACCCTACGACATCCGCTAAAAATACGGTTACCTACAATTAATTGTGCAAAATTAATATTAACATAAATATATTCATTTCTCTTTATTATTAAACATGAATATCAATTGTTTTTTATAAATGTGATTTTTGAAATAAAAGCTTGTTTTTTTAAAAAAAAAAGGAAAAAAAAATTTTATTATTGTGCTTGACAAAAGTGTGATCTTGCTCTTATGTATCTCCCGGTGCGATGGAGAAATCAAAACTACGTAGTTCTTTGGTAGAAAATGCGGGTGTGTTGATTGCTTTTATTGACAATGTGTTTTGTTGTTGATAAAAAAAAATTCTTTTAAATAAAAAAGTTTGCTTGACTTGATTTATTATTTTGAAATGCTACTTTTAGGACTATCAAGTTATACGACTTGTGTCTCCAAAACTCAACGAATTAAAAAAATGTCACATATAATTTGATCTATTCAAGAATATTTTATTATTTTCGGTTATAACTATGAACATTTAAACTCTCAAGTTGTACAACTTATTTATAACCGCTCAAAGATTATTTATTAATTTATTTGTGAAGATGAGTTTTAGAAATAGCAAGTTGTCACAACTTGCATCATAACAACTCAAAGGTTAACAAATGTCACATCTAATTAACCATTCAATATTTGATTATAATTTTATATTTGTTTTCTTTTTAAGAATTAAAAATTGATGCTAAATATTAAATAAATTTAGATGGTTCTATGAAATAAAATCACAAAAACAAAATACCAACAAAGAGATATATGGACTTGTAACTTGATTTGTTAAATAAACAAAACATATTTTAATTATAAAACCAAAAAATACTACTTATAAGTGTAAGTTTATTTCAAAACACTTTTTAATTAAATAAGTGATTGAAACAAAACCCATTTTAATATTAAATAGTACAACCCAAAGCCAAAAAGAAAAATCCATTAACACTGCCCCTGATGAAATAAAAGATGTTTATTGCTCTTTAATTATGTCCATAATTATTTGTGTTAAATGGAATTATTTATATTAAATAAATTATTGCAGCACGTAAAACTAGGAATGATAGTGAGAAATAGAGCACGTGGAATGACAGAAGCGCGTGAGAAACACAGGAGCTGCATAAATCGTGGAATGGCATAAAGAAAGACAGGAATGGCAGGACACGTGGTATGTGGTATGGCAGAATGACAGTACCACGTGGTATGGCAGGACCACGTGGTATGGCAGGAATGGCAGTACCACGTGGGGTGGCAGGAAGAAGCTAAGTCATGTCTATAAGTCACATTCAACGTTCAATAGCAAATAGACCGTTTGTACAAAAAACCTTTTAGGCAAATAAACAATACAAATTATTAAAAATGAAAGTTCAGAAGACATAACCTATTATGGCCAAAATCTTTCTTAATAAGACAAAATAGAGTCGCACCAATTAAAACAACTAAGCCAACCATGTGAGACAAGTTTTTCAGCACAATGATTCCCTTCGTGATAGATATGAGAAGAATAGAATGACATACGGCGAGTCAAAATCAAACAATTTTTCCACCTATTACGAAGATGCCACAGAACAATATCAGTGTTTTTGAATGACTAATTGAGAGTCACACTCCAGAGCAATAATCTCAATAGCATTCATAGAACCAATGAACTCAACATGTAAAACAAAAGAGATATCAATGTTAATCTCGAAACCACCTATGAAACCTACACTATAATCTTGAAAAGTACCACCACAAGCAGCCAAGCCAAAAGAACCATGAGCCACACCATTCGTGTTGCACTTAACCCAACCAAAAGATAGAGTGAGCCAATGAACCTCCCTACTAATGGGAGTCTTGGGGGGTTTTGCAGGAATGGAGAAAAAATTTAAGATACCAATTTTTTTGATAGAGGTCGAAACAACCCCTTTACTCAGGCAATACAGAAGACGTCACATAGATTACATAGAGGTAGCCCAAAAAAACATTCTTGTTGAATTATTTTAAAAAAAGTTTAAGATATATAATTATAGATCGTGTTGTGTTTGTTTGAGAAAAAATGATATGAAATAAGCCTATTTATATATAAGAATAAAAATGATGGCCTCGTTCTAATTTGTGGGATTTTTATTCAGTGTATTAGTTAGTTTGGTCAATTTTTTTTGAAAAATAAGAATGCCAAAGTGCAAGAGCAACAAACTACAAATAAGATTTGAAAAGAAAAAAAATCAGTGAACTAATTTGAGCATTTAGTTGAATATGTCAAACTTTCACCTTTCAATCCATTTGAAATCAAATGAAGATGCACCATGGT
Organism: Cicer cuneatum; assembly: GCA_037974295.1. NCBI lineage: Eukaryota > Viridiplantae > Streptophyta > Magnoliopsida > Fabales > Fabaceae > Cicer > Cicer cuneatum. Next base: position 78,668,332 of record JBBPBO010000004.1, read on the forward strand.
CGAGCACAACATATGCATCCAAATGCAACTCAACCTTTTTGTAACCCTTGCTACTTGCCAATTTTTAAGCCTTCATACACTCTTCATAACTCAGTCATAAAAGCACCACATCATGGACTTAATTATAAATTAAGTATACGCGAAAATATATAAATGAATAATGTAGTAAAATAAATTGAAGGACTCATGTGCGTTATGTTTAAACTTTTTTGAGAAAAACTCATTTTTTTAATTTAAATTTCTCCAATGCATTTGTACTTTGTTTATCTACTTTTCCGGTGTAATAAAATACATCATCCAGGCTTAATTTATTTTCAACAAAAAAAAATATTCAGGCAAGTTTTTTAATTCGCTTTTTAAACTTGTCTAGCTAATAAATGTAATTGGGCCAACACTATTAATCACTATTACCATTTTTAGTGACTTGTTTTTCTAGTTGTCAAAAACTTCTAAATATGCATCTAGATTGATCAATCTAAATGTATATTTTATATTTTTAGATTGGTCAATCTAAACACATATTAGAGACTTTTGAAAACATTAGAGTAAAAGAAGAAATCACTATCATTTTGTGTGTGTTGAACTTAGTTCGAGACTCAATTTGATAATTAGCTCGTTGAATTTGATTTATAAACCAAATGAATCAAACTTGACTTGAGAGTTGTACCCAAAAAATTAATGTAGGTGTAAATATTAAAATGGTTGAAGATAATACACATATTAGAATATTTTGAAAACATTAGGGTAGAAGATAAATCACTGTCATTTTGTGTGTGTTGAAATCAGTTCGAGACTCGATTTGATAATTAGCTCGTTGAATTTGGTTTATGAACCAAATGAATCAAACTTGACTTGAGAGTTATACAAAAAAAATTAATTTAGGTGTAAGTATTAAAATTGTTGAAGATAATGTTCAACACATTGTAAATGTCATTTTAAAACAAAATAAAATTCATTTGAAAAATTAATATTAAGACGTTTTTTATATCATTTGAAAACTATTAAAAAGAGATAAAACTCTATTGTTTACGGGAAAATTAAATTCAGTATCTAACATAGTAAAAATAATAATTAACAAGCCTACAGTGATATATTACATTTGTTGCTCAAATCAATTATTTCCGGTGATAATATTTTGAGTTATAAATATTGTTTTGAGATAAATTTGTGTCATTTAAAAGTTTGAAACAATGTGTATAATTCTTAATTATATCACGACGGTAAATAAAATTGTTTTTAAGCGTTATATGTAAGAAATTGTATTTATAAGTGTTGGTCTTCCATTAATTTATAAAACTTTGGCTAAATGGTATTATGATGAGTCCTGAAATGTCTATTTTGTGATCAATAAGTATTGGACATCACATCGTGAGTGTGCTTGAATAGTGTAACCTATACTTGAAATGAGTGAAACCATTTCATATAAGGGTATGATTTGATACTTTAATACTTAGTGATGAAAGAATCAAGAAAACTTTTGAAATTCTACATTAAAGCATATATCCTCTCTCCACTTTCTCTATAAATATGTCTTGGGACATATGCAAGTTATCATGACATTATTATATACTTTCCCATCAAAGTTTGAGAAAGAAATGGAGGAAGATTTTATTCTACATCATTGTTATTCATGAACATCACACTAATTTTAAGAGGATAGACTTGAAGAGATAAATACTATCTCTCATCTTATTATTATTATTATTATTATTATTATTATTATTATATATATGGTGTCCTAAATTTATATAATTAGATCCAGAGTTAGTTGTTCGTGACATAATATGTAAATATAATATATGTTTGTGATGATGTACAATATCTTCTAATGGATTTAATTTATGTGCATCGACGATGTAAAAATATTTTACATTGCCATTTAATCACAATCATCAAATCAATGGAAATATTTAACTTTTATTTTAATCACCTATAAAGCCACAAACATAATTAGTTGTGATAGACTGTCAGTGTAAACAATTTACACTGACAATTAATACAAATTAAACTTTCTTCTAATAGGTAATATTAGAGCACTTTTATTTATTTCTTACATAATATTATTGCTCAAAGTTGATTATTTAGTTATGTTAATACTAAAAAATCTCACACTCAAAGAATTATATCTAATTTCACTATTGAAGTTCCACATTAAAAAATAGACTCCCTTACATTCTTTTTTTCCTCCTATATAAGGAGTGCATCACCAACACACGAGACAATAAGAGTAATGGGAACAATGATCTAAGAAGATTGATCTTTGAGCCTAGTTTTAATTATATGAGCTTTAGTTAATTTCTTTGTTAATTAACTATTATTAATATATTTTGACTTAAAAGTGAAGAACACATTTTTTCCTTTAAAATTTTTTTGGTCTTTTGATTCATTTGATTCGAACTATCAAGCTGAATCGAGTTGACTATGAACTTGAATTGAGTTTCCAATGAAGACTAAGTTAATGAGAAACTCAAGTTGAGTTTTGAGCTAAACCGATTCTTACCAAGTCAAACCGAACTGTATCCATATTTGACTTAACTAGACTCATTTCTAACCTTATTGATATGAATGGTACAACTTTTATCGCTCATAATTATCGCAAAGAAAAAAAACAGAGTCAATTAATAATGTGTCAGTTTTTGACATCAATAATAGTATGTAGTAGTATATACTCCTATGTGGTAGTGAAATATTGAATTCAGATACTTGGTTTCTCCCTTTTATAAGTATTTATTATATGTTTCACGTATATTAAGAACAATGATTAATGAAATTGATCTGTATATTTTGTGTTTTGTTATTACTGTTCATTGTGGATAATTGTATTTAGCGTTGACTTTTTATAATGTAAGATAAATTAATAGTATATTAATAGGGGTATTTGAAAAATGAAACACAAATGCATTTAGTAATTTGTATAGAGACCTATGTAATTATATTTAAAGATAAAAGAATTTTTCAATACCAGCTTATAATTAGAAAGGAATAAAGTATTTGTATGATTTAATTTAAAGCAATTAATTAATGTTAAACAATCATGAAGTTCCCTAAAAATGAATGTCAATTAACGCGTGCTTTTACGAATCATTAACATATGTCTTAAAAACACACCCGTTAACATTCTCAGAAAATAAATAATACTTTAATAAATGACCTGAACTAAATATGCTGTGCTTGTATATGACCAATAAATGAACTGAACTAACTAGCCGCACAATGAAAAATATAGGCCTATCTATATATAAGATGTTGGATCTCCACATCACTATATATAAGAATAAGAAATGATAGAGTATATACATATATGCATAAGCGTACTCAATTTGGTAATGATGTCCAAAATTAATGTAGTGTTTGTTTGGTGTATAGTTGTTTGTTGCAAGGCAGAGGATATTAATATTAAGATGGGAGACAATGAAACAGTAATATTCCCAGCATTGATTGTATTTGGTGATTCAATCGTTGACACAGGAAGTAACAATGACCTAATAACAGAGGCTAAATGCAATTTCCTTCCTTATGGGAGGAATTTCCTCGGCGGAAAACCAACAGGAAGATTTTCCAATGGCAGAGTTCCTTCCGATTTCATAGGTACATTTTTTTATTTATTATTTTAACCCTATAATATTCCTAGGGAAATTAGTCTTATTAATTCGAATTTCATTGGAAAATAAAACAAAAAATTGTTTTAGTAAATATTAAAAAATATTCATTACATTTAGAGATGTCACTAATTTTTATAGATACCGTACTATTTGAGATCTACCAAGAGATGGGGAGAAAGCTTTTTTAGTGTGGTTTGGAGACAGAAATCTTAGCCGGTTATGTGGAGTATCATTGAAGAGTTTATTAAAATAACTTTTAACATGTATATATTTAAATATTTTATATGCTATGTTTATTTGTCTTTTTATGCAATATGTGTATATAAATTTATTTTATATGTGATTTTTATTGTTGTCATAAGAATCATAATAATATCACAACTTTTAATTTATTTTTTGGTTGAATTTTAAATTTGATCAAATGAGATGTATTAATTATTTTTCTGCCTTGTTTTATGTTATTAATAGACCAGTGTAGTGTAGTACTTGTAAAATAAGCTTAATTTTTCTAATTCGTGATTAGTGGAAAAGTTTGCAGGGTTTCATCGAAAAAAGAATGATAAATATTATTTTAAATAAATATTCTTCTAGATTAGCTGAAAATTTTCAAAAAAGAAATTGATGACATTGCTTCTTCTGATTCCATTTTTTTTAAAAAGAATAATTCAAAAATCAACACATTTATCTTCATTTTGGTCATGCAGCGGAAGAATTGGGAATAAAAGATTTGATACCATCATATAGGAGTTCAGATTTGCAATCAAATGATCTCCTTACAGGAATTAGTTTTGCATCGGGTGGCTCTGGATATGATCCTTTGACTCCAAAATTACAGGTACATGCTTCATTTATAGGTAGCTCGTATATTAATATACCACCAACTTAACACCATCAACATCTTCCAACAATATTTCAGACTAAATATGCAAAAATAATAATCAACTACATAAAACTAAAAGAAAAATGATGTTAGTGACCTTAGACTAACCCGAGTTGCATAAGGGTAAAATTTAGACCAAGTTAATTAAATTTATCACAAATAAAAAAAATTAATAATATTTTTGTACTAAAATTATCTTTCCATATTTCTCACTTAATAGTTTGGGATACAATATATTTAAAACTTTTAAAAATATATTCAAAATTTACAACATTATCAAGTCATATTGTTGAACATTTCTCTTCTAAGTTGCCTAGTGCTTTTGTTATTATACTTTAAAAACGCAGTCAGTGATACCATTATCTGAACAACTGAAGCAATTCAAGGAATACATTGAAAAGCTAAAAGGAAATTTTGGAGAAGAAAGAACAAAATTCATCTTGTCCAAAGGTTTAGTACTTTTGGTAGCAAGTAGCAACGACATTGCCATTTCTTATTTTGCAACTAGAATTAGGCAAGTCCAATATGATATTGGCTCTTACACTGATATGTTGGTACACTTTGCCTCCACTTTCATTAAGGTAATCTCAATCTCACTTCCCTTTATATCATTAATTAAAGTAACCACATTAGTTATTCTTTGAAGTTCTTGCGAAAAATTATGACATTTTAATTTATTTTTTGAAAAAAAAAGCAACTTTTAATATTTAAAAAAAAAATTCACCCAAACCCCATGTTTTCTATCAAAAACCGACTTGAAAAAAATAAAAGCAACTATTAATAAAAAGAATAATTGAAATTTTTGTATTTTGTCAAAATAGTACTACTCAAATTACTCTGTTTAGAATAAAATATAAACAAAAAAAATATTTAAAAAATTGATATATCTGATATAAATTTTAAAATAAATACAACAGTTTTTCAAATACATTATTATTTATATTTCATTCCGAATAAAACATATTATTAAGAGAATAATAGGTAAACATGAGATTTTCCTCCTTTTGTTTGTCTTGTACAATAATTCAGTTTTTCACCATTTCCCCTAAGTTGGTTTGTTTTGATTGTCCTTTGTTGAACATACCAAGGACATATATGGATTGGGGGCAAGGAGAATAGGGGTGTTTAGTGCTGCTCCACTTGGATGTGTGCCATTTGAGCGAACGTTATTTGGAGATAAGGAGAGAAAGTGTTCACAAGAAATAAACACGGCATCAAAGTTGTTTAATATTAAACTATCTACAGAAATTGACCACCTAAATCAAAATTTGCCTCAAGCCAATGTGGTTTATATAGATATTTACACCCCTTTGCTTCATATCATTGAAAACCCCATCAAATATGGTAAGAATATATACTTCATTGCATTTAACATATTTACACCGTAAATGATGTTTACAACATCAATCAATCATTATTATAAAAAATATTTGAACTATACATATGATTAATTGTGATTGTCTGATATTGTAATGAGTGAAAAATTAATGTCTATTGTATACATTGCTCCATTTAAATAAAACATTTTAATTGATTTCTAGGCTTTGAAGTTGTTGACAAGGGATGTTGTGGCACAGGAACTATAGAACTAGGTACACTTTGTAATCGGTTGCAACCAACTTGCATAGATGACTCTAATTATGTGTTTTGGGACGCAGTTCATCCCACAGAGAAAACATACCAAATTCTTGTTCGTGATCTCCTCAACAAAAGTATACACAAATTCTTATGAGAGAACTCCAATTGAATTCAAGTTCATTGGCCAGTGTCCATAATTTAAAATTTATAACTTTCTAATACTGTGCAATGAATAAATAAATGAAGTGGTTGGATCATTTACTTTATGTAAATCTGAAGATATATGAATTTTTATAGAGCACATGCCTTATCTTTTTAGCATTTCTTTATCTTCACTCCCTTGAATTAACGTTCGAAAAACTTTTACAATTTCTTTTGTAAAGAAAAAGGCGAGGGCCTGATAGATTTTTTTAGTTTTGAATCTTAGTCTATTAGCAGTCAAATTGAAGTTTTTAGTTAATATTACAAAAGACTCCCGAAGTTATTTGAAAAATTTACTTTTGAATAAAAAATTGGTTCGGAGTGAATTATGAGACTTAAATATTAATTTATAATTATTTTTAGATTTTTTACACTTTTGAATTTAATAAACCCAAATAAATTATGGTGATACTAAAATGTGGGCTTATTTAACAAATAGGAAATATGACAATGGGTCAAAGCCCAAAAACTAGAAGGAAAGAAACTCTTTGGATTGTTAACCGTTAAACAAAACCGTAAAAAAGAACCGACCACCGAAAACAGAACAGAAAGAACCGCAACATACACCACCGTACGTAAAGTTGAACTGCGCTTGTCCTTTTTATTTGGCGTATGAAATTTCTCATCGTCCTTAACGAAGACAAAACAAAGAGGTTTTGCACTGTGCGCATGATAGCTTATACAGTGAGGTTTTGTTAGTTCAGTGGAGTAATAATGGACTCTGTTGGCGACCAATTCAAAGCTTTTGCTAAATCCGGCCAACACTTTTTTGACGCCATTTTCCGTCGCCGCAATCCGGTATTCTCTCTCTACCTTTTTTATGTTTCTTCTAGTTTTTAGTAGAATTTATTTTGGAAAAAAATAATCATATATAAATTTGGGTTGAGAGAATTGTTGGAATGTAGAAGGAGACGAGGAAATAGAATTATGTAGAATCATGATTTTTTTTTTATCATCGGTACTTTGGTAGACGCCGTATCAATATTAGATTAGAATTTAGAATTAGACCATTGATTAGTTGATGGTGGGTTTGAGTTAAAAAAAGTTGTATCTGAAAATGATAATTTAATGGTGAGTTTTGAGGAATTGGGTGTTCTGAATAAAATCTTTTTGAAGTATAAATGTAAGTATGGTTTTGAAATTTTCATAGGTTCTCTATTATCAAAAGTTGAAATGCTCAACATCAGTTCTTTATGCGAGGATGCTGCTAGCGCGGATACTTGTTAAAGAAATGAAAAGTTGCAATTGATTAATGTATACCTATTAAAAAGCAAACACATCAAGAAAGTTTATTTTCAAAGAGTTGTGCTATTTAAAATGGAAGTAGTTTAATATTAATTTAATAGCATGAATGAATGTGTGAAAGAGAGAAAAAAACATAAATATTAGAGAGAGAAAAGAGTGAAATATAGCGAAAAAATAAACATTCCTTTTCAATTAAATGTTTGTGCAAAAGTTACAAATTGTTTTTCATGCCAATGAACGTTATCCATTAACAAGTACGTTCTTTGGTGCTTCTCTGTGATGTGGTTTTGACATTTGTTTTTGCAATCATAATTTCAGATTGAAATCCTTAAACGTTTACAAAGAGAAGCTTTCTCAGATCTAATGAAGCTCAGAGACCGACAAGAAAAGGTCGAGAGGATGCTTTCCTTCTATAAATCATCCAAAGGAGGTCCTTTTCAGGAAACCATCACCCACGTAAGGGGACAGATGGATTTCATGGGGGCTTTATTGATCATGGGTGACTTTAATCAGCCAAACTTAGATATCTTAAACAGGTCTGGAATTAAAACAGGCATTGATTCAAGGATCGCCTTCGAAACCAGAATCGGTAAGGAGAATGCTCTTGCTGCAGAGTTTGTGGCCACTCCAAAAGGAAAGGAACATCCTAGTTTTGATGTCCTTGAAATGCCACTTTCTTTAGCAAAACTCAGTTATACAGCAAATGTCAATGATTGGTTATCTCTGATGGCTGTTCCAGTTGGAGCCCAATGTAGAGATGTTGCAGTTGGTTCAAACTCTTTTGATCAGGTAGTATTTAGTTGTGTTTGCTTCTCTGATGAATTTAACTATGTCCACTGTTACAATATGTTGCAAGTTGTAACTAGCATTTAGTTTGGTATTCTGATAAAGCGGGAGATAAAAAATTCTGGTAGGAGAAATCATGTTTTTTGTAATCTGTTGGTATCTGTCATAATGGGGTAAAAGTTATTGGAAAGCATTGAAACAGCACGCTAGTTGTTAAAATCACATGAACATAGCCTTCATAAATTTGCAAAATATGTGCTCTTGGATAGGGATGTTGTTTTCCCCAAGAGTATGGCGTTCATTACTGTAGTCGAGGCACATGCAGATCAAGTATCTAGTAGCAATTGTTTACCTTACCTCATTTTTCGTGCATTGTATCTGTATTCATGACTTTCTTAACCATAAATGGAGCATTAGGTTGAAAAACTTAGCGTAAAAAAAAGGTTGAAACCTTAAAATATTATCCTATTAAAATTAGCTTAGATATATTATTTATTTGCGTATCTGTTGTCATGCTGACACATCCGCCGTGCTTAGGGTAGGAAAATAGTAGACCAATATGTCATTTATAAAGCTATTGTGTTATTTTCCTTTTGATAATTAGGCCTTTGAAATATTGATATGGTGTTGTGTGCATTTAGCCGGGAAAAGGCCTCACGGATTTCTCCTCTTTTGGACCGCCCCTTCTGAATCTACGTAACGGTAGTGCCATCGGCATAGCTGTGAGAAAGTCATGTTTTATTGCTTCATTGGCTCAATTTGTAGCTGGACTTGGAATGCCTTCTGGTTCAAATACAATGGAGAATAGATACAGCACATTTGGACAACTTGTGTGTCAATTTCCAAGAGGAACAAAGCTATCTGTTCTCGGTGTTCACCAAATGCCTTTGTTATCAAAGCAGCTTAGAAAATTCGGAGCTTTTACAATTCCAATAGTCTTGTCTGATCAACATGAAATGTCTGAGACAGAACCTGAAGCATCACCATTCATAGGAGCAAGGACACAGGTCTCAGCTGGTTCTACTGCTATAGTGTTGGAGTCTGAACTTGATGGCTTTACAAAACTTGGAGGTTGGATTGAGATGAACACAGTAAATCCAAAATCTGTACAATGGGCTGTAACCATGTCTGATGTTTCTGATGAGTCATTTGGTTGGGGAATGAGTCTTGGCGGGATAGTTGGAGATTCAGCGACTGCGGATCATTTTCAGGCCGAATCCTATCTAAAATTTAACATGGGCGATAAATTTTGCTTGAAGCCAGGTCTTGCATATGCAACGGATGGAAATTCCAAAATAGCTGCATTAATGCTTCGGTCTAATTGGTCCTTGTGATGATTTTCTTCTGCTGATTTATATTATTAGCATGTTTCATTTTTCATTTGGAAAGCCTCAAACCAAGATTTTGGGGTTCTGAAGAGGAATCCAAACATGCACTGTGTACTTTTCAGTTTGTTCAGATTCTAATTACTTGCCTCAAGGTATATATATACAACTAATCATTTTTTTGTCATTAGAATTGCTTGATCCAATACATATTTGGTTTTCATTTTTTCTGTTTTTTTGTTTGGTTGATTTCATTTTTTTTGGCTGTTTGACTCAATGCATGTTTGGTTCTCTCATTATTAATTTCATTCTGCATGGCTATGATGTGCGATTGATTTCGATATTAACGTTGGGGCTAAACTGATGTTTATCCAAAGGTGTTCAGAGTGTATCCTAGCCTAGAATTATTACAACAAAAATATTTATGCAAACAAGGTTTTGACATATTCACATCAAAAGTAAGTTGGCTAAAGTTATATCGACTTACTTACAAAATATGAACATCACATCAACTTAACTCATACTGTAATGTACGTTAGAACAAATTTAAATTGTTAGTAGAAAATAACATTAAAATTATATATAAAATTTAAAAAAGGGTAAATAACATTAACAACACAGGAGTAGGCATCTACAAGAACTGAGCTTGTATTTATTCATGATTCTTTGAATTTAGCTACATAGTTTTTTCTCTTATGAACATTTAGTTACATAGCTAGTACAAAAGGACTTCGAACACTATGTTTACCATTACTCCAGGTAATGGATCCAAACAGATCTTCCTTCTTCAAAGTTGAAGTCGAGGAGAAAATAACTTGGTAGCTTAGTTTTTTGCTGCTTTTTGAAAATTGGAGTTTCTCTGGAATCAACTTGACATTCACCCCACTTGGAGCGTCCACGACAGAGGAGTAGACCGTTTCGTCCTCTTCACCAACGTTCGTAACAGTTCTAGTCACATTCACGGTTCCCTTCCCATTGAAGTTGGAGATTGCAATGGAAGGGTAGTTGATATTGGAAATATGATGAGGAGTTGAATCCTTGGGGCAACTGAAACTATCAGGGACAGTTTTGGAGATAACCTTAACTGTGGTTACATTGAATCCAAGGTAACACAAGTAGTTCAAGTAGTCAATGGTGGTGGTTTCATAAACTAGCCCTGGTTGAAATGGTTCAGATGTTGTTATTTCCCCTGCTCCATAGTCATAAGGTGTGGCTACTGACTCTGAATCCGTTGTAATTGGAGCATTCATATTGTTAATTTGATTTGCTGCATTTAGAAAAATAGGAGTTTATGAGTTGCTAGATAGATATCATTATCTAATCTAGGATTACATTACCTTGAGTGTATGTATAGTCAATTTAATATGTGAAATTGTAGTAGTTAAACAATTTGATTTCTAAATGATCTATAAAATTTTAATCGCATTAGTCTCTACAAGTGGGAAAATATTTAGAGACTAAATCAGTTGACTTAAAATGACCAATAATTTTTTATTTCAGAAATCATTTTGTATTCAAAATTACGATACTTGGAGACTAAATGGATGATTCATTTGTATAAAAATGAAAAGCCTGACCAGAGGTCATGATTGCTGATCTGATTGTAGAGGGACTCCAAGTAGGGTTCCGAGCTTTGATGCTACCTGCAAGGCCTGAAACATGTGGGCATGACATAGAAGTCCCTGAGATAATGCTATATGGTGAGGGCTTTTTCCCTTTTGGAACCTTTGATAAGTCATTGCCAATCCATGCTGCAAGAATGTCAGCTCCTGGTGCTGCAATATCAGGCTACACACAAAGAAACTGGTCCTGTTTAGTTTTGAGCAAACATTGATATGATATATGGTCACATGATTTATAATCCTATATATATATTTCCTTACTTTGAGAATATTCTTTGAAAGCGTTGAAGGCCCTCTGGCTGAAAAGCTTACCACCACGGGTGCAGGCTTATAATTAATGACTGTAAATGTTGGTAGAATTGTTGCCACAGGATTCCTGCAGATTATTATATGTAAAAATACAATAACATTAACAAGTGATCAGATGCCACTGTTTATTTCAGTCTCAAACAAAATTCAAAAGCAAATTCTAAGAAAAGCACTAGTTACTTAAAAAATAGACATGATTTATAATAAGTTAAAATATATGTTTATGCACTATAATAAAAAATACTGCATTGCTTACCTTGTTGAATTGACATATTGGAGGAGTGTGGCAGCATCTTTGGGATTTACTGAAGTTCCTGGGAAGTCACCAGAATTTGTGGCCATTGAGAAATCTTGGTTAGTAATATGAACAAGACCTATTCCACCCGCATCTTTCACCAGTTGAACTTTAAAAGCAGTCGAATAAACATCATCTATGCCATCGCATATCACAATCTTTCCTTTCACTTTTTTCTCATCTAATGAATTTGGGTGACACATCCTGCAATTCACAAATTATATATTCTTTGTCCAACTTCAAAATCTTGGGGTGCTAGGCTTCTCTTTATGCCTAACAACTTTGGAAAAAAAATTTCTAACCTCTAAAATGAGTTTGGATGTAAACATTCGGAAAATAAAATTAATTTTATATCGTTTAAAGGTATATTTTTAAATAATTCAGAGATTAACTGTCATGCACTGTTAATATAAAAAAATTTATATTGTAAAAGTTAAATATCTCTGACAATCTAATAATTATAATTCACTTCTATGACAATATAAACATTCTTTATATTAATCGTGTATATAAATTAAATCTAATAATTTATACAGTTTAAAGTTTATTCATTGCCAGGTAGATTTTGTGTACGTACCTTGCATCATCTAAACTGGCGTTAATTGCTTTGGCAGACTCACTTTGTATTAAAGAATAATCGGGGGATTTTGAAAGAGGGGAGAAATTTATGGCTTCACCCTAAAGTATAACAATTACCAAGCATGAGCACAGATAGCAAACACAATTCATGTACAATCTAAAACATTAGTTTGATAACCATGCACACATAGACTACATAAAAAACCCAATAAATATTTATGTGATTAAATTTTTAAAATGAAATATTTTTCCTAAAAAAATCTAATGAATACATAAGAAACAGAAGTACTTATTGAAAAAAGGAGAAAAAAATTGGATTAAAACAGATTATTATCCCAAAATTATTTTAAAAAATTACTCTTTATATAATAAAAACTGCAGTAAATATTTTTAAGATAAACCCTAGTACCTATACTACATCCAAATCCTCTAGAAAAAAGCAAGGGAATGTTATTGCTTCTATTTTTTTTCTATACTAAAGAATGGTGAAGTAAATAAGTGTTATTGAAGTTGACATGGGTGAGTTAAAATTGAAATTCAAACTGGATAGAAAACACTCAGTTAAAATTGATTAAAAAATATTCGTCCATTCCAATATTAGATTGAGTTGAGTTAAACCTTTCATTTTTGTAGTGAGTTGGATTGGGTATTTAGATACCCATTTTTTTTAATTTAATTATTATTAATAGACCATCATATTCTTTTTTTAAAAATGACACAATCTTAATTTTTTTAGTGTATCATATTTTCATTATTTTTTTAACACACACATACGTAAACATATAATTAATAAAAATATCAAAATCATAAAATTGATTATAAAATATTGTAATTGCAAATATCAATATACTTTTTATGAAATGATTAATATTAATAGTTAGTTCTAAATTTTATTAGAAGGGGTTTTCTATCTTTGTGTTTTTCTCCAAAACTAATCTACAGCATGAAATTAATTTTTATGTACGTAAATATGACCAATTAAAATTGAGTATAAAAATTATACGTTGACCGCTAAACCTACATCTAATGTGTGTAATTTTGTCATATTTATTTAATAATTAATTTTTATAAATAACCATAATTTTCTAAAAATTATATTTCTTTTTTCTCATTAAAATTTATATATATCAAACTACCCTTAAATTAGTATTATTTTTCTAAAAAATTTAAATAAGTATTTATTTATGCCGAAAAAGAAAAGTCCCAAAAATTGTTAGAACTTTTGAAAAAAATAAAAAGTAAATGGGTATATTATTAAAAAAAGAATAAAAAGTAAATGGAATATAGGAGAGTATAAAATAAAATAAAAAGATGGGGTACCTTAATAACTTTGTTATTACCCAAGACAATATTGGACTGAAAAAAGCGATCGAGGGTAGTGGCTCCAACGGTTAAAATCCAAGGAGCATCATTAACAACTGTTTCCGAATCCGGTCCCGCATTCCCAGCTGAGCAAACCACCACAATGCCACGCTCCACAGCATGAAACGCTCCTATTGCTATCGGGTCGGTTTCCAAATCGGGTCGAAATGCCGGAGACGATCCAAGCGACAGAGAAAGCACATCAACTCCATCGGCTATCGCATCGTCGAACGCCGCTAGTATGGATGACCCAGAACACCCATTGTTTAAGCACACTTTGTAAACCGCCAATCTCGATTCAGGGGACCCACCTTTTGCTGTACCTTCCGCGATACCGTAGTACGATGCACCACTCACTACGCTGCCTGCCGCTGTCGACGCTGTGTGGGTCCCATGTCCATTTGAATCCCTTGGCGTGCTCTCTGGGTCATCTTTCTGGTCAGGGTTAGTGTAATACCTTGCTCCTATTAACTTCCTAATCAAAATTTAAATTTAAATTTAAATAAAATTAATGCCAGCTGTTAATCTAATGGACCCTACAATGGTTGTTGTATTTACCTGTTACAGTTGGATGAGTTAAAATCTCTTGATTTCATGCAAGTTCCTTTCCAACCGGATGGAATAGAATCCATTCCCTTGTCTGAAAAACTTACTGCTTCTGGCCATATACCTTTATGAATATATTCATTCTTTAATTTAATTAATTAATTAATTAAATGATGAAACCAATCAATCGAGTACCAATAAAATTAATTCATGATAAGGATAGAGTAACTCAGCTACTGAATGTATGTTATGTAATACATACGTACATACATATGTATCATTTTTTTTATATCAAAACAAATAATTATGTTTATGTCCTATAACTTAATTCATCTTTATCAATAAATAATAATAACCTGTGTCTAGTAAACCAATTACGATGTTGGATGAGGAAGAAGAAGAATTGGAGAGAGTGTCGATTTTGACATGAGTTTGTAAGTTGAGGAAATCCCATGAACGTGTTGTATGAAGATTGAGAATGGGATCAGGGAAGACAGATACAACACCAGGTTGTTTAGAAATTGAGTTTGCTTCCTCTTTTGATAAACGAGCTGCGAAGCCTGAGAATCCATGTTTGTAGTTTCTTACTAAAGCATTCTCATTCCTATTTCACATCCATCAATTCATTCATCATTCATCATTCACATTTCCATAATTCTACAATAATATATTAATTTTAATTAATTACCTTCTTAATACTCTGTTTAAAAGATGAGCATGATCATTGCGAAGGGAAGCATTAGATGAATCAGCTGCTCCCATATAAACAATATAAACTTTATTGTTATTCACTGATGATGATCTTGATTCTCCATGAGAAATGAAAGCAAAGAAAAATAATAGTAGTATCAATAAAACTTGATTTCCTTTCATGTTGATGATGTTCTCTTAATGAATTGAACCTAGCTTTGTTGGTGTTCAATTAGTTGCTGATGAGCATACTTGGTAGCTCTAGAACACACATATATATAAGAAGCAACAGCTCTATTTTAAGTTAATAATATTTAAGTTGGTGATTTATTGTGTCAGCAACCAATTATATGATTTACGTTTAGATATAAATCAGAAATTTATAATATCACCACACCACCGTTTTATATATATTTTTTAACAATATAAAGAACTATATAGAATTCTAAAACTTTTTGTAAATACAAGAATTACAAGGAGAATAAATAGTAAAACATAAAAGGATTTAACTACTGACTTAAAAATATAAAAGGCCCAATAATGTAAGCCCAATAAATAATTGTCTAACATTTTACATATTAACATTTAATAATTACTCAATTCTTTCAAATCAATATTTCTAAAAAAATTATTAAATAAATTTTACGAATAACTTTATATCATTATATTTTCAACAAATAATCCCACAATATTGATATAATATATGATCGGTCTAAATAGACATCATATTTCTTATAGCCCAATGTGTGGTGGCTACTAATTTGGTTTGGTTTGGTTTGGCGTTAGTGGAAGCAGCTTCCATCGGAGATGAACTAATTAATTTAATGTATCAGACTAATTTTTTGAGCATAAATTATTGTCAAATCAGAATGTATATTTGTTCTCATGTTGTTATGATTGTTTGCGTTCTACTAATTCTACTCGTATTCGTGATCAATTATTGTAGGTGCTTTCGTCATATATTGTTGATTTATGATATTCAAAGCTTGAGGGTTTTGAGGTTTTTTCTTCTTTTATTTCAACGTCTTATTGAGTTGTGATGGTCTTGGGGCTTATCCCCTTTTGATCATAAAAAGAAAATATCAATAAAAATTACGGTAGAGTAAATCAATTTTACATTTGTTATTATTTATAAAAATTATTGATTTTATTATCTTATCACATAATTGTAACTTTTATCAATCAACAACTATATAATCAATAACTTATGTTAACTATTAATACAAAATTGTTTATGATGAGGATACATATCCGTTAAACCCTTAAAATATCTTATATAACATTTCATCACATTTTACCATATAGGTTTTATAAAGAATTTTTAAAAAACAAATATAGCTTAATGACATATAATTCAATGTAAGTGTGATTATTTTTACACGATAATACATATCCATTATAAGTTCTATAATTCATGCTATTGTGGAGTTGATGCATGCGTATTGCTTATGCGCATTGCAAATAGGTATGAAGCACTTCATCCACGCAAAGTGCCCCATTTGAAGATATAAAGCTGTGTAAATATATACTATTTTTTGTGCTATAACCACAAATATATACGATAAGTCGATATATAACTACCACTCAATAAGTGGAGGTAGCAACTAGTTAGTTTAGATGTGATAAAATGCAAGCGAATTCTGAATACACAATGTATATTATAGTAATCAATGCTCGGGAATATACTATATATGAACATATAGTTTTAAATTGTGATTTATAAACACAATTACGATAAGAGTATTTTAGAAGAAGAAAACACAAAACCGTATAACAATCAATGAAAATCATTTTAAAAGAAGAAAAAATATAAACTCTTGCTGCATGCCTTGCCTTGTCAATAAATCAAATTAACTAATTATAGGAATCTTTTAGAAACTAAAGCAACACCATATATGATAACAATAACACCATGTGATTCAGCTGATCAGCGATTAAGTTTCCCTATCTTTGCAATTAGTCTGAATAATTCAATGTCTTAGTAAAAATTGTGGGTATGTTAATTCTAATTAAAAATTATAACAAGCTCAGTCACACATAATTGACCTTCACTATGTCATAACATGTAAGTGGGCTTGTGTGGGAATTATTGTGTCTAATTATTGGCTTATGAGATGGGAAGAGTGATCAAAATAGAAATTAATCATGTTGTATTCTAATTTGTGGATAAATATCGTTATCTTACTAGACAAGCATTTTGGTAAAACATATCCACTAGTTAATTGAATTCGGTCTAAATGAGCACTTGTTAAAATTCTTTATCAAGAGTAACTGTAAAATATCCATGCATTCGACTTTAATTATTATATGAAGATAGACAATATATAAATAGTTTAGAAAATAAATTTAATTGTAAAATATGGATGAAAAAAATATAAAATATGATTGATATAAATGATAAATGCAATCTTTAAAATTATCTAATTAAGTAATGAAAAAATACATAAAAGAAAAACCGATAAACCACAATTTTAGTTCATGAAAATATAGAATAATATGATTTCGTTCTTGATTCAATAAAAAAAAACCAAATTAATATATGAATAATCAAAATAATCTTTGAAAGATACAATTTTACTATCATAAAAGTTCCTTAAAAAATACAATTTACTCTTAAAATAGATCACGACCGTTGTAACATTATATTTGGAAATAATCAAAACTTTTCAGAAAATTTTATTTTAGAGTAAACTAATATAAAACTAATTTTGTTAATATGAATGCTCCAATTACTTCGAAAAAATTTCAAAAAAAAATATTTTTAATTTTTCAGACTAAACTGAATGATATTTTAATAATTCAACGATTAATTTGAACAAAATATAACAAATTATATTTTCAAAGACTTATATGGTGGTTTATCTAAAGAATAACTATTGTATCAATATAATTTTGTGGACTAAATATTGTAATCATTATTATTATGTTCTTGTTGAAGTTTTTTAAAAAAAAATCTATCTTATGTGGCCGTTATAATTTGTATAATAAATTTTGAATGGCTTAAGAGCATGATAATAAAGTTTCTTTGGGTTTTGAATGGTCTAATAGAATTTTATTTGTGTTTTATTTATATAGTATTGAGTGGTTGTAATTAGTGATTGAATTGGATTTTAACCGTATGTATTTTCCTAGTATGCACACCTTGTGTTTGTAGAGGTTAATTTGAATGAAAGTTTTACTTTGTCTTTGCGAAAAAACAAAACGGTTTTGAGAATGATAATCTTTATAATTATTTTTTTGTTTTTTAATTGTTTATCTATCTAACGAGTGATAAGTATTTGTATATTTGAACAGTAAATTATAATTAGGATATTATACTTTTCACATGTATTGTGTATCAACTACAAATAATTTTGTCTGTACCATTGTTTTGAAAACTACAACTAATGTATTATAATTTGTTTTATATATTATATCTCTAGACCATATTGATAAATTGAGTTTTATTGCAAAAAAAAAAAAATCAAATCAATTAAATGGTTTATAAATTGAATTACTTATTTAAAAAAAATTATTAACTAAACTTAATTTTAAAATAATTTAATTTTTTTTCTTCGAAAAATTATAGAAAATATCGAAACTTTTCTTTTTGAAAGTCAAAAAAAATTTAAATCATTTTTTTCTTGAAAAATTTAAGAAAAAAAATTGAAAATATTATTTTTCTGAAAAATTTCGATAAAAAATTAATAAAATTTTGTCAAAAGAATTTCAAAATTTGTTTTCTGAGACTTGTTTTCGAAAAAATAAAAAAAAATTATCGAGAAATTTTTTACATTTATTTTTCTCGAAAAGAGTTGAAATTTTTGTCAAAATAATTTCAAAAAATTCTTTTTTCAAACAACTAGTTCAAAACCGATTTTAACTAAAAATTTATTTAAAATATTAAACTAGTTTATATTTATAAATCATTATCAAACCAATTTAAAACTTAATTCGAAAATAGTGTTCAAAAACTGAATTACATAATCCAATTCAATTCAATTTTTCCACCATAAACACCTCTGTAAGTTATTCAAAAAAACATACTTTTAATCAGATATACATTTAATTTTTATTTAATTAATCCGTAAAGAATCATATTTTAACTTTTTCGTAGACTTTTAGTGTCCTTTTTTGTTTTTATGTGTGTTGGGGTCAAAAGACATAATTAGAAATAATTAAAAAATGGTCAAAAGACATAATTAATCTTAGAAATAATTATATGACAATTTTTTTTAAAGATGATTAATTTGGGTTTAATTTATATTGATATATAATATAATAGAAGTTTCCATTCATTAAATGGGTTTGCTTAATATATTTAACTATATCTTGCAAAAGATTTCGATTACAATGTGGAGTGGAGGCAGGCACATGTGGATTTACTGGTTACAATGTATCAACAATTTTTTGTTATTTAAGTTTATTTTCTGTTTAACTCATTTAAGTTTATTTAATCTCGCTTTGATATTTTAAGTTGTGTTATGTTTGTCTTGTTAATCTTTAATTTTAATTTTGAGAACAGTTAATTTAATTGAAAAATAATTTAAAACTCTATCGAATGCTACAATATGTCTCTCATATTAATTTTTCATAAAACAATCATCAAATCTTATAAATGATCTACATTTCTTGATTTAAACACGTGTAAAACCTTAAAAACAACGTAATAAAGGTTTATCCACTCTATTTAACTTCTTTCATATGCAAAGTAGCTTTTACTCGACTTGTTGCAATATTTCAATTAAATCTTAACATTTTATTCCAGAATTTGAGAAAACTTTCAAACTTAAAGATCTGCCTATATAATTTAATATATCTTTATAACTAATTCTAGAAACAAAAATAACTTAAAGGACCGATTCGGAAAAAAAAAATACTTAAAAAGATCTAAATAAAAATTAAGTTAACCTTAAAAAACTAATGGTATATTTTTTCGTATTTTAGATTACCTCAATTTTCTTGCATTGTGTTTGTATTCATTAAATTTTTAACTATAAATGGGACATTTGGTTGATCACTTAAAGAAGTGTCCTATTAAAATCAGCTTAGATATATTCTTTATGGGCATGGATTTTATTTAATAAATTGCAAGGGCATATCTATTGTCATGTTGGGATATTTATTTTGCTTTTTTTTGGCTATCTTTGCACTTGCTTGCCTCTGGCATAAAAGTTCTCATAAATTCATACACGAAAAATTGTTTTAGGTAAAAGATGTTAGCTTTTAAGTTATTGCTTTAAGTGCAAGAAAATAGAAAATACAATCAATGTGAATGAATGAATTTATTGAACTTGTTATTATTGAATGAATAGAGTGTGATATTTATACATGGTTAATTCTAAGTGTCATTTAATTAACTAACTAACTAATTAAGAGATTAGTTAGTTAATTATCACATATTAATATTATATTTGAATTACACAAACTTTTAATATCAAGAACATTCTTAATTTATTTTGATCAATCTGATTTTTCAGAATATTCTTCGGTTCTAACAATTTTCCCATAACATTATTGGTTTCTAACAAAAGCCACAATTGAAAACAGCATATATATATATATATATATATATATATATATATATATATATATATATATATATATATATATATATATTAATTGAACAGAAGCTGCAGAAACATTCATTCGTTAGTGGTAACACAAAAAGTCAAGATCAACCTGTTTTAACCATTAATGATATGGAATCTTTACTTGCAAGAGCACCACTATCATTGCTTGAAATTGATGAAAATCCTATACAAATACAAATCTGAGATACTTTTCACCTTTAATTGAAGCAGCTATAGCTGCTGAGAGAAGATGTAATGTACTCAAATCATGATCATATTTTTCTCTCTATTTCAAAATGATGTTATTAAAGACAAGTCCAACAAATTTAAGTGCAATAAACTTTCAATATTAATTATTCTAAGCATTATATCCACTAATAATTTTATATATATAATTATTCTCCTCTTTGGTAGTCATGTCCGACCAACATGAAGTCTATGAGAGAGAACCTGAATCATCACTATTCATATGATTAAGGACACATGCATGTCTCAGTTGGTTCTACTGCTTGATCCAATACATATTTGGTTTTCATTTTTTTTCTGTTTTTTTTGTTTTGGTTATTTGCAGGCCTAGGGCCTGTGCTCACAACCAACATCATAGGGTCCAGTTTTTTTCCAAGAGTATTATAGGACTCAAAAAATACTAAGAGAGAAATATCCTGCCTACACTATATACCTCAAAAAATACTAAAAAGAAAAAAATTTCACCCTTCACTATAGGGGCCAGAACAAAAAAAATAATATTTTCAATGTTTTTTATGTTATTTACGAGCTTTTTGGTTTTTTTTTTTATGTTATTTATGTTATTTACAACTTAAATAAAGAGTTGTTATTTTTGAGTTTTTAGTGTTTCTTTATATTAGATGTCCAAATTTTAAAATTAAAATAGTACTTCCAAAATGTTTGGGAAGACTCTAGTTATTTGTTTCAACTTTTTTTCCTGTTTGATTCATACATGTTTGGTTCTCTCATTATTTCATGCAATCTGCATGACTGAGCCTATAATGTATATTATGGCTTTTAAGATTAATTTTGGAGCTAACTTAACATTTATCATAGGGAGTTCATCTTAAGTATATTCTATATCGTCATTGGATATAGTTAATTCTAAAATGATTAATTGTGTTTGTAATTCAGTTATGATAGTTTAGAGGTTGTTAAGAAAAGTAGTTAGTTAGTTGAAGTGCAGCTATACAAACTGTTTTTCTATAAATTTGTAAACCAAGAACATTTTTGGTAAGTGTATGTCATGATCAATAATCAATCTCTGTTTTCTGAATATTCTGTTTTTACTCTCTTCTTTTCAATTCATCATTGATTATACAATCTATTTCAACAGTCATAGATTAATATCAACTTAAATATATTCGTAAGGGTCATTTCTTTTGTTATGTTGGGACATTAGTTTTTTGTCAAAAATTCCAGGATTGTTCTTGTTGCATCTGTTAGGTAAAAGACACAGACTAAAGAGAGCATAATATATAAATTGAACTGGAGCAATCATTCTTTCATTAGTGGGAGGAGACATATTGAACACTGATTAAGTTTTTTTCTTCCTTTAAAAAGATGTTAGTAGACACAAGTCCAACAAAATATGAAGTGGCATAGGTGGATTCTTCTAACCATTTTGTCCACTAATATATACAATTTCGTTAATTATTCTTGTACATATAATTACATGTCTAACTTAGTTTTTATTTGAAGTTGAGATATGTATAATGTAGGTTAAACTTTAAAAATTGATCACTCTCCCTCTTTGATAGTCTTGTCTGAACAATAAGATGTCAAAAAAGCCATAAATCCCAAAGCCCCCTTCATCAAACCTTTTACTATGTCCCATAATTAAGGCCCCTGTCACGAAGCGTCTGAGACAGAACCTGAAGCATCACCATTCATAGGAACAAGGACACATGTCTCAACTGGTTCTATGCTTGATAGAATACATATTTGGTTTTTCAGTTTTTTATTTTGGGTATTTGTTTCAAGTTTTTTCCTGTTTGACTCGATACATGCTCGGTTCTCTCACTATTTAATGCAGTCAGCATAACTATGAGTCTATGACATATATTATGGCTTTTAAGACTAATTTTGAGGCTAATTTTACATTTATCATAGGTTGTTCAGAGTATATCCTAGCCAAGAATTACATTTTACAACACTAGTAATATCTATGCAAAGCAAACAATTTTATTTTTGGTTTACATTTTCCCACCAAAAATAAGTTGCCTAAAATTACATTGACTTACTTAAAAACTATGAAAATCACATCAATTTAACTCGTAGTGTAGTGTCAGTTAGAACAAAAGGGTAAATAATATTAACAACACATGAGTAGGCATTTACAAGAAGTGAGCTTGCATTTATTCATGTTTCTTTAAATTTAGCTACATAGCTAATACAAAAGGACTTCGAACACTATGTTTACCATTATTCCAGATAATGGATCCAAACAGATCTTCCTCCAAGGTTGAAGTCGAGGAGAAAACAACTTTGAAGCTCAATTTCTTGATACTTTTTTTAAATTGAAGTTTCTCTGGAATCAACTTAACATCCACCCCAATCGGAGCATCGATGATAGGGGTGTAGACTGTTTCATCCTCTTCACCAATGTTAGTAACAGTTCTACTCACATTCACGGTTCCTTTCCCATTGAAGTTGGAGATTGCTATGGAAGGGTAGTTGATGTTAGAAATATGATCATGAGTTGAATCCTTGGGGCAACTGAAACTATCAGTGATAGTTTTGGAGATAACCTTAATTGTGTTTATATTGAATCCAAGGTAACACAAGTAGTTCAAGTAATCAATGGTAGTGGTTTCATAAACTAGCCCTGGTTGAAATGGTTCAGATGTTGTTATTTCCCCTGCTCCATAGTCATAAGGTGTTGCAACTGACCCTGAATCCGTTGTAATTGGAGCATTCATATTGTTAATTTGATTTGCTGCATTTAGAAAAATTGGAGCTTATGAGTTGCTAGATAGATATTATAATCATATCTAACCTAGGATTACATTACCCAGGGATCCTCTCATTTCTCAAAAAGAAAATAAAAACTCCATTACTATGTTTTGAGTGTATAAAAGTTTAATTATACAAGATAAATGACACAATTTTCAAAACATGTGCATTTATACATAAAAAACTTTAGTAATTGATGAAATGGAAAGAGTGAAAAATGGAGAAGATCTTAACCCTGAGTGAATAGTCAATTTAATATATGAAATTGTAGTAGTTAAATTGGTGAAATTCAAAATGATCTATAAAATTTAAAAATCTTCTATCGCATTAATCTCTGCATGTGGGACAATTTTAGAGACCTAATCAATTGACTTAAAATGACCAACGAGGTCAATAATTTTTTATTTCATAGATCGTTTTAGAAATTTTTAGGGATTGAACTATGCGATACTTGGAGACTAAATTGATGATTCATTTGTGTAAAAATGAAAAGCCTGACCTGAGGTCATGATGGCTGATCTGAGTGCAGAGATACTCCATGTAGGGTTCCGAGCTTTGATGCTGGCTGCAAGGCCTGAAACATGCGGGCATGACATGGAAGTCCCTGAGGCAATTTTAAATGGTGAGGGCTTTTTACCTTTTGGAACCTCACTCATGTCATTGCCAAACCATGCTGCAAGAATACCAACACCTGGTGCTGCAATATCAGGCTACACACAAAGAAACTGGTCTTGTTTAGTGTTGAGCAAGCATTGATATGATAAAGTTACCATATCATTAACAGTCTAACCTTGAGAATATTCTTTGAAAGGTATGAAGGCCCTCTAGATGAAAACATTGCCACCATAGGTGCAGGTTTATAATCCATGACTGTAACTGTTGGTAGAATTGTTGCCACTGGATTGCTTCAGATTATTATATGTAAAAATACAATAACAGAAACAAGTGATTAGCTGCCAAGGTTAGTATCAGTCTCAAACAAGATTAAAAACCAATACGAGTAAACGATCATTTTAGTTCTTAAATGTCTGATTTGTTGTGCCAATAGTTTTTGAATATATCAAAATTTTAAAAACATTACTAAATAAGTCTTTTGTTAGTCGTTTTGATCTTTGAATGTGTTTCGTTAGTCAATTTAGTCCAAAAGTTTCTTACAAAAAAGATATTCTTGGATATCTATACTATTAATAAAGTGAATAAGCTGCTTTGGTGTGGCCTATTTTACTACCATTTTTACCCTTCTTTTTATATAGCTATTTCAACATAGTGCATCAGTTATTGGCATTTTGTTTTTACTTTCGCTTTTCAATTCTATTTTGCCTACAGTTATCAAAAGTAATACGTAACTTCTTCAGCCTCTCATTCATTCCGTTATTTTCCAATTAACAAAATATTATTTGATGTTTTAGCAAATCAAATGAAGGAAACAACTTCCTGCACCTATTTATGGGCCTATGTTGATGAGAAATTCATGCTTCAATTTCTTTTCTTTTTCTTCTCAATATTGAATTACTTTCATACATTTGGACTTGTAGTGATTATGTTGTGATCCTCTTCAACTTCTTTTGCATAAAATCATTTTGTTGTTTCAATAATGTGTATTCAATTTTTTTAATCCTATTTAACCAAATTCACTCATTTTATTGGCACAAATTTAAAATTCAAAATAAAAGTTACAAAAAAATTATTGTTAATGATTGACATATGTTAGCGTAATACAAATGCAGACAAATGAGCATAGACCCGTCTGGACACTAGTGGTTACAATTTCAACACATTTAGAGACAAGTGATAACAACAACGTCTCACATTTTCAGGGCCAATATCTTATTTAGTCAAATTCTAAAATAAACATGGTTTGCTTATAAATTAGTGAGATTGTTTACTAAGTTTTTTTGTCATTAGAAAAACTTAAAAATGCTTACTTGGTTGAATTGATATACTGGAGTATTGTGGCAGCATCTTTTGGAATTACTTCAGTTGATGGGAAGTCTCCATAATATGTTGCATCTCCTCCATTTTGGTCAGTAATATGAATAATACCTATTCCACCCACCTTTTGCACCGTGTTAGTTTTGTTGGACGCTAAATTAAAGTCATCTATGCCATCGCAAACGACAATCTTTCCTTTCACTTTTGTTTCATCTAAAGAATTTTCGTAACACTGCCTGCATTTGACAAAAAAAAAATGTTATTGTCCAACTTCAAAATCTTAATTTTATTAATTGCCAATTTGGCATTTATAGTTTGCATACATACCTTGCTTCATCTAAGTCACTAGAACTCGTCTTGGCAGAGTCGCCATACACCAATGGATAATCAGCAGATTTTGAAAGTGGGGAAAAATCTATGGCTCGGCCCTGAAGTATAACAATTACCATGCATGAACACATATGCCATAACTCATGTAAAAAAAAAAAAATTGGAATATTGCATAGTGAGCGTTATAAAATGTACCTTGATAACTTGGTTAGTACCTAAGACAACATTAGACTGCAAATCACGGTCAATAGTGGTAGCTGCAACAGTCAAAATCCAAGGAGCATCGTTAAGAACCGTTCTCTTCTCTGGTCCTAAATTCCCGGCGGCGCAAACAACCATAATGCCACGTTCAACTGCGTGGAACGCTCCTATTGCAACCGGATCGGTTGTCAAATCGTTTGAAGATCCTCCAACAGAGACCGAAAGCACATCAACACCATCATGAATTGCATCATCAAACGCCGCAAGGATGGCGGAGCCAAAACACCCAAAGATTTTAATTTTAAAGCACACTTTGTAAATTGCTAGCCTTGATTCAGGGGAACCACCTTTTGCTGTACCTGATGCGAGACCGTAGTAAGATGCACCACTCACGGCAATCCCTGCCGCCGTCGACGCCGTGTGGGTTCCATGCCCATTCGTATCCCTTACCGTGTTATCGTCGCCGTCAATTTCATTTTCAGGGTAATAATACCTTGCTCCTATTATTTTCCTAATCAAAATTAATGAAATTGGTATCACAATGATGAGATGACACCTGTTACTTAATGGAGCCCACAAATTAGCTTATTAATTTACCTGTTACAGTGGGATGAGTTGAAGTCTTTGGAATTCATGCACGTGCCTTTCCAACTGTCTGGTATTGGATCCATTCCCTTGTCTGAAAAACTTGCTGCTTCTGGCCATATACCTTTATGAATATATTCATTCTTTAATTAATTCACAAAATCAACCCTAATAAGTTATTATCTACATTTTTTTTTTATATCAATAGTAATAGTTAAATACTCCTAAGTTATAACCAACCTATTAGAAATAATATTAATCACACTAGTTAGTCTAATGGATTAGTACCTGTGTCTATTAAGCCAATTACGATGTTGGATGAGGAAGAAGAAGAATTGGAGAGAGTGTCGATTTTGACATGAGTTTGTAAGTTGAGGAAATCCCATGAACGTGTTGTATGAAGATTGAGAATGGGATCAGGGAAGACAGATACAACACCAGGTTGTTTAGAAATTGAGTTTGCTTCCTCTTTTGATAAACGAGCTGCGAAGCCTGAGAATCCATGTTTGTAGTTTCTTACTAAAGCATTCTCATTCCTATTTCACATCCATCAATTCATTCATCATTCATCATTCACATTTCCATAATTCTACAATAATATATTAATTTTAATTAATTACCTTTTTAATACTCTGTTTAAAAGATGAGCATGATCATTGCGGAGGGAAGCATTATTAGATGAAACAGCGGCTCCCATATAAACAATATAAACTTTATTGTCATTATCTGATTCAGTGATATGAGCTGATGATGCTCTTGATTCTCCAAGAAAAATGAAAGCAGAAAAATATAACAGTATCAATAAAATTGGATTTACTTTCATCTTAGTGTTCTCTTAAAGAATAGAAGCTTTTATTTGGTGTTCAATAAGTTGATGATGAGCATGTTTGGTAGCTCTAGAACACATATTTATAAGACGCAATTGGTCTATTCTAAGTTGATAAGTTGGTGCTTTATTAGAGTGTTGGTATTCAAATCAATTCAAAATAAAATTGCAAATTGATAAAAAAAAAAAAAAAAAACTAAAAACTAATATTTTTTTATAGCTAAATATTTTGATATTTTATTTAATTTTAAGTAACAATTTGATTATTGATATTTTAAAATGTTAATAATATTATTATTTTTTATAGAAATTTAGAAAATTCGTTATCATTTTCAAATAAAACTCTGAAAATTAATAATCATCTTCAAAAAAATTCATATTTTCATCAAATTCATAACTCAAATTTTAAAATAAACTCATATTTTCATCTCCAACAACAATAAACATCAAATCCATTAAATAAAGAACTCACATTTTTTAAGACATAAAAAATAAAATCATTACTTAAAATTAAATAAATGATCAAATCGAAAAAAAAACACAAAAAACTAAATTGTTATCTAAAATTAAATTAAGAGACTGCATGAAGTAATTTATCTTTTTGATATTATTTTGAGAAAAGACTCTTAGTCGAACTAAACTACATTAATGCAAAGTAGGCGCTCTATTCAGCAATACGGGAATAAGTTTTAATGCTTATTTGTTTTATATTAGTATGATATATTGTATATATATATATTATTTGTTGATTTTTAATTTTTTTTAATAATACTTATTAGTTTAATTTAATTTTTTTCACTATTTTATATATTTTAAACATAATAAATCATTATTATTCTCTAATGTTAAATTTTAGTAATTATATGCTATGTAGTATCAAATTTACAATTTTATCAGATTTTTATGATATTAATAGTAATATAATTTTTACATTTGTAATTTGGATATCCAAAAATTAATCCTGATTAAACTGCATCAAATTTTTTAAATGTGTCATCTAAACTAAATCAAAACACATGTGATTTTTTTTAATCATATAATTGTTTGTCTCAAATTTGATCCAAAGTGCACCGCAAACATTTTTAGTTGCATCTTTTATATATGTAAAAAAAATTATAACAACATCACTTCACTATTTTTATTGTTTTAAAATTAACATTTACTAATTACTCAATATTTCAATTCAATGCCTAAAAAAACTATTAACTATAAATAGATTTTACAAATAACGCAAGGTCATTATATTTTCAACAAATAATCCCAAGTATTGAGCTGGCATGAGGGAGAGCGATACTAATATATGTCTCGTCATATTTTATATATACAACTCAATATGTCGTGGCTTTAATTAATTTATTGTATTAGATTAATTTGGAGCAGAGGTTGTAGTCAAATTAGGATGTATATTGGTTCTCGTGTTGATGTTTTTTTTTTTTAAGAAAGCCAAAAAATCGTCGTTCAAAATAAATATTCGAAGCATAAGACGTCCCCCCAGCAACAAAGAAAACAAAACAAAAAACACATCGCGAAAATCCCTACACAAAAGGGACACAAGAAAACATCATTATCCACAACATCAAACAAAATACAACTACTACACCACTAGAATCACCTATCTATCACCAATACTCAAGACAATTAGAAGAAGATGATTACACCACAATCATTTGTTGGATGCGATTCATAAATTTGGTCATGTTTCTTGAATGAGTGTATTTCTTGAAATGAATCATATTGCTGATTTATTTGATTCAAAGCTAAAGGTTTTTTAGGTTTCTCCTTTTTTATTAATTTTTAATACCTTAATGACATATGATGCTTGTATTGCTTTTTTGGGGGGTTTTAGTTTTGAGATTCTTGGGGCTTAGCTCCTTTTGATCATAAAAAATATATATCAACAACAACAAAATTATTTGTTATACATACACTTTTGAGTAAAATTGTTTTATATAACATCCCATCACATGTTACCATATATTATGAATATATCTTATAAACTAATATAACTGATATATAACAATGAGATATAATTAAACGCATGTGAAATTTTTTTTATTTTAAATTGACAATGCTTATGAAATTGGATCTAAGATTAATGCAGTATATATTTGAAAGTTTATCTCTTTAAATTTAACTACCTCTCTGGAAGTGGATGTAGCAACTAGTTAGTTTACTTACATGTGATATATTTTTTTTAATAGAAAAAATTTAAAGTGAAAAGATATTGCTTCAATCTTAAATGAGAATGCTGATTGAACACTACATACATATACATTGCAAGCGAATTATGAATAGAAAAATGTATATATTAGTAATCGATGCTTGGGAATATATCATATATAAACAATTACGAGAAGAGTATTTTTGAAGAAGGAAACACATCACCGACGACTATCAATAAAAAAACATCTTAAAAGAAGAAAAAAATAAAAACTCTTTCTACATCCTTGCCTGGCCATAAATCAAACTCACTAATTGTACGAGTCTTTTAGAAACTAAAGCAACTCCATTATAATAATAATAACATACCATAAGATTCGGCTGAGCGATAAAATTTCCCAATTAGTTGGAATAATTCACTGTCTTTGAAATAATTGTAGGAATGTTATTTCTAATTAAAGATTATAACAAGCTCTGCCACACATAATTAAAGATTATATCATGACATATAAAATGTAAATAGGCTTGTACGGAAATTATTGTGTAATTATTGGCTTTTTATTGGTTTCTGGAAGGGTGGCCAAAATAGACACTAATCATTTTGTATTGTATATTGCGGAGAAATATGATTATCTTACTAGACAAGCATTTTGGTAAATTTGGTCTCAATGAGCACTTGTTCAAATTATTTATTAATTAAGAGCCAAGTTTCCATTGATTAAATGGGTTATTTATTAAACTAATTGTTACTAGCAAAATATTTCGATTAAAATCATGTTTTTTTTAAATTTTATATCTTTGACGAAAACATAAAATTTCAATTAAAAAAAAGTATTACTTCACAAAGTCTTTTATTTCATGAAATGTCATGTTTTTATTTGAGTGGTGTGGGAAAGAGAAAAAGAATCGAGATATGATTTAAATTCCAAGAAAAAAAGTTCAAGACCATGGTGAAGTTTTATTTCGTAAATCATTTTTTAAGAAACGTGATTTCAACATCTTGACATATTATAAAATATTTTATTTTAAAAATAACATTCACAAATACTTGTCATGGTAAAATATGGTGGGATGTCTGGTAAACTTGTTTACACAATTAGTATCATTGTTAAATTAAAAAATAATTTAATTATCAAATATTTTATTCATCATTTATTTTTATTTTTTTAGAGGATTCATCATTTATCACATATACATCTTATTAAAAAAAAAAAACAACATAATTATACATTCATGTATATATATTGTACAATCCAGATTTAGTTTTCTTTATCTCTTATTATATCTCATTTGATATGTATCTCTCACACACACACACACACACACATATATATATATATATATATATCTTGTGAAGAATTTCTATTTTATAACCGCTTTTTAAAATAATTACAAAGTCGTTCATTTTCAATGGACGCCAATGTAAAAGCTAGTTTACTAGATTTCCTTTTTTTCTCATGTATATATAACAAATAACTACATCAGCATAATTTATAATTATAAAATGTAAAAACAGAGCAAAAGGGCATGTGAAAAGTTTAGGAGGATGAATTTTATGCACAAAAGGGCATGAGAGAAAGTGGATGATTAATATGGATGGAAGTATTTGATTGAAGAAAATACTAGCCATATGCATTACTTAGTGCATTGCACCACAAAAGATTTAATGAGGATATTTTAGACAAACTCATGGCAAACCAAGTTATGAAATTGCTCTTTGAACCAAAAACTTTTCTTACTTAAAGACTTAAATACTACCCTACTTATCTTAAAATAAGTCTAATAACATAAATGTCTTTCTATTTATTAATAATAATAAAATGAATAATAATAATAATAATAATAAAACAAATAAAATGAGTTCAAAAAGGAAGTCTCCCTCACAATAATACAGGTTTCTTATCACGAACAAAAACAACCAATGCAAATGAAATTCAACAACATTATGCATAAAAAATAGCTCAAGAAACAAATTGTAGAAATATACTTGAAACAAGTTCAACTCATCAAATCATTTCAATTTATGAAGTACTTCACTCACAGACCACCAGAAAATGAATAAATTAGTTGCAATAAATATAAAGCTATACTAAACCAAAAATTTGTCAAAGCAAATTTGTCAAAGCTGTCTCCTTCTAAGTTTCTTCTACCTCACGTCAACTTCTTTTTGTCCTTCAAGCCAATACTCCTTGAAATTCTTATTAGTTCATCTCATCGACTAAACTACTACCAAAATCAATATGGCCATGAAAGAATCAAAAGTACAAATCTATCCCTAACATTCCTTCCAAAAAAATCGTTTTAAAACTACAATGGATTAATGAAGTAGATATATTGTGATTCAATTGTCCTTCCATGCATAAATTGGGATTGGGATTTGAGACTAACTGAGAGTCTTCTCCCACATAGAATCCCCATTTGTGGTAGGCTCTCTCATGTAGAATCACCATTTGTAATCCCCATTTGGAGCAGACTCTCTCATGTAGAATCACCATTTGTGGTCAGGCTCTCTCATGTAGAATCACCATTTGTGGTAGTTGCTTCGTCAATGGTGATCTTATCAAAATCAGCGGCTATGTTATTATTGCAACTTGATCCACTTGGGGATATTGAACCAGAACCAGCACCTGCACGTCGGTGAGCAGAGGGCAGCCACCTCATCCACTCATTGCGCCTCCTCAGCTTGTCACCCTATATAGCAAAGTTGGGAATAAGAAATAACTAGTAAAAATATAATAAATTGAAAAACTTTAAAACTATTAAAATCTATCTCTCAAACATATACTTTCACCATAAACATAAAATACAGTATAACAACTCTTACCTGCACTTCCACAACTAACGAAGTTCTCAATACAGTATAACAACTCTTACCTGCATTTCCACAACTAACGAAGTTCTCAGTGACTCCAATATTAATTCAACGTTGTTAGTCAAATTCTTAACCTGCAAAATGATATTTATTTTAGAGAAAAACAACCCTACAACACTAAATAATTATTAAAATGTAATCAAGATAAAATCTGAGTTTTGACGGTGCACAGAAACCTATTAATGGTACAATGGTTGATGATCGATTCACAAAATATAGATTAATTTTAATAGTCACATTCTCAATTAGTTAGTGTGTTGGTATTCCAAATTTTTTTCCACCAGAAAGCTAAGCAGTTTGACATAAGCAAGGCAATTAGAATAAGCACCAATAAAATCCATTCTTTTTGAATTTTTTGTCTTAGTTCCTTTGTTATGTAATATTTTAGTACCACTATAACTACATCTCAATTTAGAAGTAACCTGCTTTATATTAAAAAAAGCAAAATATATCAAATAGTCTACCCACAAATGGCTAGTGAAGACCTAAAATTAATCAACCAAAAGGTACATCAAATATCACGAATATAAATAAATTATAGCCAAAAAACAATGTCAATTCCAACATAAAACACATGTAGAATTTGTATTTATATATCCAAAGGTTCACCACAAAAAATGTCAAAAGTATTGCTCAATCAACAGCAATTAACTTACCCGTGGGAAGTTTGCAATCAAGCTAATTGAAACCCAGCCGTATTCGTCCATGTTGGATCTCAGAAAGTCGTCTTTTACTAGATTAGCATCGCTGTCAAAAATAAATAAACAATGAATAAAAATGCAACAACCAAGAATTTGTGGAATAACATAGAATAAAATAAATCACCTAAAGTAATAATCAATTTGATTAAGTATTGAATTGATCAGTTGAGTTTCTGCCACTGGGAAGAACAACGCGGGAGGAGGTGGATGGGTCAGGAATGGCATTCCTCCAAAGGGTTCGAATGGCAATGTTGGATAATAACAGAATTCTAAAAACAAGAAGACAAATCATTAGTTGTGTCTTGTGGGGGAAAACAATTGAATAATTCTAAAAACAAGAAGACAAATCATTAGTTGTGTCTTGTGGGGCAAAAAAACAATTGAATAAAAGAATGAATAAACTGACCATGAAACCCAGCCTGGTTTACAAATGGCCTCAAAGACTGAGGCCCTAAATATGAGGCAGAATTAGGCAATGTCGGCGTCAGAAATCCGCTTGAATGCATCCTCTGTTGGTGTACATGAGCATCCCTAGTGTTTACTAAATTTCCCGGACCCTGATTGCGTCTGATGCCGTAATTGTTATGGGGACGGTTCCCATGATTACCCCTATGAGAGGGACTCCTATGTTCATTCACCGGCGGCACATAAACCCCAACACCAACAGGTGATCTTGGACCCCAGCCATTATTGTTCCTGTAAGGATGAACCCCATCCGCAAAGGTAGAAGGAGGGATCTGAAGCACCGGAAAAGGTGGAGCAGCCGATTGTTGAAGATTAGGGTGAACGGGGTTGGAAACACTGTTCTGCAAAGTACCCATCCCAATGTTATTGCTATTGCCGTTTCCTCCTCCGCGCCTCGTTGATCTTTGTCTATTATTACCCACGCCATAGTTCATTGGAGGAGTAGGTTTCACATTAGCATCAGCAGTAACATTAACATTAGCCGGTTTCGGAGGGGAGTGTGAAGTAACAGGCTCCTACAAAAATAACAGCAATAAAATATAGTGCAGGAATAAATAAAAAACAAAATTTAGGTGCATTTCTTTAGGTACTTTACCTATGGTTATTAACTTAACCAAATATGATTTTATCAAATTCATAATGAATTTTCTCAAAGTTTGTTATATCCAGAAAAAATGTGTTTTATGTCAAGAACCTTACGAAAAACCCTAAGAAAATGCACCTAAGTTTTTTCCATAATTAAAGAGACTATATATAATGTAACCGTGAAACAATAGACAACTCTGATTAATATTTCATAAATTTGATCTAATATCATATTTTACCAATGTTTCAAAACAACAAATCAATTACTATTCATTTCTTGAAACTCAATGAACAAAACGTAAAAGAACTAGGATTGTTATGAAAACCTAACCTGAGGAATGGAGATTGATCCGTCAATGGCAGAGGAGGAATCAGATGACAATTTAGCATTAGGCTTAGCAGATAAAGCGGGCCAAGAAACAGCACCCATTACAGGACTCACATCATAAATAACACCATTGGATGGATTCTTCCAAGCGGGTTTTTTAGGGTTACCTGCATTGTTATTCTTATCAAGATTAGAGTTATCTACAGCAGCCGCAGCAGCGGCATCGGAATTACCGGAATCAATGGATGATGAAGAAGAAGACGATGGCGGCGATGGGTGGTTGAGTGATTCGGAATCACCACCACGAACAACCTTGATCCACGGAGAAGGTAAGTTTTTTCGCGGGTAATTAGGGTTATTGGTGGCGGCAGCATTAGTAGTGGTTGGCGAGTGATGATTAGAGGAAGAATCAGCTGTGTGAGTAACCATTGCCGATTAGGGTTTCTGATTTTGTGAAGAAAAAAAAAAACAGATATGAAGAGGATCGATCAGTGTATAGCAAAAAGAATAGAAAAATTAATCGCCATAGAAATAAAATCGATCAAGAAAGAAAGAAATGAAATAAAGAATAAAACGAAAAGAATAGGGTGAATTGATTAGGGTTTGTGATGGGAAGAATGGAAAAGAAAACTCAAAAGAAACAAAAGAGAGATAGGGATCTTGTTTTTGGAAACACTTGTTCTCAGTCTCGATCAACACATCGATGGCTTATTCCCTCTCTTCTTTCTGTTTTACTACCCTCAAAATCAGGAGCGACTTATTCTTGGTTTTGGTGTGCTGTCTTTTAAATATACGTTTTGTTTACGCCCTTTTCTCTATTTTTATTTTTTATTTTTTTTATATTGGTTAATTATAAATCTAGTATATGTTTTGTTTACGCCCTTTTCATAATATTTTTTCATATAGGTCAATTCATTTTGAGATGAAATTACGTTTTTGTTATTTATGCTTAATATTTAAAAAATTAAGTTTGTAAGGGTTAAAATTATTAAGTTTTAATAAAAAAAAGTTTATTGTTTAGTAATTTATGTAGAGCAACATTGATCTAAACTATTATATTTTAGTGTAAAAGAATTAAATGAATGAGCAACATACTTGATAATAGCAACATTAAGGTTGTTTTTAGTTCAACTTAAAGCAGGGGAGAGAGTTTTAATGGAGGAAGATGATGTGAAGAGATTGTGTTTGGTTCAAAGGGATTGGGGTTTAAAATCATTTTTTAGTAAAGAATAAAAAATTACTTTATGAGGGATTTTGTTCTCTTCCTCCTCTTTTAAAATTTGAACAAAACACAAAAACTTAAAAATCTTATATCCACTCTCCTCCAACCAAACACACCTAACAAGTTATAGTCCGCGAACATTTCAACACATTTATTGATCTTTCTAGGTGAAAAACAAATAGAGACAATTAAATCCAACAAAGGGGAGTAATTAGTATGACATTTCTTTACAAGAGAGAGTCAAATATTGCTCCTTAAAGTTCACATCTCAACAAAAATAGAGCTACTAGAATTTATTTTACAAAAAAAATATTTTATGAAACAACCATAGTCGTCACAAATGATTCAACCACAAGTCGAAGTACAATCTTTAACCACATGGACACCATGGTTGTTCATTTTAAACACATCCACCTTTAACCATATTGAGATAGTATACAAGCACTCAATTGTGTAATTTGGTGAACACTATTTTTTTTATCAATGAACTCAAAAATGTCTTTCTTTTCTCTTTTGATATTCTATACCATATTATCTCTCACTCTTCTCAAACAACTACCTACTTGAGCTTTATAGTTCTTGCAATCACTCCACCTTAGGAAACGAGAAGTTGCGTGCAAATCTAATCCGACCATCATCCTCAATCTCGATGTATATGATAAATTTGATTTTTTGAATCAAAAATATAATGTGTTGATTAGATGACGTGTCTTGTCGATGTATATGATAATTGAAACTAAATATAAATTAAAAAAATTACATTAAACAACATATTAATGAAGTAACTTATATACATAATACATTAAAAAAATTTAGATGAAAATCAAACCATAAGTAATTTCTCTTGACTTATTGTGACGATCACAAAATATTTTAAACTCCTACAGCTAATAGTAATCTAACACTATTGAAATGAAAAATTGGTCAAATCATTCATATTTCATAATTAGGCAATTAATAACAACCTATATTTTGTGATGTGACCACAACCTACAATGACATGATAATTCATTTTGTGGCGTGTCATGATATATTAAGTTATCATAAGCGTGTCAAAAAAATATCATTTCCATGAGCTCTTTATGTAAGTAATTAGACAAAATATTAAAGGTGTTATTAATACTTAATTAGACAAAATATTGATGGTCTGATTAATACTTCATGTCACGAAAATTGTAAATTAAATCTAAGTAAACCACTTCATTTGCATCATAGAGTGCTCTTAAATAGATTCTTAAAATTATGAATATTTTAAAAGTTCTTTGATTTTGTCAAGTTTTATTCAATATTAGTTCTTATGAAAATATGTTAACATTATGGACTAAATTGATAGTAAGTGGTTAAATAAATACTAAATTGACAGTTAGTTGTAAAAAAAATATATGTCCTAATTGATAGAAAATGATTAATTATAAAAATTAATTCGACAATTCAATAGAATAAGTGATATGTTTGAAATATTCATAATATCAAATACCTATTTGAAAAGTTAGAGATTAATTTAGTGAATTATTCATTAAATCCTGATTATTATAATGATGATACCAAATGTGTGTGGGAAATTTTTTGGTTATTCTCGATGGTGATGGGGACTTCACTTCTTCTAGATCGAATTCCATCACATATACCTTCTTAGATACATCATGAGAATGCATTACTTTAACTCGAATCCGTTTTTCGTTCTTCCCTCGCTTCTAAGTCGTAGAGTAGAGGGCGATTCCCTGGACCTCCTGGCTTCCCTGTCACGTCCGAACGTAATCAGAGAAGACCTGCCCAAGCACCACCTTGTGATCATAAAGAAGAATATCCAATACAATCACAGGAAAGAGTACCCGAAAAAAACCGTAACGTATCTGGGTCGTACGCCTGGAACAGTCGTACAATTTCGGCGATTCAAAAAGGAGTATATCCCTCTCCCTTAGTGTCTTTCCACTTCCCTCGTTCAGGAAAAAACCCTTCGCCTAATTCTTTTGAGTCCCGGCCTGGTTTTTCCCCACTAACCAATTACGTTACGACCACTGAACAAACTTGGTTGACGAACATGGTTTATGCGCCGCTAATGTAGCGGCTTGTCGAGCATTTGACAAACTCACACCATCCATCTCAAATAGGACTTGTCCCGCGGACACACGAGCAATCCAACCCGTAGGATTTCCTTTTCCTCTTCCCATTCTTACTTCTGTAGGTTTCCCGGTAATAGGGATATCTGCGAAAACTCTTACCCATATCTTACCATTTTTTCGGAATTGTCCGCTCATAGCACGATGGAAGTGTCCGATTATAGCCCGACGCGCTGCTTCAATGGCTCGATATGAAAGACGACCAGCTCTACAACTTTTAGTGCCATATCTTCCAAAACCTGACTAATGCCCCTCGGTTGAAAGAGAATCTTTTACCGCTGGATCAGCTGCAGAAGAATTCTTCCTATTATAGATCACTGCCATCTCACGAATTGGATTTGAACCAATATCTCCGGGCTACTTTCCTTTTAGTCGATCGTGAGTGGGTCTGTCGTCCTTCTCATTATAGTCCTCCTAAAATCAATAGCATTTCGTCGGAAAACATCCTGTCTTTTTACCTGAGTAGTCCTATGCATAGTAAGTACTATAGCCCCAATCATGGCAACTAATAAAATTAGACTAGAAACCAAAAACCAGACGAAATAGTAGGTATAAAGTAAATTGCCCAATGTTTCCAAATTAGTCCAACTTCGTACCTTTCCGGCATAAACCGTATATCTCAGAGAGGTCATATTTCTTTGGGTTGGTAGTAATGGAATGGTTTCATTATCTAAAATGAAGAGCATTTCCCACCAAAGGATCAGTCCAATAATACCACTCACTGGTAAATAGCGCAATACTTCTTCGTTAATCTCCTCTATTTGAATATGGAACATCATAACAACGAATAGGAATGAAACGGCTATAGCTCCTATATGAACTACTGGGAAGAAAGTGTTGCCTTCCTAGACTCTTCAATTATTTTTTAAAGAATTTAGTGACTCTGCAGTTTTTGAACATATGAACTGCATTCAAGAGACATGTTATTTTAATTTTGGTAAAATAAAATAAGTAGTTTACGTGAATGGAAATATATAAATGAAGGTTGCGGAGGAAAATATATCCAAGCGTCCACGTTGGAGAACACAGCGTGTGAGGTAAGTTAACTTGTAAACAAAGCCATAATAACAATAACAGAACAATGCATATAAGTTTCTGAGTACACAAAATCTCTATTCTTAATTATTTCCTAAATTCAAATTCTCTTCTCTTGCATATTGGTTATTGCAACATTTCTGATTCATTATTTGATATATTTACGGGATGACAAAGTGTTTACCTCTCTTCCGAACAAAAACAGGTAAGTTACTCTTTTCTTTTGATCCGTTTATTTTAATGTTGAATTCAACTCCTATATCATAGGAGGTTTTGTTTTGTGTCTAGTTACTAATTAATTAACAATTAGCTTAATATTTAATGATGAAGTTAATTGATTTTATACATATTATATAAACCTGCAGGTGGTGGATCACCAAAGGAACGCAACGAAGATAGCTTAAGCGACAAGCCAAACGTGAATGGAGAATACTTCAAAGCATTCAGAACAAAGTCATACATTGATATATGTAACAAAGCTCATAAACATGAAATTGATAATACCAGCTCCAGATCATCACTCTCTTCGTCGTGTTCCACATCTTCTTCAACTTCTCTTCCTAATTATTTCTTGAATCTTACTGAACATTTATTAGAACCTCGAAAAGAAATCGTTACAAAAATAATCCAGTGTTTGAAGGTGCACCATCTTCTGGTGGACTACTTTGAATCGAGTTTAGAAGCATGTCTTCGTTGTGACACGGTCCTTCAAAGTATTCGTCAAACTAGATTTGTTTATGGAAGAGTGACTAACGCAATTAATAAGCTAAGCGAAAGAGTAGTACTTGAATATGACACTGACACGAATACGGACACAAACAACAGTATCAATGCTATCTATAAAGAGCTTGCTTCCTTTGTATTGCAAAATAACAACAATCCTTTTTGTTTATCCAATAATGTTATTAAGTTTCGCGACATTCAAGAGAAACACATGGTGCTTCTTAATAGACTAAACTCAAAGAGATTGAAACTTAGAAGAAGAATAAGAATAAAGAGGTTATGCAAGAAAGTTGGAGGAATTGGTTTAATCGTTTCGCAAACCGCACTTTTGGTGGCTTTATTGTTCTTTGCTTTCCATAGCATAATTGGATTGGCTGCTGCACCTTATGTAGTGGGTGGATTCTTAGGATTGATAAAGAAAAAGAAGAGATTCATCAAGTATAGTACTTGTTCTGAAAAACTATATGAGCAAATTGATGTAGCTGCAAAAGGGGTTTATATAGTGATAAATGATATGGATACTATGAGCCGTATGGTTAAGAGGTTAGAGGATGAAGTAGAACATTGGAGAGAGGTTGCTGATATTTGTGTGAAGAATTATGGCAATGGGAATGGAAAGGGTAGGTGTGAAATATTGAGGAGGGTTGTGAGGGAATTTCATGATTGTCAAACTCAATTTCTGGATCAGCTAGAAGAGCTTGAGGAGCATATTTATTTGTGTTTTCTTACTATTAACAGATCTAGAAGACTGCTTATGCAAGAGATTACTCACAAGTAATGTTGAAATGATCAATGAAGATTGAAGACACTCTTTTAGCAGTGCATGAGCCAAGTTCAGTAAACTTCCCTTTGTTGCTGGCTTGCTGCTGCTGTAGAGTTAGGCTTTGACAAGTGCTCATTCTTTCCATTTTATTTTTTAGTCTCTGTAATTCTTTGGTTTTTTTAAGACATACTGTTTTTGTTTTTAATATTCATAACTCTCTGTAATTCTTTGATTTTTTTTTTAATATTCATAAATAGAAACCAGGTTTCATCTCATGACAAGTGGTAATAATTTTGGTGGATGCTCATCCTGAATAGCATTCATCTCATTCTGCTTTTTTTTTTTTTGGTATGGCTATCATGGCTGTTAGTAGTTGGTTTTTGGGTTTTGAAACTTGGCATTGGTTGTATCTTCTCATTCAGACCAACAGAGAAACTTTTTAACAATATTGGAAAGAAGAATAATTTACATGACATATGAACCATAAGTTCCAAATGTAGCAGTAAGTTTTAACTCTTGACGAATTGGTAAGGAACAAGAGGCCATTATTTTTTTTTTACCTTGGATCAGTTAAAAAGGCTAAGAAAATTACCGAAAGGCCATCATGGCATCATCTATTACTAGAATTGTTCAAAAGATTCAAGTTTTGAATATGTTAATAAAGTACAACAAATCAATTGAAAATAAAATCCTAAAGAATGGTTTCCCAGAAACATGAGTTTGAGATTTTCATTAATTTAATATGATTCAGCTACTTGACATGCACTGTTTCGACCGGGCTCACAACTGCTGCACCAAAAACATTCTCAATTTCATTCAGTTTGTAGCATTTGTATTTTGTAACCCCACTAGACACTAGTAAACGAAGCATCGTGAGGAAATCATGCAATCACTTCAATATGGCACCGCACCATGCTTCTTACGCAGTCTTGTTAAAGGTATTACAAGGCACCACGTGCTTTCGATCAACTAACTTCCCTCATTTTCTTGTACTCTTGAAGGCTAACAAGGGAAGCCTTGACCTTGAGCCAGTCACCTGGTTTTGGCATGATAATAGCAATGTATCCTTCCCTGTCAGCCTAGATGTTGATAACAAAAAATTATTCAGAAAAAAAAAATTGAATAAATTTCAAGAGAATATTCATAGGATAAACATATAGTATTATGATGAAGACAAGTTACAACAAAATAGTGCATGTTCAAACTATCTCAAGGAAACATTCAAGTATTTAGCAGTAGCAGCAGCAATCACTTTTACAAGTAAATTTACTTATAGACCAACCATGTACAATGGAAATCATTGCAAAGGTCATGAACACAACTTAAGCTGTGGTTTGCAGTAATCAAATATTTCTAATGCTTACAATACTTCATTACTCTTGATCATACATTAATATTTCACCCCTCCCACATTTGATACCACCGTTTCCCATTCACTTAATCATACGGTTTACCTAACGGTACAATCTCTGGAGTCTTGGAACATAAGCAATGCCAAGCGTTTAATATTGTGTGGTCCCAAACAATAAAGAAAGTCATAATACACATAATCATAAAATGATTTGATCACAACATAATATGGTGTAATGTATAGCCAACAATTTAGAAATGTGTGAGAGAACGTTTTCCAAAGTATAATGTCTTAATGAAGAAGCATCCACTTAGACTATGCTTGGGAGTGTGGGTGAGTAGTCCCCCCCACTTTCCATTAATTTTTTTTCTTTATTTGACCAAACCCCTCCAATATGGGGGAACTAATACTTTTATGAATTATGCCCAAATTTGAAAAAATGCATTGAAAGAGGGCTTTGGAGGATTTTGAACAAATTTTCAAATTCATTACTTATCTATACAGCACTGTCAAAATAAAAATAAATATTATTTGTAAGTATTTTCATCTCATTCCCTTCAAGAACACTCAAAAAGCGAAGGATTTCTCTATTTTTTCCATTTTTCTCATTCCCTCCAAAGTTCTTTCCTCCTTTTCCCTCCTAACTCCCAAACAAAGCCTTGGGTGCGGGATAAATTGAAGATATCATCAACCTTCTTAGGTGCACATCCATGGAGGGCAGAAATAATACTATCATTACAAATGAATTGTGTGCCTTTAGTGCATTTTCCCACCATCTTAATAACCATAAAAAAAAAAATTTAACCTACCACCCTTCTCTTCTATGAACTGTATGTCTGTATTTGCATTCCTGATTTTGCTAATACAAAATTGATCACAATGGGCAAACCTTTTTTTTGACAGCCACAAT
The DNA here is from genome assembly GCA_037974295.1 of Cicer cuneatum. Lineage (NCBI taxonomy): Eukaryota > Viridiplantae > Streptophyta > Magnoliopsida > Fabales > Fabaceae > Cicer > Cicer cuneatum. The sequence continues at coordinate 78,710,974 of JBBPBO010000004.1, forward strand.
GGGCAAACCTCGGCACATATATCTAGTTTCATTGATAAACAGCGCCATTTATAGGTCATGCAGAAACTTCAATTATAAACAAAAAAAGTTCCTTGTTTAGGTAATTGTTACACGTCCATTGGACAGTTAGAAAAGATAACAATAATACAGGGACAGATTTCATTATCAATCAGGCTAGCATCTCAAACACATTGGTGTCAATGTAAAATTTAAGATAGAAAAGAAAGACATGTTTCTGATTCTTCATTTGTAATATGCAAAATTATCAACCCTATTAGATGGAGCTATCTATGCTATCTAGCAGACATAAAATAACAGACTGAATAAGAAAATCATTCTTACCGAAACATTAAGCAGTTCTGGGTGCTCGATTAATTGTTGATTCACTTCCAAAAGGGAACCTTTGACACAACACCTATGAGTTGTCATCACAAGTTAAGCTATCAAATAGTTCATAGGTCACCCAGAAAAAAACCGAGTTGGTGAAGCATACAAATACACGGACACACATATAAAGAAATCGTACCTCACAATATAAGAATCATTTTTGGTCGAAACTTTACATAATGCCGTATTGGCCTCAAAGTGCTGTGCGTTCTGCATAAATATATATCCTATTTTAATAAATACATAGGGAGAGAAAAAGTAATTTCAAATCATAAAATGTTTTGAAACACGCAACAATTCATCAAACAATACAATTTTGATGCATGCCTCAATGATTTATCATTTATCAGCAGATCTTAAACAAAAAGATATTTTGAGTCATAAATAAGGACAATCTGTGCATTTTCATGAAAACAACCTATAGCCCTACACAGTAAGGTAGAACTTTGCAACTCAATCTGCTTGCATAATACATAACATCATTCACCAATAGTATTGGTAGGTTCATTGCGCAAAATAAAACAATTACAGTTGAAAGAGTATACGACGCTGCACTGGCTTTCCTTAGGTTGCATTGTATGCTTATATGCATTCAACATAAAATTTAAAAACATTTTCATTTTAAAATATCAAATTCCACAAATGGTATAAAGAAAAAAATTGAAAGAAAAAAAAGTACCTTCTTTCGCTTTCCAGAGACCTTGAAGCCGCTGCGGTCAGACTTTCCAACATTGTAATCTACTTCTGTGATTCCACCTTCATCCTTAAAAGCAACATGGGAAGGAGCCAAGCCAATAACGCACAACCTTCAAGATCACAAAAACAGTCACATACAAAAGTTTAATCTCTGACACTCTAAAGTTTCACACAATCAACAAATCACAATCAATTATATATATAGTTACAATTCGAGTCAACATTTTTAATGATATAACGATTATAGTGTAGTCTTTACGGGGATAGTGTATATGTATATAAACGATTAAATTAAACTATACCCGTTGGCGTGCCGGTAAATGTACTGATCGTGAGCTGGTTTAGTAAAATCTGGATATATAAAAATAAACGAGATTAAAATTGAGGTTTAGGTTTAAGGAGAAAAATGTAATAATAGTTTGAATAATATGTTAATTGAGTTACCTAGAGCGAAGTAAGTAACAAAATTGGATTCAACGGCAGAAGGAGGAGTGAGGGGAAGATTCTGAACATCAGGGAGTAGAAGCTTCCATAACTCTTCTTCTTCTTCTTCTTCTTCATTGTTTTTCTCTTCTCGTTGTTCTGTTTCTGAACAGTTCGACTCGTTGATGATCTGGTCATTATCTATGATCGACATTTTATTTTATTTTTTTCAATTGAGAAAGAAACTGCAATGTTCACTAAGTATTTTCAAGTAACAGCAACGTTGTGTTCGGTTTGTGTGTGTTTTTGTTCAGATATTCTAACTCGGTGCACTCACTCGAACTTGTTGTGTCTCCCTAACTAACCGTAACGGATTCGGCTAGGAATCAGGATGGGTCACTACGAGAATTAATGTGGGCTTCTCCATAAATAGCCCAATAAAACCGCTGCTACTTTTTCCACCTCCCTAACTACTAAGTCTACTAAATACTTTAAAATATACTTTTTTAAAAAGAAACAACTTCGTGCTACTGGAAGTACATTTCTATTTCTATTTCTATTTCTTCACCAATCTCTGCATGCACCTAGACCACTCACTCGGATAATTTTTAGCTTGCTATCTCATAGCTTCTGAGTAGAGACTATTTATTTTATGAATATCTCTATTAAAACTACATAGTTTTTGGGTAAATGCTGCATAGGGTCATGGAGAATAAGTGGTGCTCAGAAAATTTCTTAGTTGCACAAAAAGAATGTAAAAAGAACGAAAAACTTCATGATATAACCGCCATAAAAACGATGTCACATTTGAAGGAATTTTGAGCTGCCAAAGGAGGTCCTAGTCACCTTGAACATGGAAATAACTTGGCTCAATGAAATTGCTCATAAGGTGCCTATAAGCGAACTTAACAAAACTGCAGCATTGTCTGGTGAAAGTACCATATTTGCTGGCCAATGTTGCAGCAACAAGTGCAGTTTAGTAAACCCTATGAATACCAATACTTACGTCACCTAAATCATGGATTATGGTCCAAATTTTCACCGAGTATTATTGATCATAAAATTATAATTATATATATAGTAATTAAGATTTGAATTTTTAATAACCACATTATCACTTAAAAACCACGTGATTTTATATTTTAATATTTATTCATGGTAACCCAATTGTTAAATCTGACAATACTATTTAATAGTGTTAAAATTAACCACTTTACCTTACCTTCTTCATGTCTTCCTTTTCAACCAGGTTTGAAAAAATATACATTTCTAACTCATCCCTTTTCATTCTCTACACATTTCAACAAAACCCCTTAAATTTCAATAAATCCACACGGTAATCGAATCGAACCATGCTAAGGGACAATCATAAACCAAGTCTATGTTGAAAATGGGACGGGGATTTCATCCAAGGGCGCAGGGGCAATGTATAGTCACAATAGAAATTATCATACAATTGGCTAAAACCATTTTGTAACTCTCCATATCCTAGTATCCTTCCTACTAACAAGCAATGCTGATTCAACAAGTCATTCAGAGTAACACCTTTGAATAATAAAAACTTCATAACAAAATTACTAGCATTGTCCCAAATAATTGACTTTTTTCCAAGATCCTAAAACAGTTTTCACAACAAAAACAAACCATAGCAGTCATCATGAATGAATACAAACTGAAGAGATTTCCATAAGGTAAATGACTGTAGGAGGTCTTCCATGTAGAAAATGAAAATTTCATCTTTTTAAAGGGAAATGCTAATGGAAGTTCTTCAAAATGGAAATATAAGCAAATGTTGGAAATTAACAGATCCTGAGTGCAACTCTTAGGGTGAAAAAAGACAATCTTATCAGAAATCATCATCATCCTCCTCTGCAATATGCTTGGCCAGTTCTTGCTCTTGCTGTTGTCTCTCTCTTCTCTTTTCAGCACTTTCTTTTTCTTTGTGCGTGTTTGGTGGAAAACGAAGTGCTCTAACAGCTTCATTGTGCATGTTAAGACAGAAGGCAATCCGAGAATTAAAAGCCAGCTGAGGCTCGTTTGTGGAGTAAATATCTCCTGTTTCCTTGGACACCATCCACCCATTTGCATGATCCAATGTAGCATCAATTGCGCCATCACGAATAGCCTTTGATACAATGCTCTCGGCATCAGCAACAGGATTTGGTGAGTCCAACCTCAATTTTTTAGCAACATCAGCTAGTGAAATGCGAGAATAAGAGATGCTGATGTTGCGTAAACCAGTCCTGATGACATTATGCCTCAGGCGAACAATCAAATTATGAGTTCCATCTGCACTGAAGGTGGTTGCAAACTTATCTGCAATATTCCTAAACAGCTCCAAGTCTCCAATCCGGACAGCCTGAAATTTGCAACATGAGCTAAACTAACACAGTATTATAGTGAACAACACCCTTATGAATATCAAAATTGAGTATTAACAAATAAATGACTGTGCTCATAGAAAGTAAATAGCATTGTGAAAGCACCAAAGATTGAAAAAAGACCCAACAAATGCATAAAATAATCTTTTGGCATTGATGATCACTAACTCAGTACCTAATAATAGAAACTGAACTAGATGAAGAATTCATGTTGAAGATAACAGAAAATGAGAGAATCTGGAAACTGTTCTGTATTGAATAATTGTGAAAATGAAAGTTAGTTACGAGAGCTTTTGGGAAGCTATTTAAACAGGGGATAACTGAAGCTAGTTCAGTAATATCTGTTGCTGACTCAGCAACAGTTTTTAGTCCTTGTTTGGCAACAATATTAAACTACTCACTTTCTATTTTACTCTATTACTTCCCCTTCAAACCCAAGGGGATTGTTATTAGAGAGCACTTGTCTACGACTCTAAGCTTGTCTCTTAAGGTGAGGAAGCGAAGAGGTGATAGAGGTTTTGTTAGATCCGCATACTGATCAGTGGCAGGAATGTGCTGCGCTAAAATTTTTTTGCCAATTACTTGCTCCCAAAGAAAGAAAATATCCAACTCCGTGTGCTTTGTCTTGGCATGATGCACTGGGTTGTGTGAGAGAACCACTATGCTAAGGTTGACACTTGACACAGAGTAGGATAGGAGTACTGAAAGGGACTTTGAGCGCGGTGAGCAGTGATTGAAGCCACAGGACTTCAACAGCCGAATTTGCTAGAATTCTGTATTCGGCCTCAGTGCTAGACCTGGCCACCAAGGTCTGTTTCTTTGACCACCATGAAACCAGATAGGAACCAAGATAAATGCAGGAGCCAGAGGTTGATGCTCTGTCATCTGGGTCAGCACCCCAGTCAGCATTAGAGAATGCTGTAAGTTACAGGGGTTTGGCCAATGAGGCAGGGCTAAGATGAAGTAGTAGGACAGGTAGATATGGATAGTGGGTCAGTGAAAGAGCGGTTTGATAGTTGTGCGAGAAGTTGACCAATAGGCCATGGCATTGAGAAAACATTATTAAAAAAAAAGGATAATGATAGATTCAAGTTCAACTGGTACTAAGTGAAGGAAAAGTAGACTACCCCTCTCAATTCCTTCTCACATAGACTATCCCTCTTAATGAGGGGCCTGATATCAGAAAATTACAGAGTAATATTTAGAAAAATGATTTTTTTTAATAGCAGTGGCAATGACTAGTAAATATTAACAGGCCAAAAAAAGACTAGTTAATATTGAGATATACAACGAATTGAGTAAATTTACTGAAGAAATCCCCAAAAAAGGAAGACATTAAACCAAAACGATCAGAAGTTTACATGTAGTGGTTAAGGGAGATAAAAATAGACAGAATCAATCATAATTATATTAGAACTAACTCTGAAAGATATTATTGTGACCAATAAGTTTGGAACATAATGTGGACTTACATTTGTAAGCTCAAAGTAAGGCCTCAGCGCTTTCTCCATTCCTTTCTGCATAAAGACAGTTCGTTCAGGTATTTCTCCCAACAGCAAACGCACTATAATAGCCCACTTGTTACATTGAATTCGAAAACCCCGAGCTGCAACTGGAGCTTTACGAGCAGCCTGCAGGAGAGACTCTTTTGCATCTGTATACTCCAATTGAATCGTCCTGATTTTCCCGAGGTAGAAGAGATAACGACAGAACTGAAAGAAATATACACCAAAATAAATTTGCACATATGAAGGAGATATGAATTAAAAAAAAGAATTCTAACAATAAATCAGAATAGATACAGAAAAAGTACAACAAAATATTTAACCTCATCACAAGGGCATTATCATCACAGATATGAGCACTGGAATAAAATGTAGGGATTTTAAATGAATTTCTTTTGGTGCTTGGGATAATAGAACTAACATACCTGCTGGTTTGAATGTGCTTCAAATCGTGGAGCCTTTGACCTCAACTTCTCTGCCTGATCATATAGGTTGTAGTGAAGATAGTTTCGAAGTAACAAATTAAGAAGAGTTTCCTGCAAAGCATCCACAGGTAAGTACAAGATCGTAAGCCCTAATGTAAAAAACTTCTGCATAAGTATATAACAAACCTGACCCAACTCATCATGGCGCAGTGTGGCAATCCGGTGCAATGCAAGGAGGATGCTGATAAGAAAAATACCACACTACGATTAAAACAAGTTACATGGAAATAATTCAGTTTTACACCTTCTTGATTTATTCATTGTAGATAAGCACATAACTCACCCACGAATTTCAGCAAGGTCCCCAGTAAGTTCATGGCTATATGAATAGTAAAAAAACAGTCTAGATGCAATCACATCAACAGTTCTTCTGTTGATGTTCTTCAGCCAAGCAACACTAGCTGAGGAACAAGCTTTGGCCTAAAAGGAAAAACCAAATAACCATAAGCATTTGATTATTTGTCAGTTCGCATATTTGAAAAAATATAACCAACATGGGAGAACTGACCTCATTGTATTTTTTCTGATCAATCAGAAAAAGTAGCACAAGCAAGTAAGAGTAGATTTCTAGCTCAGGCAACAAATGTTTAGCCACAGGGGTTTGAATGGCAGACGTTGCAGCATCTACCTCCATCTCATGATCCTCCTCCTATACAGTCATAACAAAATTAACACTCAAAAAACCATTGCTATTTCCTGACAAAAACATAGGAAGAGAACTATTTTCCAAGGAAGAAAGACAGAGAGAAACTAATCAGAATAAAAAACATCTATCTCATGAGGGAACTTCTAATAAATAAGTTCTTGAGATTGACATTCATTAAGGGAATTAAGCTACAATGTCACAAGTAGTCAACAAATACTTCTTGTAGAAGAATAATTCATCCACCTCATAATTTATATTAAGAATTAAGGACCTATTTGAATTGGTTTATTTGAGTAAATCTACTCATATAAGCTCTTGAGATTGTTTGAGTTTATAGAAACAGCTTATGACACGTCTATAAGTTTTGTTCAGCTTATGAATAAAGCTAATAGCTTATATAAAATCAGTTTGACTTTAATTTACCTTTTGTTGTAGAAATAGCTTATACATGACCATTATATAATTAGAACACTTAATTAAGTTGTTTATCTAAACATAGCTTAAATGGGGAAAAAACAACTAACCTCTTCATCCACTAGATGATTTAAACAAAACAAGATAAACATATGAAAAATATAAAACGTTTATAAATAGGAACATTCCCTAAATCTAACACAAAAGTTACAATAAGTTTTACCTTGGGAAGATACGCAGACAATTTGGTATGCGGCTCAGAACCAGGAATGAGAACATGATCGAGAAAAGATGAGATAACAGAAGCTGTCAATTTCTTTCTCAATGCAATTGTAAGACGAACAGCACGAGCAATTCTACGAACTTCCTTCGAGTACGAACCAGTCTCGATGAGAGATGCTATCTCCTTCAAATCTGTGAATCCGAAATCCAACATCCACAAATTGAAATTAGAGAATTATTGGAGTGATTTAACATAGATGTGGAATCGCTACAGTAGTGGTAGTAGTAGTAGTAGTAGTTAGAGGGAGATTCTTACGCTGTAAAGTAGATGGAACAAGCGGAGAAACAGAGTTGGAAGGAGTTGAACGATCTTTCACCTCAAGATCTTGAGTCATTTTCAACAAAATCTAACGAAATTGAGCGAATTTATGGAGAATCTGATGCAAACCCTAACAACAACTGAAGAAGACCAAACAGGAAGCAACGTGGTCACAGACTCACACACCTCTCTCCGAACCTTAAACGCCGCATGGTTTTTCTTTTTTCTTTCCTTTTAATTTTTGTTAAGAGTATTTTTACTTTTTGATGTTTGGGATGTGATTATGCATTCTTGTTTATCCTATTTTTTATTTCTTTTATAGTAACAAAAAATATATTCTATTTTTCATGAAAAAGAATTAGACAGGAGAGAATGGTATTTTATTTCAAGATAAAAAATATTTTAAGTTTCTTAAACACTTCTATGTAGTATTCCGCAAGTTACAAGTGTCTAACAATATTTTCAACTTGGAAATAACAATGTAATATATGAAAAAGAAAATACAATGCAACTAGTAAAAGAAAATTACAAGAATACAAGTCGTAATTACATCGACTGAACAAAAAACTCATAGAAAGTGGTAGCAGTCGACTTGCATAACTCTCGTCGAAATCTTCGATCTATTTAAGTTAACTGGATAATTTTTCGGTATCTCCACAGCACTCACTCCAATATAGAACCAATAACACTAGCGAAAAAATTTATCATGTAATAGTATAATTACATTAAATTAATTCCTCAATGATAATATGTGAAAATGATCTTGAAATTAATTTTATGTATTATAATTTCATTATATACGTGTTTATAATATGTGTGGTTTTAGATTATGTATAATTTTTAAAAAATTATTAGCTGGGTTGATGTTAATAGTAAAATGAAGTAAATAATTTAGAAAATTCTACTAGTTATATTGTTTGAAAATAGTAGTAGTAGTTTAATAATTAGATGAACTATTTAATTAAATATACTTCAATAATATTCTATCAAAAGTAATATTATACGAAACGCGACAGATAATAAATATGAGTATTTCTTTTAACTGACGTTCATCAAATTTTTGTCCCATTTTATTATATCAACGTTTATTGATTGTTTATTTGATGATGTTAATACGACTAAATTGATGCATGGATAAATCACGTTTATGGAATAATGTTTTTATATTAGGGTTTAAAAGAAGAAAATAATCAAAAAGACTGTTGATAAAAAGACTATAATAACTAAGCACAAATTATTATCCTTCGAGTTAATAATAATAAATTGATTCATTTGAGACAAAATGAAGTTTAATTATATTTTTTCAAAAAATTAAAGTTTAATTACATGAGTGTTTTAGATATGGCAGTGTCCAGTCAAAGTATAAAACGATTTATATCTTTAATGTGAGTCTAAAAAAGCAATTTTTTTTTCTATTAGAAATTAGGCCAGCGACGAATATCTTCAATGTAAGCCTAAAAAAACAAAAAAAATCTAATTAGAAATTAAGCCAACAAAATAATTTAGTTTTAAAAGGAAACGTGCACTTAAAGGCTTCTAAATTGTCATTCTTTGACATTCGATGTGTAACTTGGAGATGAAATTCGAATCTTTACCTTACACCAATTTTTAAAACCTAAGTCAATCAATAAATTACAAGAAGGGTTTTTTTAGAGGATTTACACGAAGACTCGTGAAAATATTAAAAATAACATTGTAAAAGTCATGCAGCTGATTTGTATCACTAGTTCTAAAGTTAAATGCAAAATTATTTTCAACTATTAGCTTTATAAAATATCAATATAATATCATACTATAATCTTTTCATGTTGAAAATAACATGATAAAATATCACAAGAGAAGACTCTTAGAAAATAATAAGGGTGCGAGTCCAGATTTTTCCCATAATTAAAATTCAGATGTGGAGACGGCTGTGGATATGTTGATATCCAACTCGTTCGTTAGTAATATTATTGTGATTTTTAAATTTTATATATTTGCATGTATTGAATATACTTAATTTTTTTAAAATATTAAAAATTAAAAATTTATCTCTATATTTTTTTTATTATTGTCTAATAATTATTATTTTATTATACTATAATATATACGATTTTTAAATTTATAATTTTATATATATAAATTAGTGCGGGTGTTGGCAGAAAAACCTGAAACCCGTTGCGGCTAAAAACGAGGCGAGTGTGGATTTTTCCGATTAGTCGCGTGAGAGGGTGTGGATAGAGTATCATGTAAATTGGTACGAATAAATCATCACGTAATTTGATATGTGTATAGCGATTAAAATTTATTTTTTTAATTATTAAAATTGCACTTTTTTTTATTAAGTGCCTAATTTTTCCGATTAGATAAGCACCTCCAAAATCTATTATTTGCATGTTTTTGTGATTATTTATTTATATGTTTATTTTTCATTAGAATCAAAAAATTATGTAATGAATGACCGGAATTTATTGATTTGCTTAAAAAAAATAGATAGAGAGACATAAGATAGTAGATGGTGAGGGAGAGAGCTAAGATATACATAAAAGAGTAGAGAAACATATATGTATTTAAAAATAGCGCGTATTTAAAAAATGTTTTTTCAAACAAACATATTTTTTTTAAAATCATTTTTTTTATCCTTTATGGTAATTTTATAGTTAAAAAAATTATTTTTATAAAATTGTATACAAATAAGTTAACAATCATTTAAAAAAATTATTTTTATAATAGTAAACAAACAAAAGTTAAATAATATTTTTTTAAAAATAATATCTAAATTATTTAAAATAAAAATTATTTTTATTTAAATTTAAACAAATACACTTAATATAAATATATTTTTATAAAAATCAAGCTATACAATCTACTCATCTTATTTAATTTATAACTCAGTACCTTCCTCAAGTTGATTATTCCATCGGTGTTTAAAACCCTACTCACAAACAATTCATACTAAGATACAATTTGTCTAAGCCTTTTTTTTTTTACAGAAATTTAACCAGTTATAAATTTGAACTTAGTTGTGTTAATAAATATTCTTAAAAATACTTGTTAAAAAATAAAAAAACAACAAAAATAAATATTTAACTTTAAAAAATATTACTTTTTTGACATTTAAGACATTTGAATACACAATTCCTAAAAATAAAATTTATCTTTTTTGCTTATTTAACAAGTGTTCTCTTGGCCGTTTAAATTATACTACTAATAACTAACGAAGATGAGAAAATTGAATATAACAAAGCAGTAGTATATCGTACCACTATATAAATATCTAGCAGTTTCCATAATTTACCGAATGAAATACAGCTGTGAATTGTTTCCTTTTAGTTGAAACACAGCTGTGAAATATTGTTGGCTTCAAATTTGTTGAGCAATAAATGAGTCCAACTCAACTCAAACTCAAACTGATTATTTCAAATTAAATTCCCAAGATATTTCCCATAAGCAAACGAAAACAAATTAAAGAGTTACACCCAAAGTCACAATTCTCAATTCACACAAGTCTCAACCCTTTATAAGCCATACCTGTTACCCACCTCAACACACAAACACACACACAAAAACAAATATCATGTTTCGAATCTACCTCCTTCTCCGTCACTCACCCCCTATGGCACTTCTTCACCAACCACCACCACCACATTAAACAAATTAATCAACACTCTTCAAGAAGGTGTGGTACACCGTACGTGTACTACAATGATTGATTCCGTTCTTTTGGCGCTTTTTCTTCCTTGTATAGGCATGAGTGTTATCTTCGCTCTCTACATGTGCCTTCTATGCTACGCCACTTCACATCACCGTCCTGATTTAAATCCACCCTTGAAAACGGTCACTCAAAATGGTCTTTCTCCTTTGGAACTTGAAAAGCTTCCCAAAATTACCGGTAAAGAATTGGTTGCGTCTACCGAATGCGCCGTTTGCCTCGATGAAATCGTTAATGAACAACCGGCTCGTCTGGTTCCCGGTTGTAACCATGCGTTTCATCTTCAATGTGCTGACACGTGGCTTTCCAAACACCCGCTTTGTCCTCTTTGTAGAACCAAGCTTGACCCTCAGATTCTCAACTCTGATAGTCCATGCTGAATCTAACGGTGTACAGTCGAGTGCACTATAAAACTGGTTGTAGAGGATTCATTAAAATGAAATTGGGGTGGATGGAAATGGGTTATATACAAAATATTTTATAATTTTAGTTTGTTGTTAATTATTATTAGCAGTTACTAATGGAGTGCTCCAATAATGTTTATATGTTTTGAACCTTGGAGGAGTGGAAATTATTTTTGTATTTTATTTGTATGGCTTTTATTTTGTTTTGAAACTGGATTGAAGGAATGGAAATATTTTTTTTAGAATTGCACGTAACGTTAATGGGGCCGATTTACGCTAACGTGTAAATTGAAGACACGTATGTTAGGTTTGTTGAAGAAAGTAGGATGAATGTTTATAGGGGTCATGGAACTGAACGGGTTTATGTACTTTATTTTCCAAAAGAGTCACAGACAGACAGATAGGGGTACATAGTCTGATTTTTTTTTATTTTCATCCTATCATCCAAAACGATAAAGCCAACTATGCCAGCTCGGCTTGGGTGATTTCAAGTATCAAGCATTCACATTGGTGAACTCAACGTAGTTTTATTAAATAGAACCCACTTGTGTCAAAGTAACTCATTCATTTTTTTTTAGGTTTAATTCTTAAAAATTATATTAAATTTCACAATTTTAATTTATATATTAATATTTTATTTATATTTAATTTTATTACAATTTAAAATATTAATTTAAATATTTTAATTAATATTATTATATATTATTTTAATTTATATTGAGATTGATTGGTGATGATGATAATTGAGAATTTTGAATATTAGGATGGTGATAATTTTGCATAAAATGCAATCAAAATTGTTGAAGATTATATTGATTTGAATTTATTTGCAATAAACAATTTTTTTTAAACAAAAAGATAAAAAAAAACTAAATGTCATACATTAATAAAAAAACTAACGGTTATAAAATCTGACATTTTTGTTCCCTCATTATGTTTTTTTTACGACGTAACATACTTTAAATAATATATCATATAATAGTAGAATTATTAACATTTAAGAAATCACAATAAAACTATCTAAAAATTTAATTTTTAACATTAGAAAAATTTCTTTTTGTAATTTAATTAATTTTATACGAACAATTAATGCATCTAAATAGGTTTATATCATGAAATTATATGTCACGTCGTTTAAAATACGAAAAATCGTCATTTTGTAGTTAAAAAACATGATAAGTAATTAAAGTTGTCGACTTTTAAAATATGACAATCAATTTTATAATTTAAGCAAAAATAGAGAAAACAAAACTCCAATTAAACTATAATATGCAATTTATCCTACCAAAGACCTCTTAAAAAATTAATATTAATAAGTGATTCTTACTAATAATCCAATATCATGTATCAATAACTTTATATAATATTTTAATATTAAAAAAGTATGTGACTTCCAAAGAGAGAAAAGTGTTATTTAAGACTCTCTACTTAATAAATACCCTTGTCGTTTTCTCCCCAATACTCCCTCATTGGAGCCGGTCTAAGTAGTAAGTAGCATATGTGGTACATGAGCCTTTAGATTTTACTTGCATTTCACATTCTACCTAAATTATCTAATTTTTATTCTTTTTAAATAAATACAAAAACTAACTTTTTTTCTATTTACTTGTACAAAATATAATTATAGATTTTTATTATTTATAAGGAATAAATTAAATATAAATTATTATATTTTATGTATTATTCATTTGAAAATCATTTACTAAATTATTTTTCTGTATTTGGTTTCTTTGAAATGAATTATTTTTTACGATTTATTGATTTGATAGAATATAAGTTTTTAAAATTTTTTTAACAAAATGATATAAGTTGAAAATGATACTTTTCAATCCGAATCTTTTTTATAAAAAGGTTAACCCATATTAATTATGTACTAAACTAAAAATTAACCACTTAGTTACACACATCAATTAGTTGTAAAAAGGGAAGGGCGTGGATAGGAAAGAAAAATTAGAGCATGCCAATTGAAATGCCCTGGTCAAACATGCCAATTGAAATGTTCATGCATGCCAAGGTTATGCCATAACACTATTATCTCACACAAGTTTCCCCTGTACTTATACAAGAGGAAGAATCTTCAGTAGTCACTATCTTCATCTTTCATTATTGTATTTCAAATGAAGGAAATGTAAATGGTTATAAGTTTGGTCAATTAATTAAATTATTGTATGAAAATAAATTGTTTTACATTATTTTTTTGCTGAATTGGTTCAATCAATATTTCAAAAGGGAAAGATGGTGAGAAGAAAAATAAACTATAAAAAAATAAGAGCCTCCCCACAGTTATAAATAAATGATTTTGAAGCAAAAGCATTAGACAAAGGAGATATAACAATATATATTTAGATTCTTATATATTAATAACTAAACAGCCATGGCAATCTGTACAATATTATTCACACAAATAAAAAGAAAAGACGGAATATGTAAACTTAATTATGAATTGATTGTTATAATGCATGATATCCACCATCATCACCATGGCTGTGTTCCCATCATCATGATCAGTCACGAAAGCGGTTTCGCTCCATGAGATTTTGAAGCTCGTTCAGACGAATTTGTCTTTTCAACTTGAGTAGTTCAATCTTTGCATCAAGTTCATCTTTACTGTTTTGAGTAAACCACCACACCAATTTCTTCAACTTCAGGTATTGAATTTTCCGGTTAAACTTCTTAATAGCCATCTTTGACCTTCTAATTGCATAATCATCATCAGTAACCATTGCACGCCTCTCTTTCTTCACTCACTCTTTTTACTCTTCACTTACTTCGTTCTTTCCCTTCAACTGTTAAGGTATATTCATATATATAGTGTGTGTGTGTTCTACTCATCATGCTCACCATCATTTGCATGTCACCAACAATGTCACTCTCACTTTTTGATTTGACATGATTTCAACACACAGTCACCATCAATGTGATTCTGTTAGTTACAGAATTAAAATCATTAAAGTCCATTGTTTTTAAATTCTGCAGACGCAGTTAAGTTTTGTATTGACTATGAATAAGATAAATATTAATGTAACGTCAAAGTCTCTTATAATTCTAAAATATTTGATCTGTTGTTATTTATGCGCTTCTGAATCGTCCAACATTTTTCTATATTATAAAAGTTTACGATATAACGGCAATTATAATTCCAGTTTAAAACTAATGTCCTCAACTACAATTATATATTGTAATAGTGTTCACTCCAAACAAATGTAGGATTTGTGATTATAAGACTCATATACTTTGCTAATGTCTCAAACAACCAAAGTAGCATAGAAGTTGGAATCATAAACATGAAACGTATGCCACCTGTCACGTCTACTAATCATGTGAGGACGGTTTGTGTTGATAAGGATGTCATTGGCATGTTTGACCAGCTGCCAGGACCACATCTCAGTCAATCAGTTTGGACTATTAATTTGGCTATTTTAGTTAACTCTCTTTGTTGTCTTGAATTTAAGTAGTAGCCTATGTTTTTTTAGTCTTCCATTTTTTATTATCATGTGTGGGTAAGTATCTCTTACCAAGAAGACTTTTATACGAACCCTCAATGACATATTATCTAAGAAACTTAATGAAGGTTGATTTTCATTTGTATGTATAATGTGAACCACCTTCTTACCACCGTGTTGATGAATAAGTATTAATATTTTTATTTTTCTATTTTCAGTTCATTTACTTTAATAATAAAAGTTAATATCAGCGATAGTACCTCCCAAATCCATAAGATAACCATATAGTAAGTTATTTATATCCTATAAAATAACGATGTATCAAATGTTTCATGATTTTATTGAGTCTAGCTAAATACTGATCATATATAAAAGTTGTATGTAGGTAGTGTTACTTCTATTGGTTGTTATTTAAGTTTATGGTTGTCGAGATTATAGGGTCCGTTTGTTTAAAATTAAAAAAAAATTATTATTTTTATAATTTTTTATTTTATTTTTTATAACATGTAAACAAAATTAAAAATAAAACGTCAAATGTAAAATTGATTTGAATAGTTTATCTTAAAATACCATTTTAAGTATTTTATTTATTTACTACAACTTTTTTTAGATAATAAAATTTCAAAAAATAATTAAAATGAAAAACTATTTTGAGAATTTGAGAAGCTTTTCATAAAAATTATTTTTGAAAGATACATTTTTTTAAACAAAATGTGATTTTTATCATGTTAAAATCTCTAATAATAAATATCTAAGTTATTAAATATAAAATTATTTTTTAATAGATAATAAATTAGTCTAAAACAATTTTTATTATTTTTTAAGTAAGTTATCATAAAAATCATTTTAAAGAATATAAAGTTAAAATCACTTTTTAAAAATATCAAACAAATAAGTATCCAAAAGTGAACTTTTACTATTTTTAATAAATTTTAATAAAATATTACATCTCTTTTTTTATTTATAAAATTCATTTTTGAGAGATACAAACTCACAAGAACCAGTCATAACTTTAATTTCACCATTATGGGTTGATATTATGATTGCATACTCTGTCTCTTTTTATACATATTCTCTATTTGCATTTTCTATAATTTTTCTTCTATGAATTTATTTTATCTAAAATAATATACATGTTTAGTATGTAACTAACTACCAACTAGCAAAGACAGTCAAAAGCTATCTGATTGCAAAAAGAACAATTTTTTGGAACCATCAAGAGCCATTGTGACAATAAGCTGAGATTTTAAAAAAAAAAAAATTGTATGCTCTCTCTTAACTCTTAACAATGTATGCCTCAAACTTAATCTAACCTTCACCATACTTCGGATTCCAGTCAACAACCACTGTATAAGATATTTTCCTCCACTTATCCGCCATCACGAATATTAGTTCTGAACAGAGAATTACAAAGAGGATTGATAACATAATAGACCGCATTATACATCATCCAAAATATATTTTAAGAATAATTTTTGTATGGTGACAAGAATTTAAACATTTTATTTAAGTGTACACACAAAAAAAAATAGAAAAAATAATTAACTAATATATAATTTTAAATAATTAAAATATAAGCGCTAAACCTTGCAATACACCTATGATCAAGGACTGCAAATTTCTATACAACTCAAAGGCACAATCTCATGACCCGATCCCATTTAGAAGAATTATTGGACGTCTTATCTACTTGACCAACACACGGCCTGATATCACTTTCGCCGTACAACAACTTAGCCAATTTATGCAATCACCGACTGAAGACCATTACATGGCAGCCATGAGGATCCTCAAATACATAAAAACTGCACCAGCCCAAGGATTGTTTTACTCATTAGCGTCCAGACCTCAACTGCGAGCGTTTAGCGATTCTGATTGGGCAACCTGTCCAGAAACGAGAAGGTCTGTAACTAGATTTTGTATATTTCTTGGATCATCATTGATTTCGTAGAGGTCTAAGAAACAAAACACTGTATCTCGTTCATCTTCAGAAGCAGAGTATAGAGCATTAGCGTCAACAACTTGTGAAATTCAATGGATAACATTTCTTTTGCAAGAATTAAACATGGATTTTGCTGCCCCTACAACTCTTTATTGCGATAATCAATCAGCCAGGAACATTGCATCAAACCCAACATTCCATGAGAGAACAAAACATATCGAAATTGATTGTCACATTGTTCAAGACAAACTGCAAACTGGATTGTTCAAACTCTTGCCCATCTCTTCATCAAATATGCTGCCAGATTTCTTTACTAAGTCACTTGAACCTACAGCATTCCATTCAATTCTTAACAAGTTGGGAATTCTTAACATACATTCTCCATCTTAGGGGATGTTAGTTTTATATTAGTTAGTTTTATTTAGTTAGTTTTATTGTCTTTATTTTTGGGGTTGTTATAACTATTTTGTTAGTAGTCTTATTACAAAGCTACTATTATAAATAGACACATATTGTATTATTTTCTTAATCAATATAGATGTATATTCAAAAAATAATTTCTATTAAGAAGTACTATTTTTTTATATGTATCCGGATAGTGTATCTAAATTATTGTGTTTATAAAAGAATTTATTTCCAACGTGTTTGGCTAAGCAAGCCTAAAACTAAAACTAGACATAATATCAATACAATCAGA
This sequence comes from Cicer cuneatum, assembly GCA_037974295.1. Taxonomy (NCBI): domain Eukaryota; kingdom Viridiplantae; phylum Streptophyta; class Magnoliopsida; order Fabales; family Fabaceae; genus Cicer; species Cicer cuneatum. Next base: position 78,728,629 of record JBBPBO010000004.1, read on the forward strand.
AACAATAGGTTCGATAGATTTTTCCCCAAAATATGCTATGCACCTTTTACCCATTATAAAGTCCCCTACAACCAAAGCAAAATCTGGCTCCCAATAGTTAGATCACTTTTATAGTTTTGGATTTTTTTTAGTCAAATAAATAATTCACAATTTGAACAATAACAATTGGAAATATACCCAAAAAAAAACAATTAAAAATATGTCAATAAAAAATCTACTTCAACGAAATCTTGTCAAAATTGAATTGGACGACCATCAATTAAATAAGAGGTAAAATTTGAAATAAATTCGCTGAAAAAAATCAAAGGAACAAAATCGCACAATTAAAAACTTTAGGGACAAAAAATACATTAAAACTTACAAGATAAAAGAGTTAAATAAAAAAAAATATAAAAGACAATTTTATTTCAACTAAATTAAATTAAAGACGTAATGTTATCTTTTATTCATCTTTGACTAAAACTGAGTCGTCAAATTGGCATGCCCGACCCAACAATTCCCACGCCAACGAACCAAAATGAAAAATGGGGCAAATTGGGCCAATCAATAGTCTCACATATTTGTGGTTTGAAAGTTTCCCCCTTACCCCACATTATACTTATACTTCCATAATATTTTTAAAATGTCAAAATTATTTTTTATTTTTTTTATTTTATCAAATTAAAATTTTACTTTTTATTTATCTTTTAAAAATTTTCGGATCACAAAAAAACAAGATTTCTGATAGTTACTGAAAAACTTGGAAAAAGTTAACACTATCAGAAAATTTGGAAAAAGTTTTCCAAAAAAGACGCGTACAATTGTCAAGAAGTTTTCTGATAGTTTTTTTTTTCAAAATTTTAAAATTTTTTTTTAACTTTTTTTAATTTTTTTTAAATTTTGATAGATATAGATAATCTATTATTATAAACCAACGTTGGTAGTATTTAAAAACATTGGTAGTATCAACACATGTGTTTATCATATAATATTAGTGGATTATCCATATCTATTAAAATTTAAATAAAAAATTAAAAAAAAATTGACAAAAAAAACTACCGAAAAACTTCCTGTCAAGTTTTCCGGTAGTGTTAAATGTACGCGTCTTTCCCGGAAAACTTCCTCTCAAACTTTGTGGTAGTTACCAGAAAACAAGTTTTCCGGTAGTGTTAAATATACGTGTCTTTTCCAGAAAACTTTTTCCAAGTTTTTCGGTATAAGTTTTCTATACCGGAAATCTTTAGAAGGTAAAAAAAAAAGTAAATTTTAATTTGATAAAATAGTAAAAAAAAAATGAAGGGTAATTTTGGTATTTTAAAATTTTTGTGGGGGTATATATATAATTGTGGGGGTATGAGGTAAAACTTTCTTGTGGTTTTGGTCTGAAATATATCGGGCCGCACTGGGTCAACTCTAAGAAAAATATACTTGATATCCCACACTTATATTCATATCTCCACATTTTACTCAAACTATATTACCTATTTTTTTAAAGAAAAATGTTTGATGGACACGGATAATGGTGTATATACCTTGAGACTTAAAAGATAAAGAGAGTGATTAGGAATGACAACACAATTCACATAAATAAGTATCCATCTGAACTCGTCCGAATATTATCAAAAAAATTTGTTTTGATTGAGTGCGAGTGTAAATTTTTCCAAAATTAAACACAGGAGCGAAAGCCGATTTGGGGGTGTTGATATCAACCTCACATCTACTCCTAAATCATCTCCGCTAGTAAAATTATTATCATTTTTAAATTTTATATACATGTACATATTCAATATATTTTTAAAAAATATATTATAAATTATAATTTTATCTCTATAGAAAATAAGATTTGAATATTTTTTAATTTTATTATTGTACAATAAGAATTATTTAAGTATAGTTAATATCTCTATGAAATTTATTATTTTATATATTTGAATGGGTGCGAGTGTGGGGTGGATAACCAAAACTCCATTGAAGGCGGAAATGAAACTTAATTTTCAAGCCAGATAAAAAACGGGAGTGAGTGTAAATTTTCCTTGATCAGCGGGATGTAAGAAAGACAAAATCTACCTCGACCCACCCTGTCGCCATGCTTAAGAATGATATGATAAACATGATATAAATAAAGAGATAAATATAAAATAATGTATTTGAATGAGTCTAAAAAAATTTTGATTGTGTATCACTCTTGTTTTTTTAAACAGAGAATAAATTTTTTTAACCCCACCACCAGGTTCAATTTATGATCCAGACAAAATTAAACTTTCAGTTTTATGGAACACAAATATTTCAGATAATTTAAATTTTGAATTTCCAAAAAATTTAAATTTTTGGAAACCCACGTGTTCCAAAAAATACTCATTTAATGTGTTTTTAAAACAAAATCATGTTCTATAAAATTTACTCTTTTAAGTTTTTCTAAATCAAAAAACTTATACTTGAAGTTTTTCCGAAACACACAGTTGTAGTGTAAAAATTGAAATTAAATTTTTTAATACTGTTTTTTTTTTTTTTACAAAGTATCATACTATCATATGAAAATGTTGCATGAATAACAACATGCTTTTATGTTTCCGATTCTCATGTTTTTTTATTTAAAAAAGAAGGAATAAAAGGTGGTTTTGAATAATGGTGGTAGAGTATAATTTTAAGAGAAGTGCTAGTAATAGTAATATATATATCTAAGACATATTTTTAATACTCTATTTTATTAGTTAAAATTTAATAGATTTTATTAATTTTTGTAAATATCGTATAAATTTAATAGAATTCATATAAATTTTAACTAATGTATTGAAAAATGTATATAAAAAAATATGTTCTTAGTATTATTCTAATTTTAAAGAAAAAAATTTCAATTCTAAATTTTTAACAAGTAAATTATTTTCATTTTAAAAATAAACAAAAAAGAAAGCCAGCAAGCCGACCGGCCCAATTTTTTTCGGGGTTGTAATTAAAGAGCCCATTCTAATTCTAAAATATAGGTCAATAAAACTAAACCGATTGAATCTAGCCAAAATTAGCAGCTGTAACCATAACAAAAAGTGTGTTTATATTTTTAATTTTTAAAAAAATTGAGTTATGTAAGTAAGATTAGGGAGGATGGGTCTTCAATTTGCACATCGTCGAAATGTTATTTTGGAGATTGCCAATGAGAATTTGTACTTTGCATTTAATAGAATAAAGATGTATCGTGAGTATCTCTATCACGGGCTAAAGGAATGTGGGATTTAATTCCTTTATTCACAACTCTTTTAAGTTTAGTCGAAAAAATTGATGTCCACATCCTTTACAAACTAGTAGTCACTAGTGACTACATAACATGATACAACATATATAGAATACAGCAGACAATCAAAGCTATGGTAGAAAAAGAAGCAACTATTTTGGAAAGGAGAACATAAAAAGTAAAGAAAAAGAAAAGAAAAGAGTAGCCAGGTGTCTAATGATGTAGCTTTGCCGTATGATGCACAAATCAATGAATAGAATAATATTAAAAATTCAAAGGTCTTTTATGACAACACGGACCTTCCATAATTTGGAGAATCACAACCACACACGTGGCGCATATAAAAACGTGATCGTGGCAGTAAGGATAACCATGTGGGTGCGGTGTAGGTTAATATTATATCGGGAGTGGTACGTGTGAAGGTGTTGTTGTGTGATTTGTGTAGTACGTCTAGTAATAATGACGTGGAAAGAATATGATTCTAATCATACTATGTGTCGTTCTGTGAGTGAGTAGTATTGTACTATGAGACTCTTCTTCCTTTTGCGGTGCTTTCATAATTCATTTATAAACTACTTATATAAAACATAAATTATAATTATAATAATAATTATATAAATGTCATGAAGATGGAGATCAAGCATGGAACTCAAGCTCCGGTGAGTGATAATGGTAACTTATCAACCTCTAAATTCTCACAACTTCTTGCTTCCACTGATCGTGATTTTCTTCTGTCTCCAACTGGAGCTCAGGTTCTTTCATCCCTCTCTCTCACTATATTTTATCAACAAATTATTTTTTGTCTGTGATAAGAAATATTCTCATGCACTTTTATTTATTGCTTTGATTTTTTAAAGATATTTGTCTAATTTTCTTGTTTTTATTTTCAAACTCTTTGTATATGTATATGTAGAACCATCTTTTCTTCTATATTTTGATTGTTGTTGATTAAAACATTGAAATTTCAAATAAATCTTCAACACGGTGATAGACATCTTGTATTTTTCACAATATTCTTGCTTCTCCTTTACTTTTTGTCTAAGTAGTGGTTAAATTATCTTTAGAAAACTTCCCAATAGTAAACTAATAAATTTATTTTATATTGATAGAATAAAAAAATTCAAATAAAATATAATATATATATATTTATAGAGCTAATAATTAAAGATTAACAAAACTAAGCACCTAAAAGTTAATTCTAAATAACTCTTATATTTAATTTTAACTGACTTTTATATCTAATAACATAAAAAAAAAATCCCTGTTAATTGTACTTATAATCTCAGATTTCTTCACCTTCACACACACACACATATATACTTGTGTAAATAGACGAAACATTTGCATCTGTCAGAAGAACAAAAATGAAACATTTGCAAACCCAATGTAATAAAAATGATTGATGCGAAGAGAGAGCCTACGTTATTAATTAATATTTGACTGAAAAATAAGTTAAGTTTTAGGGTTTGAAAAAATGAGTATCAATTAAACCTTATTTGAAAGACTGAAACTCATAAATCTAACTCTTGTTTGGTCTCTCAATTTTCAGCATATAGCTTACATACACAAACACATATATTTGCATTTTATGCTTTAATAAAAGGAAACATTATTTTTAACTTAATTTATAGTTTCGAATTCGTCCTTATTTTTTTTTTATATAATTTATCTTTTTTTAATCAAATATATGTTTTTTTATCTTAAATACATTTATCCTTTTTTTATAAAGAATATATTTATCCCGTAGGTATTAATGTGAATGTATTTGGATTTTTTTTAATTGTTTTTCATGTAATTATTTTGGTGTCAACTTTTTTAATAGTTAGGATCAACATTCTTAACGTTTTAATGCTTATATTAAAATTTAAATCAAATACCAACTTAAAAACTTTAAAATAAAATATAAAATAGGAATCTAAAACTTTAAATTAAATTAAACTAAAAACCTCAGCATTAATTTTGCCTTGATATAAATTAGTATTTATATGTGCCCGTCTGTTTGTTTCTATCAATAAAAATAATTGAAGTTATAATTTTTTTCCACTATTATTTAAATTAAATTAATTATTTGATTGATAAGAAATGATAAAATTATAAAAAAAAGTAAAATTCTTTTATATATAGGTATATATATTTGAAAATTTTCAATTATTTAATTTAACAAATAAAAATAAAATTCAAAATAAATGAAATAGTTTAAATGAATGATGAAATTGGAAGCAAAATTTTCTTTATAATGTTATCTATAGAGGTGTAGCTTATGAGTGTGAATAAATTATGAGAGGAGGGATTTTGGTTGTGCAATGCTATCTCATGGTACTGTTTTCTATTTTGCTTTTGACAATGTATTGGCTTCTATTCCTTTCCTTTATTTATACTACATAAATAGGAAAACCATCCAAAACAAACTTATTTATCTCTTCTTATTCTTCATTTCATGACATCACATTAATTAATTAATTTTTTTAAGGAAATAATTAGATCTGTTTAATATATTCCTCATTTGTAGTTCAAAGCAAATTTCAAAAGCGAATAAATGAATTGAAGCATGAACTAAGATAGTAATGTATTATTGTTAGATATGCAGTTGCTTAATTAGTTAGATCATATAGATGGCAAGCATTGACGAGCTACACATGTCAAATGTTTAAAGTCCCTTTCAGTGTTTAGTTGTCGTGGAGAATCAAACTTCCCAAAGGAAGGACAAGTGTCACAATTTTTTCTTCTCTAGATGGTACCATCAATTATGCTTTGAGCTATACACGTGGCCCATTACCTATAGAAATGGGCTATTTCGGTGGCAAGTCCCTCTCATGAATTTTGGATAGGCTGTTCTTGTACGTACCCCTACTTTTACATCATTGTGTACTTTTTTTGTCGGTGTAGTTCCCCCCTCTAGCTCTTCAAGTGTCTACGTTTAATTCATGGAGTATTAGCAAATAGCCAAATAGCTAGTATATTCTACACAACACCTTCTGTCATTTACATGGGCCATCTATAGCATTGTTTTTATTATTATTATTGTGCAATTCAATGAATTGATATGGCTTGTTGTTCAAAAGTATAATTTCAATTTGTTAGAGTACAATTGGCTAGTAATGTCATTCATGATACAGACTATTCCATATTCTAACTCTATATTTAGTTGAATAGATAATTAATTCAATTTTTAAGTAGTTAATTTAGTTAATAATTAATTCAAAATTTAAGTGTGATTTAAATTAATCAATTACTCTATTGAATTAATTACAATTTTACATATTATTAAACATAAAAAATATTAAATGTGGATGAAACATTTTTGTAAAGACACCCTAATTTACACTAGCATATAATAACAACTCCTTCATGATATATAGATTTAGTGTATAGCAGTGAATTAACATGACATGTCAAAATAGTTGGCTCTTTGAATATTTTAGGAGTAGTGATATTAGAACACTTTTAATTTATGCACACTCATTCAACAATTTATTTACTATTTATCTCTATTTTTTTTTATCACATCCCTCATATATTATATTACTCTATTTTTCTCTTTGAATGTGTTGAGTAAATGTTTAAATGTCCATTAAACATTTTCTTATTTCAGCGCCAGCCTTTTGGGGCAGACCACCATGCTTTTGTCTAAAGCCTAAAAAAAAAAATCTAATACTAGTATATACCATGAATATTTTTTATGAGATTCATAGTATTCTTTTTAAATTAATTATCTAATATACTAGTTATATGTATAGAAAAAAATTGTTTTTTAAAAGTTGAAGTGTTTGATTTAAACATCAATTTTTAAATATTATTTTTCCATTTTCTATTTCATTATAGAAGAGAACCAATTAATATGTTTAAAACCATGATTACCATTGATAATAACTAAATTGAAGTGTCTTATAATATATGGTGATTACATTAAGACGTTGTAGATGGTGCAGGTGAAAGTTTCAGAACTCGAAGGAAAAGTAGTGGGTCTATTATTCGCAGCCAATTGGTACCCACCATGTCGTGGATTCACCCAATTACTAATTGGAATCTACGAGGAGCTGAAAACCAATATCCCTCATTTTGAAATAGTGTACGTGTCATCTGATGAAGATTTAGATGCTTTTAGTGAGTTCTACAAAAACATGCCGTGGCTTGCAATTCCATTCTCTGATTTGGAAACAAAAAAATCATTGAATAGAAAATATGAAGTGGAAGGTATTCCATGTTTAATTATGTTGCAACCTAGTAAAGTTGATGATGCAACTACACTTCGTGATGGTGTTGAACTTATTTATCGATATGGTGTTCAAGCTTATCCATTTAGTAAACAGAGATTGAATGAATTGCACGAGGCAGAGAGAGAGAAGCGTGAAAATCAGACGCTTATTAATTTACTTGCTAACAATTTTAGAGACTATGTTTTTAGTCACACTCATACACAGGTAAAGTAATATATATTACACCTTACTCGTTTGCATGCTCCTGTTTGGTTTTCATGTTGCAAATGTTACACTCTTAATAATACGATTTTATATTAAATATTGGTCGTGTATAGGTACCTGTTGCTTCTTTAGTGGGTAAAACAATTGGACTATACTTCTCAGCTGGCTGGTGCGTCCCATGCACAAAATTCACTCCAAAATTGATTCCAGTTTATGAAAAGATCAAACAAGAGCTAACTGAAAAAGGAGATAATGAAGACTTTGAAATTGTGCTAGTTTCCAACGACCGTGACCAAGAATCTTTTGACTCTTACTACAATACTATGCCTTGGTTAGCATTGCCTTTTGGAGACCCAGAAATAAAGAACCTTGCAAGACACTTTGATATACAAGGGATTCCTTGTTTGGTAATTATAGGTCCTGATGGTAAAACAATAACAATACATGGAAGAAATTTAATAAACTTGTATCAAGAAAATGCTTACCCTTTCACTAAGGCCAAAGTTGAGCAGCTAGAGAAACAACTTGAAGAAGAGGCTAAGGACCTTCCAAATTTGGTCCATCATGTAGGACACCATCATGGATTGAATTTAGTGTCGGATGGAAATGGGGGAGGACCCTTTATTTGTTGTGTGTGTGATGAGCAAGGTTCTAATTGGGCCTACCAGTGTCTCCAATGTGGCTATGAAGTGCATCCAAAATGCATCAAAACTGTCACAACCCACGACCCCTTATTGGATTGATCAGATCCTCTTTACTCATCCAAAAATTTCAATAAAATAAAATATTATTTTGTTTCATGACCAAATTAATTGTGTGTGTTGATGTGTCTTGCATGTGCAACAATGTTTGATTTGGTGGTTGGTTACATATAATTCTAATCTAGACAACGGTTGGAATTCCCTTCATATATATGCAATTTGGATATCTTTAATTATTTTTATTATATTGCTTTCTATTTGTTGCTGTAATATGACAAAATAAAAAGAGAATTTGGATTCTAATGAATGGAAATTTGATGAACATATGAAAGGAAATCACGTTATTTTTTTAATATCAATTTTATTTAAAGAATCAAATGGCAACATATTATTTTTAATTACAGTTAATTTGCCAAATTTTATATGATAAATAAAGGCAATAAAGCTTTTATTTATGTAATTGATTTGGTAGAAAAAAGAAGAAACATTTGAATTGAAATGATATCGCTTAATAACTCAAGTGGATGTTGTGGTGTTTCCACAGCAACAAGAGCATTCCAATTTCAGTTTCGAACTTCACCTTCTTCACTGTTTTTCTTCTCTCCCACTAAATTTCCACGTGGCATTGCGAGAGCCGTTTCTGGTTTGGCCGATGATTCGAACTCGAACGGAGAGCCAAAATCGAGTTACGCAGGCGTGCGGTTGGAAGAGATCGTCGACGGTGAAATCAAATCTGGAAAATTGAGACTCGACACTTGGATCTCTTCTCGCATCAATGGCATCAGTAGGGCTCGTGTTCAATCAAGTATTAAAGCGGGACTTGTTCATGTAAATGGCCGTCTCGTTGATAAGGTACTCAATTGCGATTCCAAACTATACTTCTTTCTTGTTTTCATGTTTTGATGCTATGTATGTTGATTCATGCGATTAATTTCTTTGCAATTGCAAATTATGCTGCTCAAATTTTGTCCCTCAACTGTTTGATAAAAGTTCGCTTTCAATTTTCTAATTATTATTGTTCTCATTTAAGTTTAACATATCCTTTGTCTCTATCACACTGTTAAATACTAAAAGTTGTAATAATTTGTTGATGCTTTATGGGTATATTTGATTGGAATCTAAAGTGTGTGCGCGCACGCTTGTGGATGCTATTTTTTGTGGTGGACGCAGCTCAACTTATTACAACTTAGCTTGATTTCCTATCGAGATTATTTGAACTCATTCTAGGAAATAGTATGGTAGGATCTCTCCTATAAGAAATGAAGATGAAATAATTTTAATATATACTCTAGACTAGAAGAAAGAAGGTTTGCATGATTTTTCGTTTAACCATTAGAGCCTATCTATAAATCCAGATTATTCAATCCTAGAATGTCTCTTGTTTATTTGTGGTCAGTTGATGAAAATGAAATGTGCTTTGTGTTAAGAATTTAGAACATATTTCTAATATTTAGATGAGAAAGGGAAACATGGTGCTGTAAAGCTCTCGTCGTGGCTGGGTCTAGGGCAAACCATTGTGGGTCTATTGTACAGTCTTATCTTGCATTTGCAAGAGTTTAGTTCCACATCACGAATCTATGAACTCTTAAGTTTCACGATGACAACTCCAACTGTTATGGCAACTGCCAAGGCTCCCATTCTCCAATATCTAGACGATGCTAAAAAATTGGAAGTCTTTCGTTGTAGAAATAATCTCTTAGTTGAGACTACATCTTTAACGCTGGCCATCTTTGTTGCAATTAGTGACAATGAGAGCTACCCCTTAGGACAGTTACGGCTTTAAGACATTGATCATCGTCAAACATTCCAAGTATAATGGTGGCTCTCAGTGTTTGCAGGCCAGAGGTTGTGTTGAACTTGAATGATTTGTGTATTCCTAATTCCACATGACTATGTTTGTTATGTTCCATTTTTTTGTTCGGTTTTTTCAACAATTGGAGCATCAACCAGAACATTATGATTCGGTGAACTATGAAACTTTTGTTTGAAAGTCATAAATTTTTTCATTTGAAATGACTTAGGTCCTTTAAGGTTTCAATAGTTTCTGGTGTTCCTTTCTTAATTTGTCGTTGAGCAGCATGGTGATATATACTTGGGCAGGTTTCTTTCAATGTCAGAGCTGGGGATGAAATCAAGTGCACAATTGCAGAGTTGCAAAAGTTGAGAGCTGTGCCGGAAAACATACCTTTGGATATAGTTTATGAAGATGAGAATTTGCTAGTCATAAATAAACCTGCACACATGGTAATTCCAAACCTCTTGCTCTTAGTTGTTATTGTTAAATCTTTTGCATGATCCATGTGCATAATTGTACGGTAGATAGTGCGATGCTCTTGTTTTTGGTATATAATTTATTTCTCTTGATTTTTAAACTATCAGAAGTTCATTACTTGATTATTAAATTCAGGCTGTTTAAACCAACCAACCATTTCATTCCGTACTGCTAGGCTAGAAGTAATTTTTAAAAATTGATATCTAATCATGTCAGAAATTTTCAGAAGGAAAATGGAAACTAACTCAAAATCAATGTTGCCAAATAGCGGCTCTATAGCTTAGCGGAATTTGAACAAACAACAATTGTTTCGCAATACACAATTTAGCACAAAATGCTGTCAAATAGAGGCTATAGCGGCGCTATAGCAATGTGGCATAAAAGAATTTGAACAAACCGCTATTTTCCGCTATCCGTGATTGGTAAGACTACTCAAAATATTGATATTTGACAAATGTCATTACTTGGTCTTCAACCTAGGTTGTGCATCCAGCACCTGGCAATACATCTGGGACACTTGTCAATGGCATTCTTCACCATTGCAACCTGCCAAATGTTGAATTTTCTAAAGACGAAGCTCTTTCAGATACAGAAGATTCTGATGATGAACTTAATGGCTTCTTGTCCCAGGCACCTTCTTGTGAAGGGTTAGATTCTAGATTGTCTATAGCATCAATTCGCCCAGGAATTGTACACAGATTAGACAAAGGCACGAGTGGGTTACTAGTTGTTGCAAAGGTACTTTTTACATTTTCTCAGATCTTGTTACCAAACTTCAATGAAGAATGAAATTATTCTCACACTTCATAAGATTAGCATTCATCTTACATCCAGTATTGCATATGTATGCTTTGATATCAGGATGAACATTCTCATATGAAATTGTCTGAACAATTCAAGCTGCGCACTATCAAGAGGGTCTATATTAGTCTCACTGCTGGGGTACCTACTCCAGTTGCTGGGCGTGTTGAGGTTCCGGTTGGTCGTGATCCTAATAACCGGCTTCGTATGACTGCTGTAGCTGGACCACTTAACTCTATGAAGGCCCGTCATGCTGCTAGTAGGTGATTTATGGTACTTTTACCCTAAATGTGTATTTTTCAACATTTGTCTATTTGTGTACATGTATTAGATGACCTTCCAGCGTATTATTATTCAATCCGGGTGACATTGCCAATAAACTTTCCAGTGGAATTAGTTTGACACTCTAACTAGCAATTATCACGATTCTTGACAAATGGCCACAGGATATAACCGCGTGACATTTGGGTTTTTTCATCATATAACCAAATCAATAAGAAACTAAATAAAACAGTTCAAAATCTCTTTTGCAATCCATTTAACTTTTAACTCGTAGGTCATTAGCTGATAAAAACTTCTTAGTTAAAAAAAGTCTATAGTTCTTACTCAAAAGTCCTTATCAGCTTGCAGATGATCATATAAAATTAAATAAGACGTTTTAAAAACTCATAGTTATTGCAATATTATTTTAATATTATATTAACATTTTCGAAGAATGTTTTTTGAGAAGTTTATATCCACTGCTTAATGGCTTTCTATTCATCTAATAGTTAATTACTATCTGCAGGTACAAAGTAATTGAGATACTTGCTGGGGGTAGCTGTGCATTGGTTGAGTGGAAGTTGGAAACCGGACGCACTCATCAGGTATATATCTCTAGAAACTCTAGAGACATCGTATATGGCCCCCATCTTGTTGTAAGTGATAGAACAGAGGGTGTTGTTTACCATTGGAGTAAAACATGGTCAAAGTTCTATGGTCGGACATGGCATAGATGTATTAACAAAGCACAAAGAGCTAGCACTTCGATGCATGCATTTTGCAGATAATAGTATATTCTTAGTTAGAGAGTTGAGAGAGGAAATGAATGTAAGTTTAGAGATTTGGAGACAAGTTTTATAAGAAATAATTTTTTTTGAAGGAAGTAAAACGAAATATATGGAAAATTTAGCCAAAGAAGAAGAACCTCTAGCTTAGAGGTAAAAGTTGGAGACCATACCATAAGTTGCACAGTTTAAATATCTTGAGGTAATTGTTCAAAATGATGGAGAAACATAGGGAGAATAAGAATACCTCAAGCGTAAACATCTGATTCAAGTGATTGAAATGGAGGAAGGCCTCCAGTGTTTCATGTAATAAAAGGTACATCTCAAGCTAGGGAAATTGTATCGCATAACTATACCAATATTGTATGGGAATGAGTGTTGGATGGTGAAAAGCCAACATGAGAATGAGAATAAAATCTTTGTAGTAGAGATGAAAATGATGCGCTGAATGAGTGAAAACACTATAGGAGATATGATTAGGACTGTTACTATTAAAAAATTGTTGGGGTCTACTGTATAAAAATTGGCCGAATCTCGACTTAAGTGCTTTGGTCATGTGTGGAGTGTGGAGGAGACTTGTAAATTCTGTAGTAAGGAAAATATATTTGATGATGGACAATTCAATTGCTAAAGGTAGAAAATGAAAGTTGAACTTGAAACTATTAAAAAAGATTTAAGAGGCTAATTATTTGGTTATAGACATGATTTATAATAGAATATTATAAAGTCGTTTGATCATGTTGTCAATCCCACTTAGTGAGATAAGATTTGGTTGCAGATATTTTTAGAATTTAGATATAAATATTTAGAAAAAAAATCATCAAATGTAATTGTTTTAAAGAATATTCCACAATAATATGCTAAACTTATAATTACCTTCTAAAATATACACTTGTTTTGTAGATCCGTGCACATGCCAGGTATTTGGGCGTACCTCTGCTTGGTGATGAGGTATATGGAGGGACGAAAAACATGGTCTTGTCACTGCTAAGGCCGCGAACAACTCCGAGTTTGCATAGCGAAATGACTAAAATGGTTTCTGAGCTAGATAGGCCTTGCCTTCACGCTTTGACTCTCGGGTAACATGATAAAAGCTTTTAAACTTCCTAGCTAAACTTTGGTTCTCATTTTATTTGCATAATTCATTAAACTTGAGAGCACCATTGGTTTTGCTCATTGTCATGTAGGTTTCAGCATCCTCATACAGGGGAGCAGGTGCACTTTTCATGCGAACCCCCTGTAGATTTTAATGAGATTTTGAGCCAGCTTCGTAGAATTGGCAGGCAGTGAGTGGATTTCTCTCTCAATGGTTACATATTTAAAAGGGTATTATAAGCCGGGTTGGCCTTCTTATCATTATCATGTACTTAATTGCTTAACCTTTCTTTCATTCCCATCATTATTGATTGAAATTTTGAAAATACAATGTCAAATATAAAATATGATAGTGGAGACAGAATAATGGTTTATTTTTATTGAAGTTGATACCATGCAATAATTGTCAGAAATAAAATTTACTGGCTCCTTGTTCTTTGATTTACACTTACCTTTTCAAATAGTCTGGGCTCTACTAATTACTTACTCGGCATCCCATGAAGAGTCTAATAATTTACAATGCATATGCATAATCATGTTTATATCATGTTTATATATATACATGTATATAATTTGGAGATTCATAGATTTTTTTTTTGACAGTACATTCATAGATTTATCATCTAAAGGAGTAGTGACAACATGATTCGAGGATAAAACAAGAGTTTTACTTTCATAATGTTTTTTTTAATAAGCAATTGTGATAAGTTAGTAGTTATTGTACTTAATACTTTCTCGGATTTAAACCCGAGACGTCCTTCATAATGTAGTTAGTACATCTGGACCGTCCAATCAAGATCAAATAGTTCAGATTTTAATTATTTTTAAATTTAAAATTTGAGCTTAAAATCTAGACAGTTGATCTTGATTGAACAGCTTTGATGTACCTGAGTGCAGGGTAGTTAGAGACTGTTAACAGTAGCCTTTCCGGATTGGATTATCTCCTTAGTTGTTTGAAAAAACTAAACAAAATATGTAAAATCCACATATGCTTGCAATTTTAACGTCTTCTCACGCATATGCTCTATTTCTAATTGTTTTTTCCACTCTAGAATGTACCCCTTTCAATGAAAAGGAAAGAGAACAAATTTAAAAAATATGCCAGTATTGTAGCATTTTATCCAAAGGAAATTCTGAAGGGCCAAACCAGTCATCGGCACCGGTGCAAGTTACTGCAGGTCTCTTTAAATGGTAAAATAATCAAAAAGTTAAAACTTTTAAAGTAAATTTAATGTTTAAATTACTTATTTACCCTCGTTTAAAATGTTTGTCTATTTAAAGTTAGGGAAATGTTAATATATCATACAGGCACATGTTAATAATTTAAAAATAGAAATTTTATCTTGGAACTTGTATTTTCAATATTTTGAAAGTTTAATAATTGTTTTTTAAAAACATAGGTTAACATGACCTTTAGAATTATTAATGAATATTTAATATATCACACTTTTCTATAAAGGTATAAATAAAAAGATAATCAAAAAATTAAAACAATACATAAATATATTGATTTTGAAGTTAAAAAGATGATGTCTTTTAAATATAAACAAAAATGATATTTAAATACATTAATTTTTTACTTATCATTTTTGTTTATATTGTATTCTAATTAATCATTAGTGCTAGATGAATAATAAGATCAATATCTTATCATTTTTGTTTACATTGTATTCTAATTAATCATTAGTGCTAGATGAATAATAAGATCAATATCACGAAATTCTGTCGGCATATTAATGTCATTAAATTCTTTGTTCCAACATTCAAGTCTAACATCATATATATTGAAAAAGAGGTTTTGAAGAGGAACGGAGAGATTTGGAAACTTTTTAATTTTATCCTAATTTTTTCTGCAAATGTATTTGTAGTTAAATTGATATCATTTGAGTTTGCTTTAAAAAAAAAGTATAAAATATCAAATAGGAGATTCATTGAATCCATTAAATCTGGTTGACCCATTGAATCCATTGACTTTGGCTCATCATTATCAGTCCTCATTTGCGTTCATAATTAAAAATCATAAAATTAAGAAGTTCTTTTTCCATTACTGTGATACTAAAAAATGAGATTTGAAAATACAAAAAAAGCTGAATTTTGTTTTAACGAGTTGGTTGAGGTGTAGCCATAAGTCAATTACAATCTTAATCACCATTAAATAATTATTATACTAATAAGAAGTGAAGAAGATTACAAAATAGAATGAAAAGAAAAAGGAAAAAAAAAACAGAAAAATAGAAAGGTGTCTTACAAAATTCACTGTAAAGAGAACAAAAACTAAAAACAACTAGGATAGTAAAGTAACTAGACATAAGCGTCCAAACTTTCTTCTTTAGGATCATATCTTTCCATTTGCTTTCTTTTTCCCTTTATCTGTTTTGAGCTCTACAGATTTGTTCCTGCAACTTTGGTCTATGCTACCCTAGACCACAAGCATTGCAATTATGGTATCTTTCTCATCTATCAAAGAACAAATACTACTAATTTTTTTAGTATAAATATCGACTAAACAATTGGTGGGAGTAAAAGGTAAAAAAACTTAAGACTCTAATACTCTTAAAAAAGTTTAAGTTAAAAAAAGATTAAGCCATATTGTTGGTCTTATTGCACAGACCTAAAGTCAACCCTACATGTATGTAAGAAAGAAAAAAGAAAAAAGAAATAATTATTCAAACTATAGTCACAATGTAACTATTCAGAGTCATAGAAACTACTCTCAATTAAACTACTAATATATTATATATCCAAAATACCGATTGAACTCTTTTAACTAATAATTAATTAATTTGATTAACTATAAATCCTTTATCAGTGCGACTAATTAATCCTAATATTGAGAAACGTAATTCGATTTTTGTTTGTATTTTGTCTTTTATGAAAATTTGAAATGAGCAGCTAGTTTGTCCTTTATGGTTAACACAACTTAAAAAAAATCAGCACTATATTGACATAAATATGGCTATATTCGTGCCATCAATGTCATTTATAGTCAAAATACTCTATGTTTGCATTTTAACTTATTTTGTGAAAATCGCACACATAAGATCAAATTGAATTTTAAATTCTTTTTCTCGAATCGAAACAATTTTTATTTTTTATTTTTGGGTCAATAACGTTTTACCACCCTCATTTAATAGGTCGATTGCATTTTCCATCTCATTTATGTAATTATTTTACCCCTAATTTAACATTAACTATTGCAATTTATCCTTTCATATAATTTTGCTGTTAACTTTAACGGAAAAAGTTCAAAAACCAATCAATTCAAGTGAGATGAAAAAATTGCCTAATATAATTTTTGTTTAAAAAAGAATAATCATATCGATTATTTAATACAAGATAATTGATGCTACAACAAAAATAAAGCCATTGGTAACAAGGTTGAACAACATCAGGCAAAACATTTACTAGAATAAAATATATAGAAACAATTGAGAAATTGGGAAAAGGAAATAGAAACAATGAGAGAAGTCAAATTTTGTTGCCATTGATTCTATACATCAGGCTACTTTGTTGGTGCTTCAAAGAATATTGCATGCATTAGACATAATGATTTGCAGAGTTTTTGTAGTGATCGATGATCAACCATTCAAATAATAAATTTATTTTCTTTCACTTGGTATCCTCTTAAGGATTATATATTTAATCTTTTTTTCTTCCTAATTGTAATATTTTAATTTGTTTCGGTTAAAATTGATTTAAAAATTAAGTTAAAGGGAGAATTGCAATACATAATATACTGAAATTAATAAACGAAGCAGCAACGTGCAATTCACCACATAAATTAGGGGGACAAATGCTTTTGACATTTTATTTTTTATTTGTATAATATATTGTATTTATATATTATTTTTTAGTTAATTTATTTTTTTAATAATATTTATTAGTTTAATTTAATCTACTTTTTTGTTATTTCATATATTTTAAATATAATTGATCATTATTATTCTGAAATATTAAATTTTACTTAACATATTATATGTTATATTTTGTATCAAATATATTATTTTGTCATTATTACAAGAAAAGCTAGTGACAGACAACGTTTGTCACTAAAAGCCAAAAACTGTAGGTAAAAATCAATAATACTTTGAGTGAAACTTAAATCCACCGTCAACTCTAAGGAAGTGCTACACTTTGAGAACTATCACTACAGTTTTTGATTTCTACCTACAACAACAACTGTCACTAAAACCTAGATAAATATAAATGAAAAGTTAATCTATTTCTATTATTTGTCTGTCACTAAAAACTATATAAATTTAAATAAAAAATTAATTTATTCCTACGGTATTGTCTGTCACTAAAACCTAGATATATATATATATATATAAATATAAATAAAAATTGGTCTATTCCTACAGTTTTGTCTGTCACTAAAACCTGAATATATATAAATAAAAAATTGATCTATTCCTACAATATTGTCTGTCACTAGAACGTATTTATTATTATTCATTAAATTAAATTTATTTGATCTCCCTACTAATTGTAATTCTAAATTATTAATACTAATAAGTTAAATTTAAATTTTTAATTTATTTTTATTAACTAATGTCATTGAAACATATAATAAAATATAATTCAATTTTACTAATTCTATTAAACGCATGTTACTTGCATTCCTAGCATTTTAATTATAGCACTGACACGAGTATCATATCCTTGTGGCAATATTGAAATGAAATTAAAGCTAACCAATTGCATGCATCCTAAGCTCACTGACATCACTAAATTTCGAACCTTTATGACAATGTTGCCCTTAGTAGAAGTAGCTCTGGAAATTTTTTACTCAACAAAACTATTATGACTATTGAAATTTTGTATTCTTCAAAATGCTACCTATTGAAAATCATATCCCTGCTCATAATGAAGTCAGCTATGACTATTTTAAATATGGGTTTATCTAAACCCATCCTTGGTTCTAGCAGAAGACTCACATTAATATTTGCTTCAGACATTTTTTCAAGTTGGGCTGCCTTCTCATTTGCTATGGCTGCATTTAACTCTGCCTTTGCTAACTCCTGAATTTTCTTCAACTTTAGTTCTACTTCAATTTTCTGCAATTATGAATGATGCAATTGACATTAACAAATACTATATAATATATACAGATACAAGTAATAATATATATATACCGAGAGAGGGGACCAACACTTGTGCTACCAATAAACTAAATGTTCACCTTTTGTTCCAGTTCTATCTTTAGTTTCTCTTCCATCTTTTCTTGAAATGACTTAATAGCAAGAGCTGTTTTTGCCTTCTCTCTCTTTAGCTCCAAACTCATATAGGCTTGAAGGTTAAGGGTCAGTCGGTCCAGCTACATATAGCTGATATCTTCTTGTATCTGTAACAAAACTCATTTTCACTAAATACACTAAACAGATTCAAGTCTAGAACAATGTCCCTCTCAATTTTTCTCTTATCTCCTAAATGTATATACATTGACAACAAAGCCGTACACCCATATACAGAGATTATAATTTGTTTTGAATGAGGCAGCTTCTGTTTGTCTTTCATAATCTTGTTATTTCTCACCCATGTATTTCAGACAGAAATGAACAAACAAAAATCATTTTAAATTGAATAAAATGGAAGAAACTAAAACCCTTTTTACCTTGTCCAACATTGCAGCTTCTTCAGCAAGCATAAGTTCTTTGGCAGCTGCATCTTTCAACTTCTTTTCATATTTTTCCTAGCATAAACGAAGTTGCAAGTAAAAATTAGTATTATAAAAGCTCATAAATAAATAAATAAATACAAATGCTAAGCCGACTTGCATAGATTAAAGAGTAAGCTAACCTTCAACACCTTCTTCTCTTCATTAAAAGCACGTGCATCTTCATAAGCCTGCCTTTTCTCCGCAGCATGGATGACTTGAAGGAAATCAATAATCAGTTTTCCATCAACCATCTTCCAAGTCTTCCATTTCACCACTATGTATCTAATTTCAATAAGTTAGCTTTCATGCATGATCAGAATCACAAATGAATGTACCACTAAAAAGTTAACAGGAAAATAAAGCAGGATCATAAAGAAACCTCTTTTTCTTCAGGAAAATGACTATTCTCGGTAAAGCCATGACTATATAAATAAATAGAAGGGCTTCTTTCCGACTTATTCCCTGAGTGATATTCCTGAAGGAGGGTAGGCAGTTGTTCTGTATCTTTACCTAATACATTCTTCCATGAAGTAAGAAAGGAAATATATTAATTATCAATAAATGTCAAAATTCAATTTAGAAAAAAATAAATAAGGTAAAAGGTCCTTCACGAACACCAGGGAATAACTAAATAATTTGATAAGCTAGCATTCTGTTATAAAATTAAGCCATTATGATTACCAAAAAGATCACAGTTGATATTAATGATTAACATGTATATCATGACAAACTCACATGAACTTCTCTTCTCTCCTCTGTTTCCTGTAGCTTCGGTTGAATATTTTCGGTTCCATTCTCATCTAGAAATGCATTGTCCTGTGTAGATGTGGATGTATGTTGAACTCCCACTTCCGATCTTAGGGAAACATCTGTTTCTGTGCTTTTTATTCCAACAATCCCATCAGGTTGCACCACAAAATCTTTACTAGGATCATCAGATGTTGGACTACTTTGAGGAGATTCAGGAAACTGGTTTTCTATGGAACCAACATTACGATCTTCAGCGATATCAGAAATGTCTTGCATAGGAATCTCCAGTGGTACCATCTATCTGAGCTTCGTGGGGAACACTATGCTTCTCCTTCGCAAGATATTTATCTAAGAAACCAAATTGGTAAGCTGCCAGAAGAGCAGCACTTACAGCAGCTCTTCCAATTAAAAACTTCGATTGAGAACCAGCAGACTCAGCTGGCTTGCCTGTAGAACCAGGATCTGAGGCACGGCCTGGTCTTGGTGCATTTGAGGATTTCTTTCGCGAAAATAGATGTGATGGTATCTTCTGGAATATGTAATGCAGAAAAGAAGGGTAATAAATTAGAAAAGGGTCACGTGTGACACTGACTAAAGTTTGGAAATGAGAACTACCAAATCAACAACCTAAGTAGTTTGTATCACAAATATAAGTAAAATAGAGACATGTATTTGTATAGCAAGAGCAAGTGTTTCAACGTTAACATTTAACACCTTTCCTGCCCTGCATTCTTATGATTAAATTAGTAAAATAAAAAATGAGAGATGGCAGCACTACACTAGCACCAGAGAGTCATTATATCCGTATTTGAAGTCACGTATCATTGTGCTATACACAAGTGAAATATGCAGATAAATAACAAAGTTGCTACTACAATGTTGTATAGCATACAGATATATATAAAAAAAAAGGTTCATTGACCATTTTCCTAACCTTTTCAACCAACACAAGATGACTGTGATTCACACACGCCCCAAGCAAAGTCCTCCAAATAACAGAATTTGGCTTCAAAGGCATTTCCTCCACAAACTTAAAAGCTTCAACAAGAAGCCCAACACGACCAAGAAGGTCAACCATACAACCATAATGCTCAAGCCTAGGTTCAATTCCAAACTTATTCCTCATACTCCTAAAAACCCGCCAACCATCCTCCACAAGACCACCATGACTACAAGCCACCACAGCAGCTATAAATGCAGCCCGGTCAGGCTTCAAACCAGATTTCATCATATCATAAAAAGCTTCCAAACCTTCCCTACTACATCCATGCACAGCAAGCCCATTAATCAAAGCAGTCCAAGTAACTACATTTCTGTGAGGCATTTCATCAAACACCATGATAGAACGATCAGTAGAGCCACACCTCTAATACATGTTAATAAGAGAACTACCCAATGGAACAGTAAGTGAAAGCCCTATCCTAACAATGAAATAATGAACCCAGATAGCCAATTCAAGCACACCTAAACACGAAACCGCATATATCACACTTAACATGATAACCCAATCAGATGAATTTGCAATGTCAGGGTCACGTAGCTGCATTTGTTGGAAATGAGAAAGCGCTTCGAAATGGAGGTTGTTGTTGACAAAACAAGTGATTAACATGGACCAAGAAACTAAGTCTATGTGAAGCATTTCGTCGAACAGTTTGACTGCAAAGTTGATGGAGCCACGAAAAACGTAAACGTTGAGAAGCGCGTTCTGAACTAAGATGTTGGAGTCGAAACCGAGTTTGAAAACGAGGGAATGAAGGTGATGGTTGTGGTGTTTGAGGATAAGTGGGAAGGTGAAGTGGTCGAAGGGGACGGAGTTACGGTGCATATGGGAAAATATAGAAAGGGCGAGGGTGGGAGAGTGGGGTGCCACATGTCTGATGACGGTGTTGTATGAGAATGGGTCGGGTGATATGGGGAAACGGAGTAAGACGGAGGCGGCATAGCGTGCACTGTCGAGGGAAAAAGTTGACTGTGTGCAGCTAAGGAAGAAAGAGCAGAGAGAGTGTGGCTTGTTGTGTTGTCCGGTTTTGATCGGTGTAAAACGAGAATCAACCAAAAAATTGAGAAAAGCTTTGATAATTTCAGAGATGAAACAGAGAGAAATTTTTTTAGAAGAATTAAGGGAAAAGAATTTCAGATATCAAAATGGAAAAAAAAAAGAGAACAAGGTGTTGGATGAATAGGAATGATCGATGGATGAATGCGGTTTTTTATTTTTTTAGAATAATTGAATTTTTTTTTATATATAAATATTTAGATGAATAATTTAAAATTTTTTTTGAAGTTAAATTCATATTAAATGAGAATAGGTAACATTTTATATTCGCTGTAGCTAAAAGAAGTTATAATGACAAATACAGTTATAATGACAAATACAGAAGTGTAACTAAAAATTAAGTATCATAGATTTCTTTTTTTTTAATGCATATTTTTATAATATTAATATTATTTTTTTAGATAGGAATTTAGATATTAAAAAACCAATCAAAATTAAATCACTTGTAATTTGATTAAATCAAATAATTTTTTTTTTAAATGTGTCGTCCAAATGAACTATATGTGATTTTATATTTGAATCATATATTATTTTACTTTAAATCACACCATAAACACCTTTTAACATTTATACATTTTCTTTTATTAAAATTAGGTTTATATAGCATCTTTTATAGTACTTAGTTTTGAAGTATTTCTTTATTTTTCATTTTTAGAAAATAGCGTGAACATGGTAAATATCATTTTTTAGTAATTTAATCACAATTGAGTTTAAGTATACAACATGATATAATTAATGATCGAAATTTAATCTTATTTTTCATTTATATATATAAATAAGTGCGGTGAAAGTATAGTAATTAAGGAAAGATGTTCATCCTTTTATTTATAGACTAGGCATGAAGTAACGTAAATTTCCTGCTTTTATGTGACATAATGTATGTAACACATTAATATACTCATGTATGTGTCTGATTTTCACTAATACCTAAAATTATTTTATTTAGGAGTCCCTTGTCCCCCTTTTTCCTCCTCCTTTTCCTTCTCCTTGTCCCCACCTTATCCTCCTCCTTTTCCTCCCCCTTGTCCCCCTTTTCCTCCTTTTCCTCCCCCTTGTCCCCATTTTCCTCCTTTTCCTCTTTCTCCTCTTTTTCCTGCTCCTCCCCGACTTCCCTTAATTCTCCATTTATTTGCCCGACTATCCCATTTTTCTGAAGTTATTAGTTTTCCAACTTCTTCTTTTGTCTTATTGCTATCATTATCATCATTAGTTTCTTGTTTTTGATATTTACCTTTGTTTTGACCTTTATGTTCGCTCTCCTTCCAACCTCCTACAAGTTCGCCTCCATCAATTATTTTGGATTCTTTTGTAGCACCAGCTGCAAATCAACAAAAACTGTTTATTATTATACATAATAAAAGAGGAAAGCAATTGGTGTGTGCAATTTATCTTTTACGTTGTTTTTTAGTGATGGTTGACTCAACTTCCTCAATAATGAAGATAAGAATTATTGCACAAAAAAGGAACACAAAAATAAAAGACTTTAGTTTCATCCTTGTTGAATAAAGAGTTTAATGGTAATGAAATATAAATATAATATACAGCTACTTATAGTGATTATGTATGGGACAAAATAAATATAAGCAGAAGAAAAAAGCTTGATTAGATAATATATAATATATATATATATATATATATATATATATATATATATATATATATATATATATATATATATATATATATATATATATATAACTTGGCTAATTGTGAGAATAATGGGTCACCAACACCTATTAAGCCATTGAAGGGTAAACTTGGGAGGTGTTGTCAAGTTAGGTAAGCATATTATTTTAAATTCTGACAACAAGCAAAGTGGCTAATATGTTTGGTAATTTTTTTAATGGTAATTTATGATTTTGGTCTACATAATATAGTCATTTTTTTTCTAAATTTTAATTTAAATAATAAATGTTAATATTGTTATGTTGGATATTGTGGTATTTATTATTATTTTTTAAGATAAAAAAAAATGTTCACTTTCTTATTTTAACTCTTTGTTGAATAAGGATGAAAACTAAGTTTTTTATTTTTGTGCGGCAATTCTTATCTCTATTAATGCAAAAATAGAGTCGATCAAATATGAAAAACAATGTAAAAAAAAAAATTATAGGCTCAATTGTTTTTTTCTTTTGTTATATATAATAATAAAAAGTTTTTGTTGATTTGCAGTTAATACTTCAAAAGAATCCAAAATAATAAGAAGGCTTGAGATATGGTGGCAAACTTATAGCAGGTTGGGATTTGTTTGGACATAGAGAAGGTGGAAAAAAAAGTCAAAACAAATGTTTGATAAAAAAAATAGAAAGAAACTGAAGATAATGATGATCAGGATGATGATGACAAAAAAAAATGAAATTAAAAAGGATATATCTTCAAAAAGTCGAAGATAAAAATGGAAAAGTAAAGGATGCTGGATTCTTAGATTAAATAGTTTTAGACGTTTGTGTATATCAGACAGAGGTGTACACAACATAGGTGTATTAATATATAACATACATTATGTCACATAAAAGGATGGAATTTATGTTACTCCGTCTACTATATAAATAAATGGTTAAATAACATTCGAGCTTGCTTAACTTAATTTCAGTTAACGTCTTAGTTTTTTATATTTTCTTTTTCTTTTAATTTAATTCTTTATTTCAATTTTAAGTGATAATTTAATCTTTTATTTTTTTAAATATTAACAATATTATCCTTTTTTTTTCAAAAATTCATCAAATTTTCAACTAAAATCCATCAAATTAATTATATTATTTAATAGAATACAAATTTTATCAAATTCATAACTCAAATCTTCAAATAAACTCATATTTTTATTCATCAAAATTTTCAACCAAAACCATAAAATAAATTATATTCTTTAATATAATACAAATTTCATCGAATTCGTAACTCGAATATTCAAATAAACTCATATTTTTATTCTTTATTTGATTTTTAAAATTTCATCTCTAACAACATCAAATAAAAAATAAAAATATGAGTTTATTTGAAGATTTGAGTTACGAAATTGATAAAATTTGTATTATATTAAATAATATAATTAATTTTATGGGTTTTGGTTAAAAATTTTGATGAATTTTTTAATTTATTGTAAAAAAAAAAGGATAATATTGTTGACATTTTAAAACATAAAAGATCAAATTGTCACTTAAAATTAAAATAAATGACCAAATCGAAAATAAAAAAAGATAAAGGACTAAAACGTAAACTGAAATTAAGTTAAGCGACCACATGTGCTATTTAGCCTAAACAAAATTATGAATATTTTTTCCTATTAATTACCGTACCTATCACCTCTTATATATATTAGCATAATTAAATAAATAAAAAATAAGAAGTACCACATATTGAGTGCTTTAACTTCAATAATTAATTATTTCATGTTATATACTTAAACTCAACTGTGATTAAATTACTAGAAAATGACAATTAGCATGCTCATGCTATTTTCTAGAAATGACAAATAAATAAATATTTAAGATATGAGTCCTACATATGGTATTATATACACCCGTTTAAATAAGTGTTTGTGGTGTAGTTTGTATCGATTTTAAAGCAAAATTATATTTAATTCAAATATAAAATCACACGCATTTCGTTTGGATAATATTTATTTAATTCAATCAAATTACAAACAGTTTAATTTGGTTCAGATTTTGAATATTCAAATTATTATTGTAAAAAAATATTAATAATAATATTATAAAAACATTACAAAATAGTAGGTTTGATTCCGAATATACCACTTACATGGCTTATATAGTGTTTAATTTTTTATGATGAATGAAATTTTTTTAGGTTTTTTTGTGTGAGAGTGGAGTATAATTTAACTACAATAGTATGTTTAGTTTAGCCAATTACAAATGGAAATTTTTACTTCATATCCCACATTTTAATAAAAACTTTATTTTGCTCATACTTTTTGGAAGAAAAAAAAAACTAAAAACTATAATATTTTCTAAAATATAATGTATTTTAAAAATTTTAAATTTTTTGAAATATATAAACATATTAAAATTATGATTTTTGAACAATATTTATTTAGAAACAATTTAAATTAAGTTTTTTGGAAGACGTTACTATTTTTAAAAAAAAAAATTAATAACCAAAAACCTTGTTACAAATTTGGCAGTAGTGACAAAAAAAATTATGTAAGTTTTTGTGTGTATTAAAAATTTTATTTAAAGTTTTTCAGATGTTAAAAACTTAAAAGTTATGAATTGTTTTAAAAAAATTAAAATTTTAAAATTTTTAAAACACATTTGTGTTTAAAATTAAAATTTTTATAATACAATCGAAGATAGTGGAGGTAAGATAATTTTTTATTTTTTTATTAAAAAGATAAAATAACATAAATAACTTGTATAAAATATAAAATTACAGATATAATTGTGAGGATATTCAGAAAAAATTTGTCCACGTCCCAAACACATGATCAATTGTGGCCATTACAGAGAAATATTATTAATCACACCACTGTGGTGGATAGTGTACTCATATATTTATATGCAAAATGACAAAAATCCTTTAATATTTTTAGTTATATTCCTTCTTTTGAGAATATTAAAAAGATGTATATACTTCGTTTTTAAGAAAAAGCCAAGAGAATATTAATAGCAAAAAAACTAAGCAATGATGTGTCTAGTCAAATAAAAATAGTTCATAGATTAGCACATGACAAAATTAAGATAAAGTACAAAGTCAAAACACTTCAAAACTCCCACAAACACTTGAGGAATAGTATAAAGATAAGATTGTAAACACCAAAGAGACAAATTATAATAAAAATGTATTCTTTTATTATTCAATCCCCACCTACATTGGTTGTTGCACCATTCACAGAATATCTCAAAATATAATTTTAATTAGCAATAATTTCTGTTAAGAAAAAGAGTTATTAGTAGTAAATATCTGAATTTTTAATGTCGTAGTCGTAAATATCTGAATTAGCTCTAGAATTTGGCAGAATACGGGCACACCGTAGGCGAGAAATCACAATCGTAGAATGACAAGGTGCATAGATGATACTGTATACCACACACAGTTTATTATTTTTCAGCAGCACACATTTCTATAAGTACTCTTCCTCTCTCTTAATCGCATATAGAATACAAGATGGATTAATCAATCTTGGTCATTTTCTCTTTGTCTCTCTTCATTCATCTTGGACCATTTTAATGTTTTTAGAGATTTTGTTTGAATTTAAAAAATTAGTGGTATCTGATAGGTTGCAGTCACTAGTCACTCTCATAAATTCAGTGTGATAGGTTGTGGGGAGAAGATGAAAGTTGAGAAAAATTAGATTTAATATCTTTTTAAAGGGAAAATAGAGAGGAGATAGTCTCAACTGCCTATTTATTTTATGCATAATGTGCAAATATCAAATTTTAGAATAATCGACATAAAAAATTTAGGATATTAATGCAAATTTTTTTAAAATTCAACCTATACTATAAAAAAATTTTAGGGTCTCCCTAATTAGGGACTCTGTGTCACTGTTTTGATTGCACCAACCCAATTATGCTAGATAGAAAACACATTTAATCCAAAAGTTAAAATTTTCACAGTTTAGTTTGATTTAGATAATATTTAATAAAACAAATCTAGTTCGATTCGAATTTATTGTGGTTTAAATTATATCAATTTTCGGTTATCTAAATTACAATTATAAAATATTGATTAAATATTATTATGATAAAATTAAGTAAGTGTAACAAAATTAAAAGAAAATATAGCATAATAAAGACAAAATATAATTGTCACGACCCGAAAACTAAACATTGTGACGCGCACAAACTATACTCCTAGCCTGAAAATATATAATTTTTTTCGAAATTTCGATAGAGTATCATATGTAACTTCAATGTTCCCAAATTTATAAGATCCATGTTTACACTTTCACCTAAGTCATATCTCAAAGAGCATAATCGAAATATTCACTACATTTCTCAAAAAGATTTTTCAAACTCAAAATAGCTACAAAATATATCACGACTCAACAGACTTTACAAAAAGGATCATCAATCAAATAGGTCTACCAAAAAAAAATGGACGAGACTTGAATCTAATAACAACTTGCTACTCAGCTGCTTGTGAATCTGAAAAAAAAATAAACAACATGAAGAGGTAAGTCACAAAGACTTCGTGAGGAGACAATAACCACCACCAACTAGAAGGGAAGCACAAAAAAGGTACGAATAATTAAAATTCAATTTATAGAAAAGTGAAATCACAACGAGCAAGCTAGAAAAAATAATAGGAAATCAAACAAGTAAAAATATAAATTCTTGAGAACCAATAGGCGATTTCATCTCATTGATAGTTTTTTCCTCCTAAGGGTGACATTTCCCTTAGAGGTGGCTCCATCCAACACATAGACATCTCATCTCAATCCCGCAACGCATCATCACGAATCAATTATGGAGCTTACATCTTGTTGATAGCCCTCTCCTCCTACGGATAACATCTCTCATAGAGGCGACTTCATCTAACGAGTAACTCTTCTTAATCAAAACGATGTAACTAGGTACACTTACCGCCAGTAACAATTTCATAATTATAACAACGATTTCCAAAATATGTTTAAAAATCATTTCTCATTTCATCATAACTCATGGAAAACATATTCAACTGTATATCAATTCAATATTTAAATACTTTATAACTCATACATAAATCAAACTAATAACATATTATATAACAAATACCATTAAAATAAATAAATGATGAAATCGAGAAAAATTCAAAGTTTGTGTTTCCCAAATTTTTAAATAATTACTTTAACATAGAAAACTAGTAAAATAATAAATATAACATAATAAAAATATATGACAATGATCGTCGTCTACTCACAATTATGAAGAGTCGACTAAGTTCGTTCTCCAACAACTCTCAGAGTAACCAGCAGGACCTCAGTTGACAAATCGGAGTATCAAAACATATTCTCAAGACTTTAGAAAAATTATTCTAAAGTTTAGCTAACTCTAGGAAACCATAAAAATCCTTTAAATCTACTTTAGGCACAAAAATAAGATGTTTAAACAAAACTACATTTTTTTCTAGAGATTCATACTAGTATTAGAGTTGTGTATTTACCTCAAAGAGTCTCAATAAACAACTTTTAAGAAATAGGTACACTTCTCCTTCCTTAGAGCACAAACCCTAACCCAAAAATTATACCTAATAACTTGTGAAAATATGAGGAAACTTGCTTAGGAAATGTATACCCTTCCTATGGGTTTATGGTTTATGATTTAGCTAGAGAGACTAGTTTTATGACTTTAAGTGAGAAGAAGAAGAGGAAAAGAAAAGAAAAGAAAAGCAGAAAAATGAAAATGGGGTGGGGAGAGAGATAGAAAAGAAAATGGAGGGAGTGAGATAGAAAGAGAATAAAAGTTGGTTGGGTAATGTTATATTAATTTATTTATTTATTTATTAACAATATTAATATTATTATAACTTTTTTTTTTATGATACGATTTGTTTCAATAACAAAATATATTTTTAGTTTTTTAGTTTAGTTCAATTTCCGTTTAGGTCTTTAAATTTATTTTTTTTCGATTCAATCTTTTAAGTTACATTTGTTGTACAGTTAGCCTTTAAGGTATATTAAATTATGCATACAATCCTTTAAGTTTGAGAATTTTTTCGAATTACTCTCATGAAATGTTATGGTCTAATGGAAACATTGCAACAAGTTGACTATCCAAGCTACTTTGTATGTGAAGAAAGTTAAAAACATTGATTATCTAGATAAACCTTTATTACGTTATTTTTAAGGTTATACGTAAGTTTAAATTGTTGTAGAGAAAATCAATAAATATGTATTATTTATATTATTTGATGAATGATTGATATGAGAGACATTTTGTTGTAGCATTTGGTTGGTAGAGTTTCAAATTATCCAAAGTTTTCAATTGAACTAATTGTTGTCGAAATTGAGATAAACGACAAATAGTGCAAATATAATGTAACTTAAAAGACCAAATCAATATAAAATAAACTTACAGGACTTAAGCAGAAATTAAATTAAACTTAAATGACTATTGGTGTACTTTTGTCTTTAATATACTAAAAATTAACATTGTGGTAATAATATTATTGAATTATGTTTAAAATTTAATAGTAAAAAAATTAAATCAAACAAATAAATATTATTATTAAAAATTAATACTAATAAATAATATATTAATGTAATATCTAAAACCAATTAAAAACAAAATTGATATATGCTTTGTTTTATTCAATTTGGGTTAGTTTTAATTGAATCTAAAATTTGAGTTTATTTCACTCAAATATAATGTAATACCAATAATATTCGATTTCATACGATTTTTGATTTTTTTGAATCAATTATGATTTTGTTGGATAGTTTTGAATGCGAACACGCCTAATATAAAAGGACATGTACGACTAAAGTTTTATTAAAGTGTTGTTGTTTGTGACAATTGTTTTTAGGCATAGACAAAACACCAATCTCGTAGTTTACGACAATTGTCTTTTGACATTTTGCATAGTTTTTCATCTTTATCACGAGGCAGTCATTCGTTGGATGTTGACTTTGAGAAATTTAAATTATATGGACTAAAGTTTTTCTTTTAAAAGAGTAAAAAAAAATGATCATATTATATAGACCAAAAGCATAGACTACACTTAAAGAAATTACCAAACATATCAGTCACTTGCTTGTTGTCGGAATCTAAAAAGCATGCTTACACAAACACTTCTCAATTTAACCCTTGAATGGATTAATAGGTGTTGGTGACCCATTATTCTCACAATTAGCCAAGTTATAATATTATTAAAAGAAAAAATTGTCATACAATATATATTATCTAAATAAGTTATTTCTTCGTCATATATTTATTTACCTTGTCATGATAATTATAATTAGCTACTTATTGTTTTCATGTTTCACTACAGTTTAAGTACTCTTAATTGATCAGGATGAAAATTAAAGTCTTTTATTTTCGTGTACTTTCTTTGTGCACTAATTCTTATCTCTATTGTGGAAATTGAGCCAACAAAAGATGGCAAACAATATAAATATATAAATTATACATACAATTACTTTCTTATTTTATTATATAATATAATAATAAAAATTGTTTGATGATTTGCAGGTACTAAAAAGAATCTAAAAAAATTGATGGAGGCCTGGATGTAGCTAGGTGGACATGGTCGTGAGCTTATGGGAAGTTGAATTTGTTGTGAAGATAAAAACAAAGATGGACAGATAAAAGATAAAGATAAAGATAAAGGTGATGATGAAAAAAAGAAAAAAATTAAAATTGATGATCAAGAAAAGAACCGATTGTGAGGATAGTCACGAAGGTTTGTCAAAATGGTAATTTTAGACATTTGTAAAATTAAATCAGACGCATGCATTAGTGTATTAATGTATTCCATGCAATATGTCACGTCACCTAAAAGCATGAAATCTATCTTACTCAATTATCATACCTTTCACTTATGTCATTAGATTGTACTACCACTTATATATATTATCATAGTTAAATGAATAAATAAAAAGTGTCACATTTTCATGTCATATTATTTTGTTTGTTTTAACTTCAATAATTAATCATGTTATGTTATATACTTAATTCGTGATTAAATTACTGGAAAATGTAAATGAGCATGTTGATGCTATTTTCTAGAAATCAAATAAATAAATATTTAAGAACTAAGTACTACAAAGGGTATGTAAACCAAATTTTAATAAAAGAAAGAGTATAAATATTATGAGTTTGAATCCTTTTAATCTAAATTTTCTTAAATCTATATAAATTATCTCTATTTTTTTAATTATTTTATTTTATTTATTTTTCTATCAATTTTTCAAGTGGCTAATAGTTTTTATGAGGTAGAGGTATGACATGTGTCTTAGGATACTTAATTTTGTAAAGAAGAAATAAAGCAATTAAATCGACCACCACCAAACGTTGCCATCCGTCCAGCTCAAATTAGACTAGATTGAATTTAGACTAAGTGGCATATTATTTTTTAGTATTTAAAAAAAAATAAAAATTAATATTTTTTAATGTATACATTTTTTAATATTTTTTTTAATTTTTTTTTTACACTTTGTGCTCTCCAACAAATCAACACCAGACAACTGAACACCGTCTCAACTTTATTTTTTGTCTTTTTATCGAAAATAATGTGTCCTTTTATATTTTCGAATGACATTAACCATCATATTTTAAAGATGTAATTTTAGAACAATTTTCTACAGTACTTATAAAATCAATACAACTTAATAATATATTCGAGCACTGAAAATTATTTCTTAAAATAGTTTTTCTAAACTCAAAATCATGAAATAAAACATAAAGACGGAGGTGCTCTTTGTTGCAGTAGCATTAAACTGCTGCTCGGACCATATTATTCACCTCTCAACATCATATGACTTTTCCTGTAATGCTGCTGTCATTTTCAAATATAAAGACTGAGTGGACATAGTCATTTTGATGATTAAGTTCTTTGACTATATATTTTATTTTATTTATGAAATAACCAATAATCTAGTAATTTATTATTCAATAAGTAGTACATTGAAATTGACCTATTGAATGACTTTCAAACAAAGAAAAAAGATTAAGATGGTTAAATGAAATACATCTCATCGTATAATAGAATGGAAGCTGGACATGCTTATGAATTGCAGAAGAAAGTGAGAATGAATAAAATGTATGCTTATAGGAGCTTTTTAGGATACATCTAACTTCCTAGATGATAGCTAAATCTTAAAACACTTGGATGATGATCCCTGAGGCAGAAAGTTAGTGCATCTTGTTGAATTTTAATTCTAATTTTAGGTTGTTGTTGTAACAGTTTTGAGCTCATAACTATTTGAACATGAGCTATGTGTGATGATTAAGAATAATACATGGAGCTGATATTAGAAGGATGTCGAAAGAAAAGGACAGAAAGAAGGTAACCAAAGACACGTGGTGAATGATCCTTCCATCATGGAGTCAAGGAGGGGCAAGAGAGAGAGAATTCCTAACAGAAAATATTCCTCTTATCGGTACAAATAGAGGAAATGAAGGAATGATTGAGTGGATTTTTGATACAAGTCTTCCCTCCTTCTCTAGTGGCATTCCTTGTGAATGAATTGATTTTACTTTCTGTTGTAATAAACTTATACTTTTTTATTTCAAGAAAAGATTGGGTAACCATATTCAAAATAGTATTCCTTAGATTCTTTATCTGTACTTGTTCTTAATATAGTAAACAGATCTTTGTGAATTTTTCTGTTTGCATAGCTTTACCACTATTACATTTGAATAAATCTATTTGTGAATTTTTCTGTTTGCATAGCTACTATTGATAAATCCATGCTTGCATAGCTTTGTCCATCGATAAATCTTCCCAAATTTGTTGTGAAATGGGTAGTGGTTGTAGTAACCATATTGGCAAGGCAATTGAATGCTTTGCTTGTTGATAAATTAAGCATTTTGAAATGAACTCCTTGATGTCCTTTGCCATAGTAGGCCAAAAGAATTGAGAGGCTATGCGAGCTTTGATGCGTGTGACTCCAACATGGCCCCAAACATTAGAAGAGTGAAATTCAGTCAAAATGATGTAAATCAAGTTGCGCTTCTGATATATCACCACCCTATTTTTCCAAAATAATATGTCATGCTTGACCTGATAATGCGGTGTAGAATTGGTTCCCAACAAGCATTGATTTCGAATATCAGCTAAAGAAGGATCATTGTTCACAGCTGCATATATCATTGAGATAAGTTGAGGAGTTTGCATTGACAACGCCAAACAGAAGGAATGGGATAGACTATCAGTTGCTATGTTATCAACACCATGTTTGTATTCAATAATAAAATCATATAGCCAAGGAATTTGTGAAGCCAATATTGTTGCTATGGGGTTTGAATTGACTGATCAGTGAGGGATTTGAGGCTGCATTGATTAGTTTTGATAACAAACTTATGGCCAATGAGATAATGACGAAATTTTGCCAAAGCTTCGGTGATGGCATACAACTCTCGCACATAAGCGGATTGTTTTTGCATTCAAGGGCACAGTTTCTTTGAGAAATAAGCAATAGGATGGCAAGCTTGATTGAGCACAACTCCAATGCCCGAACCCGATGCGTCTGTTTCCAAGGTGAAGAGTAATCGAAAACCCGACAAGGTCAAAACAAGGGCTTTTGTGATGGCTTGTTTGAGCTTATTAAAAGCATCAGTAGCAGCTGGTGTCCAAATAAAATCATCTTTCTTTAACAATTATGTCAGACAACTATAAAAACCCACGAAGTTGTCTGGTACCTGAAGATCAATTGGTATTGGAAATGAATGAACGGAGATCAATTGGTAATGGGAATGGATGGTTGGCGGTACTTATCCCCCAAAGAAACTGCCAAGTTGTGCCTCGACCCACTCGAGTCGCGTCATATCAGCATGATTGTGTTGCATATAGTCATTACGCCGTGCGTCAGCGTCTTCCATCATCTTCTATTACCAAAAATCTATTTTCTTGACTTCTAAGTTTCCTCTGTTTTATTCATATTTGTATTAATTTGTGAGATCATTTACATTGAGTGAGATCATATTAATCATATTTGTTTTTTCCTTTTCTGTTTAGTGCAAAGTTTATGCTAATTTGTCATCCACAAATGTGACTTTGAGGCATGGTTTCAGTGAGACTATTTTTAGATCCAGATACATAAAACAATCGTAGCTCTAATTTCGGAAATAGCATTTTTCTTATTGAGTTAAACCGGTAGCATTCACGATGTGATGTGATTCATATTACTTGGTACTTGTTTATTTTATTAAAGTGTTTATAATTTATGGTTGTGTTGATCGATTTATTTGAGTTTATTTATTAACGTAAACACTACTGAAACGATTTGGGAAATAAATTTTCGAAACAACTTACGATATATTTATAAACTGTTTTTAGTTTATTTCTATAAGTTCACTAAGATAGCTTATGAAAATAATTTCTAACTTTTATGATAATAGTTTGATTTTATTTTATCTTTCATTTTCTATAAAAAAAATTGGTACATATTACTTATTGAATATATTGCTTTTATTTTCTAGATGAATAATGATGACATTGATGTAGAGTTTTGACGTTTCCAAGCACAAGATAAAAAGATAGATTTTGGTCCTTAAGTATTTTTATAAATGTTGATGGTTATTTTAAAGATGTTATTTTGATTGTGATTAATGATGATTGGCATTATTTTATTATCAAATTTAAATATATGATTGACATTATTCATTAAAGACGGACGTATTTGATTTTGTTATGTAGTTTTTTAATTTGGGTTTATATTATGATTTTATATTATCAATTGAATAATATCCTTACATTAATTATAGTATTAAATTGAATAATTATGTTTTACTAAAAGAAACAACACATTTTTTAGTAAAAGAAGTGTCATGCTGTTAAAGTGTGGTGTAGCTGACAGTGAGTCATTAAAAATTAGACCTCTAAGAATGATTTGTATAATTGGTACAGTTCAAAATGTTGGTATTTTTCCAAAAATCCGATATGAAAAGGCAATCAATGGGAATGGTTTTTTCATGGCAAAGGAACAATGTAGTTGTTGAAGAACTCAAAATTGTTCTGGAAAGGACACCTACAACTACAATTTTATCAAAGTGTTGCTTTTGTTACAAAAATTGTTGCAACATAAAAAGGCAACGCCTTAGTTTACCAGTGACATACAACTGTTCTTAGAGCATACAACAATTTTGTTTTTGCACATTTCACACCTTTTTTGTCTCTACCACATGGTAGCCACAATTGGATGTTGACGTGGCATAATCAAATTTTTATCTCATACAATACACTAGTATGAATTTAATTGGTCAAACTTTACTTATTTTTTTCTGGTATGTGACATTAATTATGACAAGGGCTGCCTAGAGTACACAAGCACTATTTTTGAGTATATTATAGAGGAAGTTGTAGTTTTTTAAGGTAAACTCGTTCATTCAACATACAGAAACAGGAACAAACTAACGATCGGCTTGCAACTGGTGTAGGAGAGATCCATCCAAGTTTTGGAGCCAATACTCCTATATAAACCTACTAACTAATGAGCTACAACATTTAAGCTCCTTCTTACGTGGTAAACAGACACAAATTCAAATTGTTTCATCAACATTTTACAATCTAGCATGATAGGATCAATGGCGGCTATGCAACACTTAATATTAAGGTTGTTAACAACAACAGCTGCATCAGTAGCTAAAGAAATCCTCTTCATGTTATGTTCCAGACCAACGAACACCCAATGCTTCAGTCATAACAGGTTCAACTTCGATGTTGTCAAAGTGACACAGGTTGAAACTCGGCCAGCATTGGATCTATATAAACAGACCATTCCCCATCTTGTGGATCCTCCTACATAACATCCAGCATCAACAAAAAATCTATTTTTTACAGAATTAGAGTCTAAGCTACTGTCAAGGGGGTTAGAATAGGCTGGGATGTTATTCTTTTTATGGTAAATTCCAAGTTCATTAACAAATTCCATGGCTTCTTGTGCACTGAGGATACTTCTCCAAGCATAGCTTGGTTGGTATCCCACTGTAGCTTCCATGAATGAGCTTCTTGGGTAGTACCTAGCTTTGAAGATCCGCCCCATTAAGGAGTTCTCCTCAGTCAGTAGGCGCCAGCCGTGCTAACCAAGGAGCGCTGTGTTGAAATCCTTAAATCCTTTTAATCACATTCCCCCACTTTACTTCGATTTTGCCAATCTATTCCAACTAATCCAATGTATCTTCTGAGCTCCATCCTTTGATCCCCACCAAAGTTTAGCTACCATTGATTCTATCTCCTTGTAGCACTCATCAATAACTTTATAGCGGCTCATTATGTAGTGCGGGATAGTTTGCACCGTAGCTTTGATCAAAATCTCTTTTCCAGCTTGTGAGAGGCATTTTTCCTTCCAACCTTTCAGCTTCTTCCAGACCCGGTTTTGGACAAGAGAGAATACTACCTTGTTAGATCTTCCAAAGACAACAGGAAGGAGGACGTCGTAGTTACACAAGGCGTGGGGTCTTACAAATTCGTAGATTTTCCATATCCGTTAAACTGAATATAGAAGACTTAAAGAGGGAGCTTTTAGCAGCTGGAGTTGACTTCTCTTCTCAGACTCTTACTCCCTTGACGAGGATGTACTGTGGAAGGCTCCGCAAAACAGCCTGCAACATCGAGGCGAAGAAGCCGATGCCACCAATCAAAGGGAGCCTTTAGATCTTCTTTTGTTGGTTGGATTTTGGTTAGATTGACCAACTTTAGAACCTTACGTTCTATGTATCTGAAACGGCAGTTGAACTCTGACATAATTATGATTGTGCAGTGACGTTTTGGTGTTATTTAGTAAATTGTTATTTGCATTCTTTTTAAGTTTCCGTGCTCCATGTTTCACGATACTCGGAAAATACTTTGGTGGAAAACTATGACAAGAATTTGGGTAGCATTATTTTAATAATAAATCCTTTAACAAAAGAAATGAACTGTGTTTTTTGCCGCTACTAATTTGAGATGATATTCGAAAAAGCGGAATGATACAGGCGGACTAAACCTCAAAATACACTTAGTAACTTTTGCCCCAGTATGTCCACTTCTTTGCAGGCTTACCGGATGCAAAGCACTTGGTGCCTGTAAAACCAACACCACATAGTCTTATTAAGAAAAAAACATGAATATTAAATATTAAGCAACATCAAGATCGCAAACATTAACAAAAGCGTTTGAAATAAGGATCTTACCTTCTAGGATCTCTGGCTGATCAAGGGGACTACAGAGAGTCTTTGCTGCTCCCATCTCATTCTTTGTCCTTTCTTTGACATCTAATTCCACCACCTGAAGCATTATATAGATCAAAAACAGTTACCAAGAAAGTTCCTTTTAAATAACCTCTTTTTTATTTTTAGAGCTCCTTTCAATATTTGTTTTTACCAAAACACAAGGATTGTTCAAATTTATAAAGATAACTCTCTTTAGAATTTTTTGGTGAGATTCATTATAAAAAATGCAATACTTAACAAGTTGTATTTGATATGATGATGAATATATAAATCTTATCTTTTATAAGTATTGCTGTAGGCATCCTATAATTTGGACTACAGGTGTATGTATCGGTGCATGTATGTGTCGTGTCTAAAGTAAGTGTTCGTGTTTTTCATAATTTTAGAATTCAAAACAAAACACCTAAAATCTCAAAACTTGGCAAGAATATTATTGTTACACCTGGATTATTGTAATTGTATAAAAAAATACACAAATTCTACCTTCTCATCACACCAAGGAGCTAAGATTATCTTTCTTTGATTCAAAGCTTCAACAAACTCATCCCATGTATGAATGACTTGAATACATTTATCTCGTTTTTTTTTTTGCAACATCGAACATACTCTGTTGAATATTATTGAGCAACTTTTTTATTTTCTCAACCAAATCAGCATAAGAAATGTCAACCTTTGCTCCATTATCACGTCGGAAAGCACGAACCTGTGCAAAATTGAAGAGCTTTATTTGGTGTTTTATATACAGGGTAGAAATAAAATGACATATATAAGAATCAATTTAACAACCAAACAACATTGGTAACCTGCTCATTTGCTAAATCTTTTTGTCCAATTTCAATCCTTAGAGGAACCCCTTTCATTTCCCACTCCATACACTTCCTTCCATGAGAATAGTAATTATTAGAATCTAGCTCAGCACG
This sequence comes from Cicer cuneatum, assembly GCA_037974295.1. Classification (NCBI taxonomy): domain Eukaryota; kingdom Viridiplantae; phylum Streptophyta; class Magnoliopsida; order Fabales; family Fabaceae; genus Cicer; species Cicer cuneatum. The sequence continues at coordinate 78,767,367 of JBBPBO010000004.1, forward strand.
GATTTTTGCTTCACATAACAATTTCACAGTTGCAGAACAATTGTCAAAGATTCCTTGATCATCAGCATCTTTGTGAGGCATTGGAATCACAATGACTTGAATGGATGCTACTTTAGGAGGCAACACCAATCCTATGTCATCACCATGAACCATGACCATTGCCCCAATCTGTTATAAATGCAGAAAAAAATATAAATGCAAACATATATAAATGAATCCTCCAATGCATGTATATTCTTTATACATCAAAAGCTTACCGTTCGAGTAGAGTATCCCCATGAGTTCTGCCAAACCATGCCTTTCTGTCCATTCTGATTTTCAAAGTTGACCTCAAACTTGTTGGCAAACTTTTGTCCTAAACAATTGGAAGATGCACCTTGTATCCCATGACCAGAGTTAGGAATAAATGCCTAGGAAAATGGAACATCAAAATTTTAAAAATCTTCTAAATTTTTGCCATTCAAACAACATATCAATGTCCACAGAAGAATGTTAGACAGGAACCTCAACAGTGGTAGTGTAAATTGCACCGCCAAATGCTTCAACTTCACTTTTCGTACCCTTAATGACAGGAACTGCCAAATACTCTTCGTATATACGCCTATATAATTCCAATATCTCAAGAACCTGAAACAATAACAATTTACAGTATTTTGAAAAACAATTTAAAACGATGAGCAATCTCCGTGCTTGAGTTGAAAATATGAACATGTTAGTATCAGCAAATAATATGCACCAGAAGCAACAAGGAAGCACGAGATAGGAGAAGGTCCTTAAAGACTGGTTACGGATACCAAAATGCGTAAATTAAGGAAGATTATGTTAAACCTTTTATTAGTATTCTTATTATATTATTATTATTATAATATTAGGTAGCAGTTATGTTTATAGGCATTATTGCATAAATTGTATAAATAGGAAAACTGATGGAAATGTCAGTAGGCAATTATTTGGGAATTGGATATTGGTTGGGAGAGACCAAGCTCTCGAACTCTTGGAAGGGAGAAACCCAAGACTCTCGAATTGCTTCGGAACCCATCGTGTAATTCTATTGTATCATCAATAAAGGTTGTTCATTTCCCTTAAATCTCTATGTTTGGTACCGGTTTTTATCAATTGGTATCAGAGCATAAAGATCTTGGGCATTGTTTTCATGATTCAAACAAAAAGATAGGCGCACCCATTGAGGCTTTTGAATGTGGGTTTGAAAATTAGAGGCGTGTCTTTGAAGAAGACATGACAAAAAGTAGGAGAAAGTTTGCAGACATTGTGGAAGCACTAAACAGAAACTCACAAATATGTGTGAATCCCAATACAAGAAGCAAATCTGGCCATGATATAGATCAAGAGTCGCACTGAAGAGGAGACAAATGGCAGAAACCGGAAATTCCTGTGTTTTCCGGTGAAAATGCATTTGGATGGGTAAACAAAATCGAATGCTATTTTAATTTGAAAAGTGTCACAGATGCAGAAACATTACAAGCAGCCGTGGTGGCAATGGAGGGCAAGGCTCTAAATTGGTATCAATGGTGGGTATTTTATGCACAATTCCACATGGAATGACTTTCGATCTATTGTATTCTCAAATGAACGGAACCAACATACTTGAAGGGAAGTTATTTCTTTTAAATGGACTCAAGGAAGTAACCTGGGCAGAATTTTTCTTATTTCTTCACCTTGAGGACAAGGTGATTCTTTAGGGGGGGAGTAGTGTTAGACCTTTTATTAGTATTGTTATTATATTATTATTATTATTATTATTATTATTATTATTATAATATTAGGTAGCAGTTATGTTTATAGGCATTATTGCATAAATTGTATAAATAGGAAAACTGATGGAAATGTCAGTAGGCAATTATTTGGGAATTGGATAATGGTTGGGAGAGACCAAGCTCTCGAACTCTTGGAAGGGAGAGACCTAAGACTGTCGAATTTCTTGGGAACCCATCGTGTAATTCTATTGTATCATCAATAAAGGTTTTTTATTTCCCTTAAATCTCAATGTTTGGTACTGGTTTCTATCAGATTACTAATGAAAATAGATCAAACGAGAAATCCCTAAAATAACTATTTGATTGAATACCTCTGCATCTGCTTCCTCCTTTGTTGCAAAAGCACTGTGTCCTTCTTGCCAAAGAAACTCACGACTCCTGTGATCAAAAATTGTATAAGTATCCTGAAATTAACTATAAACAAGTTCCATACAAAGTAGATGTGCATGATAAAAACAATATCTAAGACATATCAATAAGAAATTTAGTATATAACAATTATTATTTCTTGCAAATTTCAGATTAAAAACAATCTACAAAAAAAATGTGTTTTGCTAGCCTGCTTCACTATGAATAATTCACCTGAATCACCACCAGATGAACATTCATTCAAAAAGAAAACGTGCTGGATTTTAAGACACTATGTAAGACATATAACCACAATGCAGAATATCAATTTTTGGAATTTTTAAAGCATTTTATTTAAAGCATTAAACTTTTCATTATGTTACAGCAGCCAACACATTGTTTTAACATGAAGAAAGGAAAACATAGCAATAAAAAGTGCCTGATGAATGGTGTGGGATTTCCGATCTCCCATCTAACAACATTGCACCATTGATTAAGTTTCAACGGTAAGTCACGATGTCCCCTTATCCACTTAGAGTAGTAGGGATACATGATACTTTCACTAGATGGACGAAGAGCATGGGGAGTTTCCAATGTAGATTCTCCAGACTTTGTCACCGAAGCAACCTGGCAAACGAGCAAGAAATAATAAATAAATAAAACTAATAATGTCCTCAAAGGAAGAAATGAAGTTGTATAGACTTAGAGTCCTCCTAAATGATACAAAGACTTTACACACAAACTTTGACGACAGTTACACAAAACTAGCCATGCATAGGTGTAGCGGTAATATAAATGATTTTGATGGATAAAAAAAAATTGTAAGTTCATAGCAGTACATTTCGTACACCTCATCTAAATTCAGTTCATAGCAATTAGCATAAGTGATATACGTATTATAAAGAAAAATGTTAAATATAATATTTTAACACAACCATCATCAGTAAAATGAGAAACATTGATAAGGCAATTAGGAAACAACAAATAATTTAAGCATGCAATGATCTAAAGATTTTTAAGAGCAATCAATCCGTGTGATATGAAGGGAAACTGTTAAATGGCCTAACTCAACAAACTCAAAAACTATCACCTGTTCAATAAAAGAATTAGCATGGTCCTTCACCCTGTTCAAATGAGACTTCAACAGAAACAAGGGGAAGTAGCAGTTCTCGACCTTCATTTTCTTTATTTCTGGATCAAAAAAATCCTGCACATTTGTTTTTGATATGAAAGCAAGTCTGAGTTAAATAGTATAGCTTAACAGAAAATAAAAGAACTCTGTAATTCTATATGCAAGATTGAACAAGCTAAGGGTTCGTTTACTTTGTAAAATCATTTTTATTTTCATTTTCTAAAACTCGTGTTACATTTACTTGCTATCAAGGAGACAAGAGACTTTCTTGAAGTGAACAACTATCTACATTTCTTGAAACAATCAAAATGCCAAAAGAGTTATTTAGTCATTTTCTGAAAGTGCATCATCATTAACAAGCATTTAATTTTCTCTCCACCAAAATAGTTCACTTCAATAGCTAGTGAAAATAAACACATATTTAGAAAATGAAAACAAATTACATTTTCACAAAGTAAAATAAGGAATCATAAATGAACTACCAATTCTAAAAGAAATGAATGAGTTAGGCTGGAAGGACTTGCAACAAACCATCTTTCCACTAGGAATGAAATAAACTTTACCCTACTAAATATCAGCATTCTCTATCTTAGTCATTAATTTGTGTTAGGTTTTATCTTTTAATTGGAAGGACGAAAAAAGGGGACGCGTAAAGGAGATGTGTGATTTGTTTCCCTATTGAGATTTGCGATAAGAACTGTATGATTTGATTTACAAAAGCACAAATTACATCGTATATACAAGGCAGCAAAGGATAGCAAACTTTACTACAAGTAGCAAGGTCTATAACAGGGTTCCATGGATCATAACTAAAACTAACTGACCACTAACTCTTTATCATCATGTTGTGCACGATATTTGTCAAAGATCCAATAACCTCTCCCAATAGTCGAGAAATTTATCTTTTCCTACACCTTTATCTATATCAGTTAGAACATAATAATTAATAACCGTTCAAATTGAAATCCCCAAGCCATATCATAAATTTTCACACGCCCTTAATTTCTCCAAAACAAAAACACCACCAATTGGAAGGAATCATAAACTTGAAATATGTATCAAACTCAGTAGCTTGCTAATCAAGAGTATAAAACAATAAACGGCATTGGATCATTAAGAAACATACATGCAAAATCTCCCACATTGCAATTGCCCAAGGTCTGAGAATATATAAACCAGAAATATCATCGTAGTACTCAATCAATTCCGACTTAACGACAACCTGTAGGAGTAATAGAAAGCCATAGTCAAACAGGTCAGAATGTTGTTTTTATATCAATATAAAGAGAACTAGGGTTTAAAACGAAGAAGTCAAAATACATTACTATTATTATCTTTTTTTAATGAAGTTATTGAATTGAATCGATGATGATAACGAAAAGGGAACAGGTAGTGTCCCTCTGAATACCACTCTGGGAAGTTTTCATCCTTCCGATAGGTAAGTCGTAAATCGGTCTCTTCCTTCACCTCACCTGTAACTGTAAAACTTTGCCGTTAGAAAATGAAAGGAAGTGTAATACGGCAACAACATCAGCTATTAATGTGAATGATTCTACCATATGGTTTTTCCGAATCAGTCTCAGGCATTGTGAACGACGAAGATTTTGACAGAAGCGCGCGATTGGGATTTTAATCGTGAATCAGAATTCAGAACCCTTTCAAATAAGTTGACGGCGACTGAAGCGCGCGAGAAGCTTTCCTTGCGGCCCAAGTCCTTATTATTATTATTAACCTTCACGGTTATAAAAGTATTGGTTATTAATAGAGGATAAATAAATTAAAGCAAAATATACTCCTATCGTATCAATTTATTTAATATTGCATTTATTAAAGAATGTTAGTATTTATTTATTTTTTACTAAAAACAAAATATATCCATTCATTCAAATAAAAAAAATACTTCTATCAAAAACAATAAAAATTCATTAAAAATGAAAAAATTAATCTGCAAACAAGTACAACCAACCTTCAGGACGTTAATAGCCTTCATAGTTGTACTCCAAACACAAGAGTAATAGTGGCACGCAATAAATGTATCACCAAGATATTTAGAAATGTAAGCATTTGGGCCGTGGAGATTATATTGATAGCGCCCCAAACATTGCAATATTATACTTGCTTGAAGTTCAAGAGATTCTACCGAACACCTTACAAGTGTATTTGTCACTCTCTCAAGACACATGAAAAGACAATATTATCTTTTTAATTATTTATAATTAGTTTCAAAATGGATAGTTTAGAAAATTTCAAATTTTTGAAAATTTCGAAAATTTCAAATTTGCGAAATAAGGATTAAATTTCAAAAATTTAGAAAGTTTCGAAATTTTCCAAATTTAAAAATTTTCAAAGTTTCCAAATTTAGAAAGTTTCGAAATAGCAAAATTGCAGAATTTCGAAACTTTCAAACAATTTGAGCACCTTACTCTCCCACCCCATCCAACGTAAAAATACATTTTTGTCTTTTTTAATATCTATAAAACTCTCAAAAAAAATTTACCACTTATTTTTTCGCCTCTTCTTTTAACACTATACAGAATTATGTCTTACATTTTAAAGTATTCAAATCTTCTAAATTCAAAAGTAAGTATCATTCGAAATTTTGAAATTTTCAAAATGAAAATTTTCCAGTTTTCTAAACTTTTGAACATTTTCGAAAGTTTTCAAATTTTTGAAATGAAAGTTTTATAGATTTTCCAAACTTTCGAAGATTTCAAAATTTTCGAAATAGAAATTCTTCGAAAGTTTCAAATTGTTTGAAAGTTTCGAAATTCTGTAATTTTTCTATTTCGAAACTTTCTAAATTTGGAAACTTTCGAAATTCTCCAGATTTCAAAACTTTCCAAATTTTCGAAATGTAATCCTTATTTCGAAAATTTGAATCTTCCAAAAGTTTCGAAAATTTAAAATTTCTGAAACTATCCATTTTGAAATTTATTATAAATTGTTAAAATGATAAAATTGTTTTTTCATGTGTCTTGAAATGGTGGCAAGTACAGCTGTGGAGGTGTTCAGTAGAAATCTCAAAGTTCCAATGCCAAGGAAGCCTCGACATTTAAGTTTAGTCGAAATTTCTAAATCTGTCCAATGACTCACACAAAATTACATATATATGCGTCAAAATAAATATTCAATTTCGTCTTTGACTTTGTTATTTTGTATCAACTTAATCTCTCGCTTGGTTATAATTTCAAAATAGTTTTTAATTTTTTTTTTATTATTTATGAAGTTAGTTCATTAACTAATAGAGTTAATTCTATTAAGTTGTTATATTAATTATGTAAGTAAATATTGAGAACATATTTGACATTGTTTAAATTTAAAAAGTTGTCATGTACACCGATTAATGTACAATAATATTGAGCAACAAATTGTATTTTTATGCAACACATTGTTGAGAAGTCTTCCTCTCCAATTTTATTTTCTTCCTTCATTGATGTCTTCTTCCACCTATGTTCCTTTTCTATAAATTTTACTATATTTGCAAAAACAATATGATAAGATGGTGGTGACTCTCGATTTAGTCCACCTATGAAAAGAAAAAGTAATATTGGTAATTTAAGGTTTGATGAATCATGTATTGAGGAAAACTTCCCGTTTCTTTTTGTTTTTGTACGAGGAAAACTATGATGAGGATTTCAAAGACATATGCAAACTCGTATCGACCATTCTTTGGTTGTCCTATTTGGAAGGTAATGTTTAAACGTACACTTTTTTTAATTACTTTGATTGTTTATATCTCATGATCTTTTTATGGGGTTTTACTCAAAGTAACTGAAATTACTTTTGTGTTGATTCTTTCATTGTTATGGTTTTATCATTTGTTATAGTTTCTTCTTTCATTGATAATTTGGGTTATTGCTTTTTTTAAAATAAGGTAAATATTGAAAAATGAGGGTGAGCTTATGACCAAGTTGATCGATCGATAATAGCACTGAGACAATAATCAAATGTTATGAAAGAACACAATGAGATTATGTTGAAGCTTATAAACAAGGTTTAAGTGGTAGAGTGTGAGGAAGAATATTTTTGACTTGGTATATCATAAAGCAAGGTTTTTCTAACTTTAAATAATTATTTTATAAAAATACTAAAATATTCTCCAACATTATTGAGCAAACGTCAAGGTTTCATTACTAAAAAGTATCAAATAGATCATCAAAATTTGATCATATAGTAGTCAACGTATTTAACTAGAATTGACGCTAACTTGATTAACGGTGAAATAAGTCATGGACTATTTTGAAATTATGAATAAGTGAGAGACTAAGTTGTTACAATTTAATAAAGTGATTGACCAAATTATCTATTTATCGATAGACATTAATATAGTTGTCAATTAAGTCTCCAAGTGCCTGCCCCTTTTAAGGAGCCCTCTCTAAGCCCTTTAATTATGATTTGACAACTTTTTGAGGTCCCAACCCATTTTTTTTGGGGTATAAGTGAAGGGGCTTTTTTAGTTTCGCTGCTTCATTTGATGAGATATTTTTAACCATATAATTTTGATAATTTTACCTTATACCCACCTCACACTTATACTTTTACTCCCTCATTTTATGCAACTACCTATTTTATTTTTCAAAAATAATTAAAAACATACAAAAAACTTAAAAAAAATATTTCATAACACAAATATGTTTTACAAAATTCAAATTTTGTGTACTGAAAAATATTTTTTAAATTTTTTAAACACATTTTTTAAGTTTTCCGGAACACAAGTATTTTAGCAATACGGTGACATTGATACTTTGGTCTTAAATGTTGATGGCAATGCATTAACAAACCTGAGACAAAGCAAGTTATGACAATCTTGTGTGCAACTGTTATGGTCAATTTAGATTTAGTTTTTTTTATCATTGTGTTGACATATCTAATATTTTACACATAGTGATTCAAATTTTGTTAATGAAAATTACTATGTTCGGAAGCAGGTATTAAGAAAAAATTGTATTTTACTGATTAACTCCTCGTTGTTCAACATTTGGCGAAAGAAACATTGAAGTTTCATCACTATGTTAACCTCTTAGGGCTAATATGAAATTTTGAATAATGATTGAGATATTTCTATCCAACATATATTAAAAAAGAAAAATTATTGTGCGGAAATTATGACTAAGTTATTATTATCTTCATTATAATGTATAAGTGTGTCCTTTAATACAACATAGTTTATTTTTGTTCTTTTTCATGTGCACAAAAAATTGAAGATTAACTTTTGTCGGTAACATTGGCCAAACTCTTGTTATTCCATATCGTAGAGATTGCTCCAAAAATCTAACAATCGAGGGCCATAATATTTTATTTTATTTTTTATCATAATAATCTAATATAATATTATTGTGACATTTTGAAATTGTATTTCTTTATTTTCTTTCACGTTCCACACAATCAAACAAGAGAAAATAATATAACTACTTTCTTTTCTTTTATTTTCTCTCAAACCAAACAACTAAATATCATTACAGTTTCTACTCATTTTTTTTTATAAATCAAACATAGAGCCCAATTCGCTAATTCTACTGGCCCTGGTCCACAATCATCATCTTGTCTTTCTCACCATTCCTGAGTCTTGGCTCTTATTTCCGGTTCAGTTTCAAAAGTGACAGTAGTTCCCGAAGCGCAAGTTAGTTAGCATCAGAGCTGGTTCAGTGTCTTATTATCAAACATTAACTAACCATCATGTCATTCATAAAATCAAGGCCACTACACTTCCACCTACAACACTCTCTTTCCACACTATTACCACACTCTTTCAGATTATGTTCTTCTTCAACTCTCCTTTCAGAACCTAATGATACAAACGACACTCCTCAAAACACCACCAATCTAACTCTCGAAGAGTCTCAAATAGTCGACAAGTTTCACACCGCAATTAAAGACCACTACCGCAAAAACCCTAACCCTAACCCTAACCCCCTTTCACCTTCACTCAATCTCTCCATACCCGATCTTTCAATCGATTTTACTAAAATCTCAACCGTTCATTCAATTTCCCCCTCCATCGCCCGCCGCGTTATCGAGAAATGCGGCGGTGTCCGCCACGGTAACCCATTCCTCCAAACTCTAGCCTTCTTCAACTACGCCACCACGCTCGAAGGCTTCCCTTCTTCCCCTGAGCCCTATAACGAGATGATTGACCTAGCCGGAAAGCTGAGACACTTCGAATTAGCATGGAACTTAATCGATTTGATGAAATCACGCGGCGTCAAAATTACTGTAGGCACGTTTGCTGTTCTCGTCCGGCGTTACGTGAGGGCTGGATTGGCTGCGGAGGCGGTGCATGCTTTTAATCGAATGGAAGACTATGGTTGCACGCCTGATAAGGTTGCATTCTCAATTGTGATAAGTAGTTTATGTAAGAAGAGAAGAGCGAGTGAAGCTCAATTGTTTTTTGATAGTCTTAAGCATAGGTTTGAACCTGATGTTATAGTTTACACTAGCTTAGTTCATGGTTGGTGTCGTGCTGGTAATATATCGAAGGCTGAGGAGGTTTTTAGTGATATGAAAGTGGCTGGAATTAAGCCTAATGTTTATACTTATAGCATTGTGATTTATTCGCTTTGTAGGTGCGGACAAATCATTCGTGCTCATGATGTTTTCTCTGAGATGATTGATGCTGGTTGTGATCCTAATGCGGTTACTTTTAATAGTCTTATGAGGGTTCATGTGAAAGCTGGAAGGACTGAAAAGGTTTTGCAGGTTTACAATCAAATGAAGAGACTTGGTTGTGCTGCTGATACAATTAGCTATAATTTTATCATTGAGAGTCATTGTAAAGATGAGAATCTTGATGAAGCTGTGAAGGTTTTAGATACAATGGTTAAGAAAGGGGTTGATCCTAATGCAAGCACTTTCAATTCAATTTTTGGATGCATAGCTGAGTTGCATGATGTGAATGGTGCACATCGGATGTATGCTAAAATGAAGGAACTTAAGTGCAAGCCTAATACGTTAACGTATAATATACTGATGAGAATGTTTGTTGACTCAAAATCTACTGATATGGTTCTGAAGTTGAAAAAGGAAATGGATGAGAGTGAAGTTGAACCAAATGTGAATACTTACCGGATTTTGATTTTGATGTTTTGTGAAAAGGGGCACTGGAATAATGCATACGAGTTACTGAAGGAGATGGTTGAAGAAAAATGTCTAAAACCAAATCTGTCTATTTATGAAATGGTTTTGGAGCAGCTGAGGAAGGCTGGACAGCTAAAAAAGCATGAAGAGTTGGTGGAGAAGATGGTTGCTAGGGGATTTGTCTCTCGACCTTTGTAGAAGTTGCTTCGTCCTTGACATATTTGAGCTGAATCAAAGAACTTCCAAGTTTGACTATAGAATGGCCGTGTTGCTAATTGATATAAGTGAGACAAAATGTTGGTTTTACTGGTTATATTGTTTTTGATGGAGTTTTTTTTTAAATTGATTAGCTCGATGACCGTGATTTATTTATTTATGGCAAAAAAATTAGTTAGTGTTCTTGAAGGATGGTTTGAGACTGTAATTGATAAGTGTTGTTTTTTGTTGCTGGGCAGGGTATTCAATCGACCACTTGTTCTCTAATTGCAAGTTTGTCAAAGTTATAAAATGTTTTGGCATTCATAGCCTGAGAGAGACTATTTGAGGTTAATCTTTTGTTTCCTCAATCATTGTCCCTATTACCGGTACTATTTATTTTTGTGAACTGCTTAATTTTTGCTCTAGAAACCTTGAACGATCGCAGTATGTTCCTGCTGGCATATTGTTATGGAGATGCTAGCAAGTTGCATATTCAAAAGAGACAGATGTGAACCAGTCTATTTAGTACTGCCTGGTCTGTTTTTACGTGATTGCTAAACTCATTTTTGATTCTTTGGTAGCAAACTGCATTAACTGCAAAAGTCCCTTTAAGCTAAGCAAGCTTAGATGTGTAATGTGTTATCTGCTTGTAAGGCTCTAGTTAGCTGTTGATCTGGTTCATATTTAAAAATCAAGCTGAGATGTGTGTGTATATATTGGTTTGGATTAAATGTATATAATTTAGACTTTTTTTTACAAATTGATAATTTGGTCTATTTGAAATGAGCAATTGTAATTGTAGCATTGGAGCAGATTTTGTGTTAATGCAGCAATGAGGTTTTGATTAGTCTAGAGAAGAGGGAATTATGTCATTAGTCCTAAAAAGAATTAATGGTGCAAAACTAAAACCCCATTTACTTTCTCCATGTGCAGATTTCATTTCTACAAAAAATAATGACAGTAAAATGTGTTTGTCCGACTGTTCTCATTGTGAACTTTTGAAATCAGTTTTGTTTTTTAGAAAATACCAAGTCATTTTCGCCATTTCTGAAAATGCCACTGTAATTCACAACCTGAATATGATGATCGAAGTTGATCCGATTTAGACCAAGCTGGAGACTAGATTGAGAGTGGAATGACAGCCTTGTTGTGAGTCTCGGGGGGGTTGAAAACACTGATAGCAAAGAGTTCACATGTATCTGCGAAAATATGATAAGTGCGTGTGCCTGTCCTTCTGAGATAGGATCTATATATGCAAGTGGGTGGAAGGATCAGGGAAATGACCGTTGAGGGTCAGAATGTAACGGTTCAGAGGACACAATTTCGTGCCCCTTGCCTTTGTTCCCTCATGTTCGATGGTATTCTGTTAGGTTACTGCGCGAGTTCATAGGCTTTCCCAGGGTTGGTCCCCAACTCGAATCTGAAGTCCTTAGAAGATTGCAGCAACGTTTGCCCAATCCAGACCAAAAATGAAAAATGAGCATATGGTAGATCGTTGACAATGAGAAGAAAGCTATTGTTGCACTCATAAAACCAAAAACCAAAAAAAAATCATTTTCATGAAGTAAACAACCGTAATATTACATGGAAAACTACTGCGCGACAAGCTAATGCAAGCATTTGGATAGTTTATATCCTTGTTGCCTTTTTCAATTTCTCAATATTCCATTATTCAGTCACACTGTGCACCAAAAAAATATTTTTCATTCACACCGTTCAGGTAAACATAAGATAACAACGTGGAATTCCATTATTCACATGAAGAATTGATTTTTGACTAAATTCACACATGTAGATAAGAATGACCAAAGTCCCCCCCTTTTATGACTCGTTGATTTACAAGTAATCGTATCATCGAATACTCATGATAAGCTTAAGCAATAATTGTCTCGCTCCTACATGGAAATTAGGTAGTACTCGTTTTAATTTCGACACATCTCAAAATGACTTTACAATCAATTACATTTTTTTTGTACGAGCCAATCTCTAACCGTGTGATATAGATATTTTAATCTATGTGCATGAAAAAATATATAAATTTCAAACGCGTTCAATGGTCAACAACAACTGGTAATTTAAAATATGACTTCAAACATTTATTTTAAAATCCCTGTTAGGTGACTTATTTTATTAAATACACATTGTCTCCCTCTTTGTTAATTCATTTTAAATAATCAAGGGATTGAGATAAAATGAGTATTAATTTTTGGTTATAAGCGAATCGATTAGAAGAATTTGTGTTTGAAATTTTGATTAGAGGAAATCTTAATAAAATTTTATTTAGATTTCGACCGAACTCCAAATTATTAAGTCTCATTCTTCTATAAACCAGAAGATTAAACTAAAAAAAAATATTCGTTTTTAAAATAACATTTCATATTCAATAATAGAATCAAAACTTCGTAAAACAAAAGTCAACAATAGACGAAATCAAGTGCACGAATGCAATTTATGTCGAAAAATTGAAATAAATTTGTGATTTTAAGAAAAATATTATTTCATTTAAAAAATTTCTTAAAATTTTATATTATTTCAAATTGTATACTACAATAAAAAAAAGTATTGTTTAAAAAGTGAGATTTTTTTTTAAATCTAAATGGGACACGTGTAAAATATTAATGACGTGTCACTGGTGGGATAACACGAATTTCTTGCTAGTTTTATTTTAAAAAAACAGTTAATTATTGCTTAAAATTTCAAATTATTAATTACTATGAAAAAGTATTTAAACTGATAAAATATACGGCTATGTTGTTTTCACAATTTCTATACAAATATAAGAAAATAATAACAATATTATATCTATAATCATTATTAAAAAAATAAAATGTTAAAGAAAAAGACATCCTGGTTCATTTTAACAACAAACTCTGTTTTTTTTTCTTTCCTTATTATAAATTATATAAAAAAAATCAACTACAACCTGATTTCAACAAATAAAGCGGCGCAGGCTGTTTCACAACTTTTTTTCTTTGGTGAATAGGCTGTTTCACAACTGTGATAAAGACTTGTAGTTATGTTGTGCATGCCTTAAATTATAATGATACATTTTGAGCTACAATTCCTAAATAAGTAAATAATAAAAATAAGTCTCATTTAATTTCATAATTCCACACACAAAAAGTACTCTAGTAAGTTTCTAAAAATACTGTAATAACTTTTTTTTTTTATAGAAAAATGTTAAAAATATATTAATTATAATAATTTTTCAAATTTAAATTTAAAATCTCCTTCTTATATCTCTTCTTTCGTTGTCCTTTACTTTCATCAACCGAGTTACATGCCAAATACATTATTGTAGTAACTTAATTATGCTTATGGGTGGAAACAAGTTATATAATATTTAAGTATTGCCGAGTCCCACGTTTCTTATTTGACCAAACATTTTCCACATATATGCCACCTTTCTTGACACAATCAGATATATCCAAATATATATATTATTATTATACAAACTCCGGTATTATTATTTAATCTTTGTTACAAATAACTGGTTTCACTCTCAAAGCTTCGTCAACAAATCCAACATATATAAAGAGAGTCCATCTTAACAAAACATACAAAAATCTCAAATTCCATCCCTTTTTCTAGCTTTCTAATTCGACATACTTATCAATCTTTTAGTGTGATCATGGAGAAAAACTTTAAGCTAAGGAGCAAGATCTTGAAGATATTACCAAGTATCAATTTAACATTTCAAAATAATCCATTCAGCCCAGGTACGAATCACAAATCAAAACAAGATAACACAAAAAATTGGGCTAGGCCTCATAAGGGATTTTCAGGCCCAATTATATCCATAAAGCCCAAGGGTATTAATGGAATTGAAAATGAAGAACCCACCTCACCAAAAATATCGTGTATGGGACAAATCAAGCACAAAAAGAAACAAATCAAAAAAGTTAAAGACATCGTAGAAGTGAAGAAACACGTAACCACTTTTCAAAAGATGTTGTTACATGTGGGGAAGCCAAAATCTGAGGGGAGGAGAAAGAAATCAGATGCAACTGCGGCTCAGGATAACAAGTATGCACTTGAGGAAAGAGCAACGCATTTGAGTCAAATGAAACGGTTTGCAAGTGGACGTGGCACTTTTGCTAATTTTGATTGGAAGGCTCAAGTAGTGGCAGATGAAATAGATTATTATTCGGATGAAGAGATAATGAACGGTGATGATGATGATGATGATGATGATGATGATGATGAAGAAGAGGAGTTCATGATACCTTTCTCTGCACCTCTTTTGGTTGGTGGCGGTGGGGTTGGTGTACTTGATAATTTGAAGCCACGAAAAGAAATTAATCTATGGAAGAGAAGGACTATGGCTCCACCAAGGCCTCTTCAATTGGATCAAGTACATTAGATTAGAGCAAACTAGTTCTTGATTTGTTTATTAAAATGAAGACTTCTTCTTTCGATTTTTATTTTATTTTTTTATATTTATTTGATTAAATTTAGTTTATTAGAACTTTTTGTGCATATTTTTTATTTTTTAAAACATTTTGTGTATTATCGATGTTTTTAAGGTATTTATAAATTTTTAAATTAATATAAAATCATTTGGTATGCGATATATTATAAAATTAACATTATTTAATAAATATGTTTAATATAAAGATTGCATAAATCGTAAAGTTTTCGAAGATAAATAAGTTCATCGTAATTGTATAGATGTGGCAACATGTGTTTGTATTGTCAGAAAAGTGACATAGACCTAGAGGTATTTTAGGTTTGAGTAGCTCGCTTGCATTTGGTCGTATCTCTTGTTGGACCAAACTTTCATTGGATTTTTAAGTATAAGGTGGATGTTTTTGTGGTTGTTCGTCTTCTTTTAATATTTACTTAAAATGTGTTTTTATTTTTACTATTGGATTGTGGTACTTAGTAAAAAGCAAAAAGGGTTGGAAGAGCATCTGCCATTTTGCTAATACTCTCGATTTGATTGGTATTGGGTTGTTCTTGTGTAGTGGTTATAGGTCTTTCTTGATGGATCAACCTCTGTTGGGTTTGGTCTATAATATTGACGCTTCTTTTACTTATGATTGCCGTATGGTTGGCATTGGGATGTGATTGTACAGTTATTATGTGTTATGGCAGAGCTTGAACAAGAAAAACGAGGGTGACAAATTGTATATCAAAATTTTTAATGTAAACACAAACTTAATCATACAAATAAATAAACTTTCTAAAAAATATCTTAAAATATTGCTATGCATTTTCAGAGTAGAGATGGCAAAGCGGATCGGTTCGTTTCGTTTAACTCACTACGTCATTAGCCTACTAAAAAAATGAGATGGACCAACTTAAATGATCAAGTCGAAAGTACCATATATCCTCGCTCCACTGAGATTTTTACCGAGCACTCTCACAGCTGTAACTGTCACCCCCTTAAGACACATGAAAAGACAACTTTACCCTTTTAACCATTTATAATAAGTTTCAAAATAAATAATTTTGGAAATTTCAAATTTTCGAAATAAGGATTATATCTCGAAAATTTGGAAAGTTTCGAAAGTTTTTAAATCTGGAGAATTTCAAAAGTTTCCAAATCTGAAAAATTTCGAAGTTTTCAAATTTGGAAAATTTCGAAATAAAAAAATTCCAGAATTTCGAATAAATTTATGACTTGTTTTTTCACCCCCTCTTTTGAAAGTTTCAAATTATTTGGAAATTTTCGAAGTTTTTAAATTTGGAAAGTTTCGAAATAGAAAAATTTCATAATTTCAAAACTTTCAAACAATTTGAAACTTTCACCTTAATACATTTTTGTCCTTTTTAATATCTATAAAACTCTAAAAAAAATTACCAATTGTTTTTTCACCCCCTCTTTCGAAAGTTTCAAATTGTTTGAAAGTTTCAAATTGTTTGAAAGTTTCAAAATTTTCTATTTCGAAACTTTTCAAATTTATAAACGTTCGAAACTTCGAAATGTTCCAAATTTGGAAACTTTTCAAATTTTCGAAATGTAATTCTTATTTCAAAAATTTGAAACTTTCGAAAGTTTCATAAATTTGAAATTTATGAAACTATCCCTTTTGAAACGTATTATAAATGATTAAAATAATAAAATTGTCTTTTCATATGTCTTGAATGGGTAACAGTTACAACTGTGGATGTGCTCGACATAATCTCCGCCCTACTATGTAGCAAACTTGCGGGTCAGTCCGTCAACAAACTTGTAGAAAACCCAGTAACCAACATAACTCATTTCAATCCATACTACAAACAACGCGATTCAGAGCTCCTCCCTCGTAATCTCAACAGGAAATATTTTTATACGGTCACAAAAAATTGAGCACTATGTAGATATACACATAAAAAAGTCGATGAACCATCTCAACAATATACAGTGTAAAATCAACTACAAAGTAACGTGGAAAGTTTATGGGGGGCATCGACAAGGATTATAAATATCTATAAAAAATTTATTCCAAATAATTAATTATTTGAGGCCTAATAATCACGTTTAAAAAGTGAAAAAGTAAAAGTTTGTTTAAATAATAATAATTAAAAGAAACTAAAAAAGTGGTAATTAGCTTTGGCCTTTTAGTTTTAAAGAGTATTTTTTACCTTTGTTTGGACCCACGTCGAAAAGCCTCTAACATAATTGTTTCAAATCTTAAATTTCACATCTAAACAACATTGGGATGCAAGATTTGTTAAGAAAACGTGGAACCAAACAAATATTAACTGTAAAACTCATATATGAAACTGAAAAGATGAGTAGTTTGAGTTTGAAACGCATCCAACGTATCGAATTTTTTTAAAAAAATAAAAAATTGAAGGTGAGATTATTATTAATAACAGTATTATGCGATACAAGATTCAAAATTTACTCCTTAAAATTACACTATATCAAACTATTATTATTAATACTTTGTAAACAAATTTAATATCTAAGCTAGGACATTAGTGTTGGGTTTTTGTTATTATGAAACAAAATATAGGCGTTGTAATGTCAGGGGAAAAAGACGAGAGTGATGAGACTAAAAAAGATTGAGAGATCCAACGCAATTATAAGACAAATGTTGAGGCATGTGTGGCACCTTGGTCTCCTGAGCTGGAAGTAAAAAGACCCACGCACAACATGACAAAAGATAAACCAAAAATGAAACACAGCATGCATCAAGTCTAGATCCAGATTCTAAAAAGCTTAGGTATAATCACGTTACGGTACCACAAAAGCCAGGCACTAATAGTGGTCGCCACCTAATCACACGCTAATAGAACCAATCTTAACATGTGCTGTTACCCCAATAATCCCACCATTTCTACTTTTCTTTTTTTATTTTTATCAAATTAAATCTATTACATTTCTTTTAATAAATTAAATACACATCTTTTATAAAATACTCATATAGAAATATGTGTATTCCTAATGAATGTATTTTTAGATACAAGTGATTCTCGTATGAATACAATACAACACTTATTTATAATTTCTTTTTTTTTTTACAAATTTTATTTATAATTTTTTAATAATAGTATTTAATAGTCACTCAATTTCTCTAATCATCACTTTAACTAATAACTCTATATCCACTATCAATAATTTTATTTTCTTACATTTTATATTAAAAGGTGTCAGTCCTACGGACAATGAAAATGTTTTTCTCTATACAAGTAGTGTTACTTATTTGATATCAAATTAAGATAAGACTACTTCAATGGATATGGTTTAAGAAGCAAGTCTTCCATGCTCACAAGTCTTAGTCACACTCCCAAAAAAAACAAAATATAAATTTTTCTTTTCCAAATAATTAAAAGAATAAAAGAAAGAATTAATATTTGTTAGTGTGTCTAAAAAATTTATATTTAATCTTGTGACCTAATTTAACAGACCTTGTTAGAATTTGTATCTTAAAAATAGAAGTTGTGTTTGAAAAATCAATTTTATAACTTTCTAAAAGATGAATACTCCTCCTTCATCATAAAAAATTTATACATTGAACTCCTTAATGTGTTTTTTTGTTGAATCTTGAAATGAGTTCTTAAGACACGTAATAATATTATTTGCATTCGCATTCAACCTTGTATATACCAGCTAGAATAAATCCTCTTCCCCCAAAGACCAATTCAGCAACAGCATTTCAACCCAATCAAATTAAATATCATTAATAACCCACCGACACAAATCGTAGGACAAACAAAATATTCTTCCGATCCATAAGATTTGCATATCAACATCAAGTTAATTAAACTAATAAATACCAACCAAATCATCGTAACAACAACTTCAACCTAAATAAATTCCATTAAATAAATGAAACACACTACTACTAATAGTAAGGACTTCAAAACCAAATTACTAGCACTAACGACATAAATAGAATCCATACGGCAATTGCTGAGGCAAATAAAAATTAGACAAAAACAAAACAAAACTACATTGCAAATATCAAAAACCAAATTACATTGAGTTCAAAGAAACAATAAGTTAAAACCAAAATTAAATAAAAATTATAAATAAAATAAAAATAAAAAGAAGCACTTGAAACAGAATTTTTATTTTAATTAATTAAACGATAGTAGCTCACCTTCTTAACTTAGGGTTACTCATTTATCTTCTTCTTCTTCTTCAGGTTTTCTGCAAAGGATCATATGCATAGGAGAGAAAATTCCAGAATCACCCCCTCTAGTTAAAAAATCAGCTGTCTTAAAGAGCATCTCGTGAACATCAACAGTACCCTTAGGCGCTATTCCCAAAGCAGACAAAACCGTTACAACAACGTGGTTACGCCAATAAGCAATCCTACCCATTTTCAATCGGCTCCACCACGGCTCAGATGGCGGCTTAGCCAGATCCCTTTCTTTAACAACCTGAAACCCAACTTTTTTAGCCGTTTCAGCTATATCACTATAGCTTCTCAGCCCAGGCAAAGCATCACCTCTCTCAATCCCTTGAATAATCTCAACATGTTCATCGTTATCGGCTTTGAATTTCTCAGTCGTAACCCACTCGTACGAAACGTAAAGAGCGCCGGGTTTCAAAACCCTAAAAATCTCGGCGTAAACTTCTTCGAGTTTAGGCGCGTGGCACGTGGCTTCGATTGAGTACGCGCCGTCGAATGTGTTATTAGGAAACGGCATCTGAAGAAAATTACCACAAACGACGTCGCATAGAGAATCGAGTCCAGCTTTTTTGTTATGTAGCCTGGCTCGTTTCACCTGATACTCGTTTATTGTAATACCAACGACGTTAGCGCGTGAGTGTGAAGCGATAGCTCTCATGGGCCCACCAACACCACATCCAACGTCTAAGATTTTATCACCAGATTTAACTTCGATTAGATCGACAGCCATTTCTTCGTGGAGGCGCGTGGCTTCACGGTGTGATTTACCAGGTATTGAAGGTGAAAAATGAAAGGATTGACCCCAACCCCATTCGTAGATATCTGTAACCAAATTGTAAAAAGTGTCGACGAAATCTGGTACTTTATCGGCTGTTTCGATCTCTTTAGGGCGGCGGAAGAAGGACCAGTATTGTTTGTAGTTATCTTGTACTTTTTCAGCGGAAATAGAACCACCGGATAGATCTGTGAAGCTTTTGCCTTTTTGTTCGGCGGGACCAAGGATACATATGAACCAGTAAAGTCCGCCGGCGAAGAGAGCAGCGGTGAAGAAAAGAGAAAGGGAATCCATTTTTTGGAAAATAGAGTTTTGTTGTGTTCTCACCACCCTACTTTGGATTACACTTTTGTACTACTACTAAATTGCTACTACTTTTAAGTGAACTCATAAGTGAAACCGTTTCTGTTTTGTTTTTTTATTTTTTATTTTTTATTTTTTATTTTTTTATTTTTTATTAGTGTTATAATAACACTGAACAGCATCTTTGCTTTGTTGGTTCCGTCCACGTGCTTCGCGCGTGAATCATGCTTCGCTATCATTTGTTTATTTACAGAAAATAATATCAGTACAACTCCAACAAGGTGACTCACTCACTGACTGAGTAACCACGTTAAAGTTAATACAATTTTTATTTGCCAAAAAAGTTAATTCAAGTGAAGTTGGCCTTCTAGATGAAAATATATTATTTTCTTTTTTGAGGATAAATATATTTCAATAAACCAAAGTAACATTAAAATCCAATAATAATTGAAGTAGGATCATTGGACCAGATTTTCATGGGCTTAAACAGACCATGTCTAGTAAGTTAATGGCCCACCTTAAAACAAATGTTAGAAATTAACTACAATAACAAACCCTAGTTACGTGTTGTATGATTTTGTTTCTTTTTATATTTGGAAGACGATTGTTAATGTATTAGATGATGTAAATTGTAATATTTGTTGGGTGATTATTGGTTAGAAATGGTCATGATATTAGATTTTAGAAGAATATTTGGATTCGGTGTGAATGTATTGTTTCAGTCACGTTTTGATGACATGATTGCGTAAAAGAAATTTTCGGTCATCCATTATATTAGTAATGATACTTGAAATTGATAAAGTAATAAATGGTTTGTTCCGTATCATATTTGAGACAAAATTGCAGCTATCAAACCATCCTCGAAGGAAGCTATGGATCTTTTTTTCCTGCAAATTTAGTTCAGATGGAAGTGTTATTATCAAGTTTGCTTTTGAGTCCATCAAAATTGATCATAACAGAAATTAACTTATGATGAAATTTGGAATTGACATGGTCCAAATATATACAAATATCACATGTGGAAAAATCATTCAAGTACGTTAGTTACAAATAATGCAAAGTATGTTCGATAACTCGTGTTTTAAGTGTCACATTTTTCTAGAGACCACTATGCATCTTGTTGCGAGATTGTAAAGATATGAAAGAGTTTTTAGGTGATCTATTTGATCCTATTGAGAGATAGTAGCTCTTACAATGCATGGTTACATAATTGGATACATCTCAATTTGTCAGTTAATCGATTTGGTAAGAAGAAGGAGTTGTGTCACTATTTGGAAAGCTCAAAACTCAAAGATGTTCTCTTCTCAACCAACAAATTGCAAGACCGTGCTTGATTTTCAACATAAATTCATTTTTTTAATAGTATTGTCTTTTTATATGTACTTGGGATATTTGTATTCATATTATCATTAAGATTGTTTGGAAACCTCCCTCTTTTAAGCATTTCAAAGTTAACATATGGTTTTTTATTCATTATTCTAATAGTTCTGCTTGTAGAGGGGTCATCTGGGATTCAAATGGTTAATTTGTGAAAGCCTTTTTAGTTATTCTTGTTTGGGTTCGTGCAATCCAATTTTGTCAGAATTATAGGGGCTTAAATCAGACCAAATTGAATATTCAAACAGATCTTCCAACTAATATGAGATATGATTAATCTTTTGATGACATTATTATATATAGAGCATATTTTTCATAGTTTTAATTTTATTAATGTTGATGATGTAAAAGGCGTTGGATTACCCACTTAAATTGTTAATTTTTTTCTTCCTTTTTATTATTAAAAAACACAAAATGACATTCATGCTCTCTTTTCTTAAACAGAATTTTAATGTAAATTTTACTGGTATATTGATATCATAGAAACAAGAAAATAAAAAGACATGAGAGATATAAAAATATATGAAATTATATATTTATAACGTACAAAAAGCTCAAATATTTTACAAAAATTCAAATATAACGCATGTAAACAATCAAGAAAATATGAGATGTTTTTGTTTAAAAGTATAATTGTAAATCTTTAAGTCTGTTTTTTTATTGCGTTAGAGTCTGTTTATATTTATTATTATTTTTATAAAAGTAATTGTTTCACCAGCCATCCATTCCTATTTGATACGAGGAGGTTTTCTTCTGTCTTTACTATCTCACTAACCAATTAAAAGACTCTCTCTATTTTTTTTTTTAAATGTGTGGCAGCTATAATTCTGTTATTATATTGTTATAGATGTAAATCATCCATTAATTTTAATGGTGGCGTGATGTCGGGCGGCCATGGCCTTAGTCCTCGATCTATGTTTTTGTTTTACTATAATGCATTAATGCGTGCAAAAGCCTTTTGCATTATAAAAAATACTTTTAATGAATTTAATTTAATTTATATATTTAAATAATTAAAAGGAACATAATTATTATGTGAACAAAATTAAGCCGCATTGAGTCTCCATTATTTTTTTGATCTTTAGGTCTCAAAAGTTATCTACAGGCTTTGAGTTTGGGCCTTGGGCCAATTGGACATTGTCGTATTACCAGTTGAAGTATTGACGCGCATATATAAGACTTGCACGCTTCAAGACGTAAGCTAGCACTGGCAATTTGTATTATCTATTTTGTTTTTTTAATAAAGCTATCTGCATTATCTTAGCTTAGAAGCTACGCATAATAAACTTAACAAAAAAATGTGTCCATGAGCTGTGTGGCTAAAAATCTTTACCACTACTGCTTTTTATTTATTTATTTATTAAACATTATAAAAATATTATAAATTTTTTAAAACATTATAAAAATAACAAATGCAACCACAATTAATTAACAAAACTAAATACCAAAAAAGTCATCAATACCTAGTATAAAAAAGTTTGAGAATAAATTCATCAATATTAAATAATTTCATTTTTTATTTATTATATTCTACTTATTGTTTATATTAATAAAAAAAATTATAAAATTAAATAAATATATTATAATTCACCATAGAATTTAACTCTTCATTCTTAATATGAAGTTATATATTTTTACCTTCATAACGTATTAACGCATTAATTAAGGCTACATGGTTCAATTTTTTTTATTTTTAAAACTCATATCCTTATTTGTAGCTTTTTAATTTAAGTTGAGATTTTTAATTGAATTGGGTAAATCAATAGGACACTTTGAGTTTGGTTGAATTAATAATAAAAAAAAAATAGTTTCGGTATATCGGCCCGACGGACCAACTCGTCCTCGTGCTCGACCTGTTTTTTTAGTGGGTTAAAAATGACAGACCAACTTAGATAAATATGTTCAAATCTTCAGCAAAACCTGCTTGAAATAACGGGCAAAACAAGTTAATCTGATGGGTTCGATCATATTTACCATTCCTAATTCCACATGAACAAATACAATATTTCTCTTATTTTTAGTTGGACATAGATCATCTAATGCATGAATTGTGAAGATTGTTAAATAAAGAGAAAAATTTCATTCAAATATTAGATATTTTAGTTGACTACACCTAGTTAATTTAGTTAGTTAATAATAACTAGTTAGTTATTTAGCTAATTAGTTTAATCAACTAACTAATTTAACTAATTAGTAACTAAAATATCTAATGACAATTATTGGACAATAACATTTTGACCATACCCCACTCTATCAACTATTTGTTTGTGCAAGTTTATCATAAAATTGACATGCACTTTGAATTATTTATGGTTTTAGGCCCGATTAATTTTTAGCAAATTTTAATTTGAGTCATTTAATTATTTTTCTTTCGATTTCATCCTCGTCATTTGAAATTTGTTTGATTTTAGTTTTTCGTCTCACCAAGATCCTGTCTGATCATAATCAGTGATAGTGACATGTCCAACTAAAATATTAGAGATATAAAATTAGTTGCATGTTAGTTATAAGTTACTTACTCTACTTAAAAATTTGTTATTCTAATTTGAGTATATAAATTTCATCGTACTTATTATTGTTATTTTTTTCATTAATGATGTAAAAATTATTCTCTTACATGCTTTATCTTAATATTTGGTGTATTCTATTATTATATACTAAAATCAAAGGAATCTCAAATGGTGAGAATAAAATCCAAAAATAAAATAAAATTGAAAGGCTGAAATTAAAATTCACTTAAATAGCAAAGATTAAAACCATAAATAAATAAAATAAATAAATTAACATGCGCAGTTGCGAGATATCACGTAAAGCAATCGCATGAGTACACTACACTTATGATTTGGCTCGAGGTCCCATAGACATATACTAATTACATTATTAATATATAATATAAGTTGTAAATTACAAATATGGCGCTTCTAAGTGAATATAATTCAAAAGAGAGTGAATATTGTATCTCGTTATATATATATATATAGAGAGAGAGAGAGGGTGGTGGCTTTCCATGCAAGACACACATAAATAATATAATTAATTATGAGAATTACGGAGAAATTGAATTTGTATGGTTTGAGCCATCTCTTCATGACTGTGTTTCTCCATAACTTTTCGACATTCATGGTGCATCCAGCTATCACCGATGTCACAATGGCTGCACTTTGTCCTGGACAAGATGAATGCTCAATTGCTATCTACCTCACTGGTTTTCAACAAGCGGTAATTATTACTTCCATCAATATCAATTATACAAATAATACAATATATCTCTTCTCTTCACTCATTAATTTTATGCTTTATATATGATGTTTGTGTTTCTTGTTATATACTTCACTAAATTGCATGTGTTTGTATCATTTCTTAGATACTTTAAGAATTTGATATGATTTCCTTTATTATTTTTGAGAATCTGAACTTGTTTATTTACAATATATTTTTAACAATTACAATAAAAAATAAAGTTAGGAACAACTAACAAATAATATCTTTTATGAAGTTTTTTCTAATATTGTAGGAGGCATTTAATTACTGCAGTTTTAATTATTTTGGAAAAAACTTGAGAAGTGATACATTTTTCCAACGAGGGGTGCACAAAACACCACTTACATCCATTTTATTCATTTAATTTGATATTATAGTTAGATTAATAACAAAGGGAATGTGAGACAATTATTTTTAAGCAACTATATTTCATGTCATCTTAATTAAGTTGTCGTAGAATTGATAAATGACCATGAGTGGCGATGTTTGATATTTTACTTTATTTATTTATTTTGACCATAATTAATTTCACCTTTGTCCATTATTCATATGTAAAGATACAACTAAGGGTCTCGTTATATGGAGTTTTGTTTACAATTGATTTCATATGGAGATTGTTAGTGAAATTGATTTTTTATTCAATTCAATTATTGATGAAAGTATAAATAAAAATTCAGATATACATTTTACAATAAATATATAATAAGAAATGTTTTTCTAATTGAGTGTTAATTTTCATAATTAATAAAGCAAAGATATGAAATTATGATTTCATACAAAATAAAGCCTGTGATGTTTTTGAAAAAAATATTAAAATTTGATTACTTTTAGTAACAATTATAATATAAAATATCAAAAAATTTCTAAATTTTCTTTATCGTAATAAAACTAAGATATAATATTGTAATTTTATACAAAATCAAACCTCTGTGACCATTTGAAAAGAAAACCATTCTTTACAAATTAACTAACTTTTCAGAAGATGAAAAATTATATGATTATTATCAAAATAAATTATGTCAAAAATACATATTTAGTGTAAAAGTTGCCAATGATTCGTATATATCAAATACTATGAATTTTATAATTACTTCAATTGTGGTACCAAATTAGTGAAATTAATTAGCAATAATTATTTTATAGATTTGGTCCTAAAAAAATTAACCCCATTCATTGATGGAGGAAAATAAAAAGCAAACTTTATGAGTTATCACGTCCCTTTGCCTATTCAGGTAAGTTTGTCCCTACACAACCAAAGAAGTTTCCTTTTAGTTTGGTAGTCTTAATTTGGCTCTCATTTTCATTAACTTAAAACTGACTTGTGTTGGTCCACTACTTGGACGTTTTATGTGTGATTCATAGCTTTGCTTTTTCCTCGATTGTTCGTGGTTTTTCTATCTTTGTCGATTTTCTTGTCTTCTTATGTGGTCTCATGCGGTTTTATTTGGATGGACAACTCTTCTATGTCCTTTGTGCCAGCTAAAAATATTTCACATACAAGAGACAAAAGAGTACACAAACGGAAACTTCTTTGTTAGCAATAATAATATAGGACCTTTTAATACATTCGGTAAAAACTTACCTTCTATCTACCCAATAAATACTATCCGTAACACTTAACTAAAAAATGTTATAAAGTTGCACATCATATTTTACAAAATTCTTTCGTGAGATTTAAACAATAAAACCTGACATTTAAATTGAGTTTGTCTAAACATATTTGTATTACACATTTATATTATAGTAAAATGGAATTTGAGTTTAATGAAAAAATATTTATTATTTATTATTATAATAAAGAGTAAATTGGGTAATTCTTGGAGTTTTTGAGAGGGAGAGTGTAGAGTATAATTTGTGGGGTTGCTTCCTGTTGCTAGTTTCTGGTCAAGGTGGATTGTTTAAATTGAGCTACTTACTATTGGAAATTTTACTGTGTAGCTATGTAGTAGTTACACCGATATGCCTATATCCCACAATATTTTAAAATGTCAATTTTATTTTTAAATTTTTTTATTATTTTATTAACTCGAATTTATCTTTCTTTTTTTTTACTGTTGGAACTTCAAAGATTTTCGGTAAAAAAAATTCAAGTTTGTATGTAAAAGATGTTTGAAAATTTTTTTATAAGATTTTCGGTACAAAAGATTTAACTGAATTTCTTTTTAATTTAAAAAATTTTTTCGGTATAAAAAGTTAAAAATGTATACCACTGAAAAAAAAATTTCATAAGTTTTTCGGTAACAGAAAAACTTGTGAAAAAAGAATAAAAAAATATAAATTAAAAAAAATTTTGTCAAGTTTTTCGTGTTTCGGAAATATTGAAAAAAAATTTCAATAGTTTTGAAAAACTTCAAATAAGTTTTTTATATCGAAAATTTTAAAAATAAATTTTCTGGGAAACAGGTCTGAAATTTGAAAAAAAAAAGTAAAATAAAAAAATTAATATTCACTTATGTACCGAAAAACTAAAATAATACGGTGATAAAAAATAAAAATATTTAATATTTATTTGAAGGTAAAAATTGAAAAGTTTTAATATTTATTTAAAGACAAATATATCAATTCATTACATTTGTGGAGGTAGAAGTATAATTTGATAATACAACTTAAAATTTCTCTTATTATTAGAAAAAAAAAATACTGAACTACTTATTAGATCTAGTGTCCAACTTGCATATCAGGCCCATGGAAATATCAAGATGTAAAGGTGTTTTCTTCTTTCTTCTCCATGTGCTCGAATAACATAGATCGATCAATTTAAATAAAATATATTTTTAAATTAATCAATCCAAATAAAAATTGACGTCTTTTAAAAAAATGTGGAATGAGAGAAGAACTCACAATTATAAAGAGAGTCCTATTAAACATAAATGTGAACAACCAGAAGCACAAAGAAAGTGACTACTCTGCCCACTCTACAAACCTAACCTCAAGCGAACAAGATAAAATTTACTATATATCATAAATGGAGAATTTTGACCCAAAAAATCATATGCGGAGAAGAAATAATTAGACAAAAAGAAGACATGTAGTAGTATTCTTTTTTTTTTTTTATCTTGTTGATACTTTAATTAATAATTTAAAATTACAGTATCAATTATTATTTTAACATGGGATATATAATTACGATTCAATAAATGTTACTAATATATTCTCCTCCCTTGACAAACTAAATACTAATATTTATTTATAAAATAAAACATGTATTCACTCGCACATTAGTCACTCTATCGGTCTATTTCACCTCATGTGAGATCCCTCTTGATTTTTTAATTATTTAAAGAGTTTAATTTTATTATATACATTAATATTGAAAGTGGTATTTTTAGTGTGGGTGAATAAATACGTGAATTGTGCAGATAATAGGAGTGGGAACGCTTGTGATGATGCCCCTCTTGGGTAATCTCTCGGATAAGTATGGGAGGAAGGCCATTATGACGGTCCCTATGAGCCTTATGATTATCCCCTTAGGTACTTTTAATTGAATTGTGGTAAAAAGAATAATTGAATGCACCCTCACATATTGTGTCTGAGTTACTAATGAAATGCAAATTTACTAAGGAATGAAATGATTTGATACAGGCATATTAGCTTACAGCAGGACGAAAACATTTTTCTACATCTACTACGTATTTAAGATACTCATTAACATGATTTGCGATGGTTGCGTTCCTTGCCTAGCTCTAGCTTACGTCGTAAGTCAAATCAAACTCCACAACTATCTAATTTTATATACTATACTATACTATAATATTTCTCATTTCAATCACTTTTTATTATAGGCAGATAACGTTCCAGAAGGTAGACGAAGCTCTGCTTTTGGAATTCTTTCAGGAATAGGATCCTCTGCTTTCGTCTGTGGGACCCTAGCAGCTCGTTTTCTATCCACTGCTCAAACTTTTCAGGTGCTTCTTTCTCTATCTAATTACCACTAATTCCTAATTCATTTCTTTTTAATCAATTGTGTTTTTCTCTTTTCAATAATAAGGTTTCCACTTTTGTTGCGGTGATCGGAGCAGTGTATATGCAAATTTTTCTTCGGGATTCAGTCATCGATGGAAATCATCGCCTCTGTACACCAATCATTTCAGAGGCAAAATCGAAAAGCAATATGCAATTGTTGAATGCGTTGCGTTCTTTGCAAGATCTAACTTCATTCCTCAATAGTAGGTGTGGAATTAATTTTATTTGCATGCTTTGCACTAATGCATTGTAAATTGGAATAAGTATTTAAAGAAAGAAACAATAGAATTTACCGCCAAATGATACTTTTTATTAGAACTTCATTTTAGCTATTGAGTTTTTTTTTTTTTTTTTTGGCCAAGTAGATTGCTCTATAGACTAGACTCACACACCTTAAGTGTGGAAAAGTGGAGAACTCGAGTTTGAGCTCAGACCCCTACATATTAATGTCATTACAGCTATCAACTGAGTTGTACTTATAGGACAACTATTGAGGGTTTTGGAGGATTTAATTTATATTTTGGGGTATAAACATTATAAATGATCATATAATATTTTAATCACAATTTATTTTTAGAAACATGGATTTCTTAATTTAGAAAAGAAAAATAAGTCATTCCCTCCAAAATACTCCATTCAAACTTACTCTTTAATAAAGGTTTAAAGGTGGACCCTTGAGGTTACCTTGGCATAACAAGTTAATCCAATTTTTTGTTTGTATTTGGAAAACTTAACATTATTGCAAATTGATAGAAACACAGATAGAAACACAAATAAAACCTGTTGTAGCAAGTTGATTTGATGAGGTCCACCATTGACCAGGACCATATTAGAGGCCTGTACATTGTTACTATGAAATGAAGTTCATCTAACTATGCAACAAAAAATTGTGTAATTAATAACTAGTTTTCCCAAATTACATGTTATATGCTTTGACATCAGACCTCTTCTATATATTTACTATCATGAAGGTAAATGTATGAAGTTGTATAATAAGTATTGCTGTCTTGCCGATTTGATGTTTGTAGAACAATTATCACATCTTTATGAATGAATATTTTAGTTATGTATGCCATGATAATTGTACATGTATACTTCAATTTGCAGCTTGACTATAACCCAAGCAGCAATTGTTGCATTCTTCAGCAACCTTGCAGATGTTGGCCTTCACGGTTCAATGATGGTATTTTCTGATTTTCTCCCTTATTCTTTGAAGTTTGGTAACATGTTTGAGTTTTATCATAAAGTTAAGATATCATATATTTTATTACCTCGATTTATTTTGATTTTTGAGCTTTAGTGTTGGTAAATGATTATGCATTTTTATGTTGTTGTTGGAGCATAAAGTGATGCTTATTCATATTATTTGGGTTATCATCATTGATTCATGATAATAACCCAACTTCCCTGTTCAACCCAATTTATCCAATATCTAAGCATATTGTATTTATGTATCTTCAACCATTCAACCATTAGATCTCTCTTGGCTGTTTATAGCCATATTGTGCTATAAACTTCTCAATATCTTTAACTAACAATTTACCATTGTTCAATTTCTTATGTCTCTTACCTTTTTGCAATGTGGAGGATCCATGTCCTTATGAAATGTGTTATTATATTTAATCTTTTACAAGTTCATGATAAAACTGTTTTTACATGATTAGAACTATCAATTCAAATTTAGTCTGCGATAACCCTTTATTCTTTTTGCGCAGTATTACTTAAAGGCTCGGTTTCATTTTGATAAGAATCATTTTGCTGACTTAATGGTCATTTCTGGTATTGCAGGGACTGTGTCACAGGTAATTTTTGCAAGGCTTTTTTAGTTGTCAAGTGCCATCTGTATTTAGTTTGCCTTTTGTCCTGTCAAATATTTAGTTTCTTTGATTTTATGGTAAATATAAATATTGAACATTGATGATCACAGCTTCTTCTCATGCCTATTTTTGCCCCTACTTTGGGTGAGGCAAGGCTTCTTTCGATTGGACTATTTTTTCACTGTGTACATGTAAGCGTTTTGCCTTTTGTGAAATTATTAGAAAATACACACTTAAAGTTCTAATTTAGTAATATTAAATGGAATGCAGATGTTCCTTTACAGCATAGCATGGTCCTCCTGGGTATGTCTTTTGCTACTCTATTGCTAGTTACGAGTTTATCTCTGTTAAGTATTGTTTATATGTAGTAAATTATAAGTGAAACCTGCATAGTTTATTTGATTATTTTTGCCTATGTATGTTTCTAGTGTCCCTTTTCACTCGTGTCTTCTCTTTTTTTGTTGTATTAACTGCTAAGGTGTACATGCTGACAGGTCCCTTATGCTGCTGCAATGTTCTCAATTTTGTTTGTTTTTTCTCAGCCATGTGTGAGTTTCTTTCCTCATTTTTTTATTATCCTTTAAATAGATTTTCCCCTTTGACCAACAATCAGTTATTTGTTCAAAACATAATTGAGTAATTTACTTTTGCATTTTTGTAGATACGAAGTATTGTGTCTAAACAAGTTGATCCCCATGAACAGGTATCATTTTTATTTTAAATTTTGGCACGAAAAGATATTTCATATAATAAAAGAAAGTCCTAAACATCAAGGCATATCATGTTAATAGTACTGGACACCGTAAAGTGGTAATATTTTGGATGTTGTAGAGGTAGGTTAATTCAAGCATTATTTTGGAGAAGATACTAAGCAAATATAGAATTGGAAAAATATTCATTAGAGAGAAAGTTAGGATAATGTCTATTTTGGAAAAAGATATTATAATCTTGTCTTAGGAGATTTGCGCATACATGGAGAAGACATGTAAAAGTCCCAATAATGATAGTAGATTGAATAATGGATAGTAGTGGATACTGTAATATAGAGTTAAAATGAGATTAAGACAAACTATTGGTCAAATCATTCAAGAGGATTTAAATTAAACAGTTTATCTATAAACATGATTTACAATAAGACATTTGGAAGTGAATTGATCTATATAGCCGATTGCACCTAGCAAGAAAACATTACTATTGCTGTTGTAAGGTTTCACAATATGAAGGGATGGGTGCTAGTTACAAATCTAAAAATTTACTTAATCTGCAGAATTATAAATGTTAGTTATGTTGATTATAATCTATATAACTAATAAACAGTTGGTGTTAAAATAAGCAATTGGCAATTCATAGTAATAACACCTCAAAAGAAGTTGCAAGTCATTTTAGCTAATCACTGAATAATTAATATTATTAGTAAGACTTTGTTTTGATTGGCTTACTTATTTTCGGGGTCAGTGATTATTTAAAGTCATACATGTCTTATGCTTTTGGGCAGTTCTGTTTTCATGGACTGAATACACATTAATGTTTTATGAGGTATGAGAAAGGTTTTACTAACTGCTGCTTTAGCTTATAACACATGTAGCTTTTAATGTGGGATCCGAACTTGTGCACTAACATTCTTGTGCAATTTGCTTGTAGTACCTGCTGAATTAGTATGAAACTTGAGTTATCTTGTCCAGGTAGAAGGTGTCAATTTAAATAGAGAAATTGTTAAAAGTTATGAAATGCAGTGAATGATATTTAAAGAGTACCGTACAATTTAAAAAAAGATAGCCCATCGATTATTCAAGAGGAATGACTGCAATTTCATCATCAATCAGTTTCTTATTTTTGGCATGCCAATCAAATTCAAATGGCACCCAAAAACACACTAAGAGGAAAACATGATTAAAGTTTAGTCAACTTCTAATGGATGCAAAATAGCTTAGTTTTGCACGATTGATTGCTCTTTAGTCCCTTTTTTTATTCTTGTTAGACTGCTTAGAATCTATTCAGTTAAATTATTTTTCTCACTTGTCTTCTACTTTCAGGGAAGGGCTCAGGGTTGCATCTCAGGCATATGTTCAATTGCACAAATTGTTTCTCCCTTGGTTTTCTCTCCATTAACGGGTGCGTGAAAAGTCATTATGTCCCGTTAGATTCATACTTCCACTGAAAATTATTAACAAACACTTATTCTCAATTTTCAGCTCTCTTTCTATCTGAAAAAGCACCTTTTGACTTTCCTGGCTTCAGTATAATGTGTATTGGAATTGCTTCGGTAAGAACTTACTTTAATCGAACTTCTCCATTCTCTATACCTGTTTTTTTTTTTAATATATTGTTGATTTTTTTGTCCATATTTGTACAGTTCTCTCTTGTGATCTAAATGAATTACCTCGGTATACATCGATAGTAATAGTCTGTATCTGATGGTGCTTAAACTGGGGCAATACGCTCACAGAATACAGGAACTCAACTTGAAAGTAACTTCATTGTATATTGACATGGACACTTCAAAACGGTATCCACCTCAGCCACATATCCATGTCAAATACTTCGAATATTATGATGTTGGATTTTTGTAATCTTCCAACAAAATCCAAAACCAGACCTTAGATATCGTGTTAATAGATAAATTGCAATATAAACCTCAGTGCTCTCTTTGTTTATACTTGTTCATACAATACAATCCTGGATCTAACTCGTTGGTGTGCTTTTTTTAATACAAGCTAATTGGCTCTGTATCACAAAGCTGTTGGTTTTACTCTGCATAGTCTTATAACATTGAAGCATGTTTTGGTTCCATTTGCTTTATTTTCATGTGTTTCTATATCTATACCTTTATTTTTTTAAAATTTTTTCATATGGCAATTTATATGGTCGAGTTTTGATTGCAGATGGTATCTTTTGTTCAAAGTATGATGCTTAGAGTGGTTCCTCCCATTTTGAGTTAGATGGACATAGTTGATCGGACCCCTAATCTAAAAGATAGTGAATACTGAATACTGCTCAAAGTGGAGCCCTTCTTTCTCTATGTAGGAGCTTTGTCCTGAGGAAGCAAGATGTTGAATAAGCATATTCCTAGAAGTAAATATTTGATAACCTTTTCTAGTACGTACTAGTAGACATCATATTTACTTATTCACTAAAAAAATAGTAGACATCATGTTTACTTGTAATTTGTATTGTCTTTTAGATCCAAAGACACAGGTAAATTTTGATTTTTGCTGTCATTCATATTTTTCTTTGTCTAAACAATTTGGAGGCAGTTATCAGATGTGCAAGCCGTGTATGTATGTAATTACTTATTACTTAAATGTCAATGAAATCCATGGAATACTATATAGTATTAATTATTACTAGTTGATATTTTCTTTTTGATAACCTTATATGGATCTCTCTTGAGATTTACTTTTTCATTTTTTAATAGGATTCTCTTTAAATTTTTATATTATTAATTTATTTTATCAAAATGTCTAATTATTTTATCTATTTTATAACACAATGAATATTAAAGACTATGTATTGGAAAGGTAAATTATTTCTCTCTTATTAAAAAAATAATATCAATTATTAATAATTTTATTTTTATTAAGTATCTTAATTGTCGATGTTATATTTAGGGATGGAGTTGTATTATGCTTAGAGATGACAATTTGATTGGTGCAGATTTTTCTTGAAATTCTATGTTTGGGTGCCAAGAAGGAGTGTTGATATCTACATCGGTTTTATATTATTTTTTAATTTTATATATGCATATATTTATTTATTTTTATTTAATATTTTAAATATTATAATTTAAATCAATTCTCAATTGAAAATTTAATTAATATTTCATTAATTTTTAATAATTATATTAATTATAATAAATATAGTTTTAAATTTTATTATTTTAAATAATGGGATGAGGACAACTGCAAATTGAAAAAATTGACTCCTTTGTAAACGAAAATTTAATATTCAAATTAGATACAGTTTGAGATAGGAGCGAGTTTTTTGTGCGAAGTTGGAGCGGTAAAATCCACCTCCACCTATTTAACTTTCATACATAACTAAGTGATTTAGTTATTATTTAAAATTTGGGAAAAAAATATCCAAACTCATTAGCTAGCAACATGCTTAAATATCATATTAATTTTTTTTAATTGAAAAATTCTTAAAGCATTTTATTTATAATAATATTTTAGATACAAATAAAAATATTTATGAAGATGTGGAAACTAACAAAAAAATGTGACCGTTTTGGCAAGGTGATGAAATGTCTCGTTAGTTTGTCTTTTAATGAATTTAACATAAGAGTTTTTAACTGAGTAAAGAAATCCCTAACAATCTTCGATTACAAACTAAATTCCGTGCATCTCTCTTTGAACTATGGAAATGCGCCCAATCCAAAAGAAGTGATGTCGCTTCTCCGATGTCAACCGACACCAAGGGAGAAAACCAAAGTGTTTTTGCTATCACAAAAGCACCTTCGGCATCTCAAATACAAATACTAATACAGGACTCAATGAGAGAAGGATGCATCCACGTTGCATTTGTATCATCTCTGGCTGGAACCTACCACGACATGCTGCTGCCAGCAGAGCTGCCTGCGCCATATCCCATGCCAAGATATATTTATAAATTGTTTGCATCTCAAGACTATTATATTATAGATCAAAATTACAGAATTAAATTAGAAATCAAAAGTCTGCCAATGCCATTTTATCTAATTTCAAACAATAAAAAAATGAAACTATAATAATAGACACACACGTAGTATTAATATAAGTCTATGTTAAAAATAACAAATATCAAATTAAAGTAAAAATAATCTAAAATAATAACAAGTATTTTAATTTTTTTTAGGGAAAGTATTTTAAAGTATTAATGAATAAATAAAATGTCCAAAGTTAATAAGTTTTTAAGAGACTTTTTACTTTGAGATCTATCATCCATAACTCAAATATAAAAAGCCAACAAAAGCGTTAAGTTGAAACTTTTGAGATAAAAAAAGTTGGAAAAAGAGGTCTAATAACCTATTTTAATTAATTAATGTTAAGAACATACTAATTAATTTTTAAATATTAAATTCAAATAACTAATAAAGACAATGAAAAAAAATACTATACTTTCTAAAATCTTAAATATTAAAAAATAAAATAAAATATTTTAATATTTATTTTTATTTATTTTATTTTCTCTTATATTTAAAATTAAAAGGAGTAAGCTCTAGTCCAAAAAAAATATTTGACCTCCAAGTTAACCTCAAATTAATAGTCCCATCCTTTAGAACCTATGTTAATTAAATAAAGTTGTAAAATATAATTTTAATTTATTCTTTTATATATAATTTTAATCTTTTATTTTTTATTTAATATTTATTTTATTCATTTATTTATTTTTTATTCGTTTTTGTCTTCATCTTCTATGTAAAATTTGTTTTAATCTTAGATAAAACAACAAATTTGTATAGTTTTATGATATATAACTATTATGATTAATAAATAAATAAAAATAAAAAATTCAAATGAATTAAACAAAATATATATATATAAAGAGGGATATTGAGAGAACAGTTCCCATTCCCGCTACCTACCGGTGCTTATAATTATTAAGTTCAAAATTAGACGGTAATTTGTACCCAAATAAAAAAAAAGAAAACGAGACGCTAATACTGCAACCTTTTTATCTCCCGCTACCTCAACCTCTTATATTTTTCTGCAATCCATTAATCACATTATTATTTCTATTTTTATATCATTTCATTTTTTTTCTCCCATACCGGATTACAGCAGAAACGCCATTCCATTTCTCCGTAGGAGAAATCATCATAACAATGCTGTAGTCTTTAGTCCTCCGTAACGGCAATCCGTGATAGTGAGCGTTTCTTCATTATTCAACAACAACGCTCCCTATCACATTTCTTCTCTAAATTTCTCATTCACAAATAACAACAACAACAACAACAATGACTCTTAAATCAGAAACTACCGTCATTTACCTTCACGGTAACCTACATTTAAAAATCGTTGAAGCTCGTTTTCTACCTAACATGGACATGTTCTCCGAGCGTTTTCGAAGATTCTTCTCCGCTCTTAACGCATGTAGCGCTTCAATTGGTGGTAAAGGCAAAGACCATCAGCCACGTCTTCATCACCATAAGATAATCACAAGCGATCCATACGTCACCGTTTGTCTCGCCAGTGCGACCGTGGCACGCACGCGCGTTATTTCCAATTCGCAATCACCTAAATGGGAAGAATGTTTCAAAATCCCTCTCGCTCATCCTGTTTCACAAGTTGAATTCTACGTGAAAGATAATGACATGTTTGGCGCCGATTTAATCGGAATCGCAACCGTTTCTGCTAAGAGAATCTTATCAGGTGAAGATATATGCGATTGGTTTCCGATTGTAGGTTCGTGCGGTAAACCTCCAAAACCTGATTGCGCCGTTCGTCTTGAAATGAAATTCACGAGATGTGATGATAGTCCTCTGTTTCGCTCCGGTTTAGCGCCCGAACCTGATCGGTTCGTGGTTCAGGATTCGTATTTTCCGGTTCGGCGTGGAGGAGCGGTGACACTGTATCAAGACGCGCATGTTCCGGATTCAATGTTACCGGGGATTAAATTGGATGATGGCGTTGAGTTTCAACATGGGAAGTGTTGGGAAGATATTTGTCATGCGATATTGGAAGCGCATCATATGGTGTATATTGTTGGTTGGTCAATCTACCATAAGGTGAAGCTTGTTAGAGAACCAACCAAATCCTTACCTAGTGGTGGAAATTTGAATTTGGGAGAATTACTCAAGTACAAATCACAAGAAGGTTTGAGAGTTTTAATGTTGGTTTGGGATGATAAAACTTCGCACAACAAATTTTTCATTAAGACGGTACTTTTTATTTTTTATTTTTTTGTATTCCTACTGATTATTTTAATTTAGGTGAAAATGATAGATTCATTAGGTTTTTTCAATAATTTTTATGTTGGTTTTCATGAATTTCTGCTCATGATTCTAGAATTGAAAGGAGGATGGTATGTATTTGAGTGGTTTGATAATAAAGGAAAATAAACGTCGTTATCCTCACTTTTTCCTTTTTCCAAAAAGGGAAAAAACTTTTATGGTCACTATCAGCCCTGTTTGGCTAAACCACTTAAGAGTTTATAACATAAACAATGATGTTTAAGTTATTTTTATAACATAAGGTAAAATATAGACTAATTGTTTTATATAAACTTGTTTTGATAAGCTATTCTAAATAATTTATGAAAATTAGCGGAAAATAGTTTAGAGACATATCTTAAGTTGGTTTCATAAACTTTCTCAAAAAGAGTTACAAGTGCTTATGCCGGTAGATAAATTTATATAAGTTAATTTAAACAAGCCCAAAAGTGATTGATTACTTAAATCCTATTACCATATCTGTACCTTATAGGAAGGGTTTGATAATCTTCCTTACTTCTTTAAAACTGAAGTTCAGTATTTAAATTGGATTATACTGCATTCTGGTTCTTCAATCTAAATTTAAATACCTGGTGACAGATGCTTTCATTCGTGTTAACAAGTCGGCACTCGGCTGTTGCCACCTTTATTTTACATTTTTTTTTATTACTGTTAATGAGTTTTATACATACTTTGAACAGAGATACTGGTTTGACTGTTTGGGCATTTTTACTTTGTTTGGCATACTTCCAAGTTTCATTTGCTGTTTGTTGAGTTTTCCCAGAACCTGACGATTGAATAATTTGGTTGCAGAATGGAATAATGCAAACTCATGATGAAGAAACTAAAAAGTTTTTCAAACATTCTTCAGTCACATGTGTGTTGTCGCCTCGATATGCCAGCAGTAAGCTTAGCATTTTCAAGCAGCAGGCATGCTTTATGCTATGGTTTAGTAGCTTTCCTAGACTTTTTATGTTTCAGTTACAAAGTTCTGCATACTTTATCATTCTTTCCAT
This sequence comes from Cicer cuneatum, assembly GCA_037974295.1. NCBI lineage: Eukaryota > Viridiplantae > Streptophyta > Magnoliopsida > Fabales > Fabaceae > Cicer > Cicer cuneatum. The sequence goes on from JBBPBO010000004.1 coordinate 78,805,889, forward strand.
CCTTTCATAATATTATCACTCTAGTTTTAATATATTTACAGCCATACAGGATGGATTGGATACTCTCATATGAGATTTTCACACGCAAAAACAAATTTTTCATGTCACGAGATCATGTTAAAATCAAACATGAGAGAGGGGGGTGGGGGTGGTCTATTCCAATGCACAGGATAAACTTCTTGAATCTTCGCATTAATATTGCTAAAATATATAAAAATATCTCATGATATATGGATTAAGTCTTAGTACTAGTTTTTTTTTTATCTTTCATTATATAATTTTTTTTCAATGTATTTAATTAGAATACAGTAAACCAATATGGTGTAGCTCCCGTGAGAGATACTCTAGTTTAGAAAAGAATACACCATCTTTTATTGATATAAGTACAGCTTAATGCTTGATCTTTTTTATCACAGCATATCACATTAAATGATATGAGAATATTACCATCTCTTTTATCCATGCATTCCTCTTTCTTTGCCTCAATCCTTATAATGTCAACGGACTGATACTAGATTGGTTGCCATCCTTTACTTTTGTATGGCCTAATAGTTATAAAACAAAAAAAGGAATGTGCAATCAATAGTTGTCTTTTTTGTGAATCCCAACATGAATTTTTGAAAAAAAAGATATTGTTTTATTTTTAAAAAAATTGGAAGATTTGTTGACTATATTAGGTTGCACCAAACTTCAGGTTGTTGGAACGCTTTTTACACACCATCAGAAATGTGTGATCGTTGATACTCAAGCACATGGCAACAATCGGAAGATAACTGCATTTATAGGTGGTCTAGATCTTTGTGATGGCCGGTATGATACACCCGAGCATAGAATTTTCCATGATCTTGACACTGTTTATAAGGATGATTATCATAATCCCACATTTCCGGTAAGTTAATAATTTCTAACAATACTTATTCAGATTAACATTCCAAATGGCATTATAATGACCTATTCTTAATTAACATGACATGTCCAGTTTCTGTTTCCTTCCCTAACGAGTGAAAAAATCCTCGTTGTTTAGAAGCTGGTAATATTTATTGGTCTGAAGTCTTAATATGCATATACCGACATTGTTTTATCATGTAATTGTTAACATGTTAAATTAGAGTAAGAAAACTTTCATGATACCACCCTTTCAATCAATCAGCATTCAGCAAGTTTGACATGGTAGAATTCCAGCAGTGTAATTGACAGTACTTCACATCTTCTAAATGAAAGAACTCAAGAAACCAAGTTTCCGAGAAAATGAATATGACTACATTAATTGAATCTGATAGAACACTACAAATTAAGATGAATGAGGGCCCAAAGAGTGGGCCCCACTCACCCAAGTCACACATCTCACACACATTTAGTTTCTAGAATGATGAATGGAGAGAATAAAAGCTAGTTAATAACGTCTCTTATTCTACTGATATTCCATTAAAGGAATGAGGGAAGGAGAAGTGGGAAAGACATTTAGTTTCAAAAAGGATGAATGAAGGGAATAAAAGAAAATTAATAACGTCTCTTATTTTATGTTATAAGAATGAGGGAATAGGAAGAGGGGAAGGTATTCAGAAAATATTTTAAAAAATAAATAGAGGAATTCTTTATGTGGTTAGGAGCAATTTTGTTCTGGTTTAAGAGTTCTTAGAACTCTGGTTTAGTTTTTCTTTCGGCATCATTTCCTAATCTCATCATTGTAAGAGATACTACTCTGAATTTTAAGAAATAATATACTTTTTTCTTCCATTAAAATTCTGAGTTCTATCAGAATATTTAGGAAATGATTACAAGACTAAACTGAATACACGAGTTAGATATTTTAACCCACGATAAGAGATTAGTGAGTACTTAACTAACTCAACTAATCCCAAACTAACTTAGCAGTCGGTAACTACAATAGCTTAGGTGAAGCTTTCGATATACTCGATACATATACTCTGATACTTCATAAACATAAATTGCCAAGGTTTTGTTTGATACTGAGATTGAGATTGCCAGGCCACTCTTACCAAGTGAAATTTCTTTTTATCCTGCATTTTAATAATAGGCCGGAACCAAGGGTCCAAGGCAACCATGGCACGATTTACATTGCAAAATTGAAGGGCCCGCTGCATATGATATACTCACTAATTTTGAGCAGCGCTGGAGGAGAGCCACCAAATGGTCTGAGTTAGGTCAAAAACTCAAAAGAGTGTCTCACTGGGTCGATGATTCTTTGATTAAGTTAGACCGTATCTCTTGGATTCTCAGTCCTTCCGAATCACTTCCACATGATGATCCTGAATTATGGGTTTCAAAGGAAGATGACCCTGAAAATTGGCACGTTCAGGTTACCAATTCACTGTCTTTAAAGTTTAGTTTCTATTTAATTTATATTTTTTTAATAGATAATTTGATTTCTTTATTTTTGTTTTTCACAGGTTTTTCGATCCATTGATTCGGGCTCTTTGAAAGGATTTCCTAAGGATGTGCATGAAGCCAAGGCTCAGGTGATTTAATCTGTTATAAGATGAACTTATCCATCAAAGAGCTGATCTATGGCTATATATTATAGAGCCTTTGGTATTAGTTGTCTCACTAATTAATTTTTTTATTAATCACTCATTGCAGAATCTTATTTGTGCTAAAAATTTGGTCATAGACAAGAGTATTCAAACAGCGTACATACACGCTATCAGATCTGCTCAGCATTTTATTTATATCGAGAATCAATACTTCATTGGATCATCCTTTGCTTGGCCATCTTACAAAGAAGCAGGTTTTGGCAAAATATTGATATTTACTCATGTAACTGGTTGCATTTGCTTACAATTGTGATTGCTCATAATTAGCACATGACATATTTTTTGTTACTTTTAGCTTAAGAATATTTCAGAATATTGTAGTTTGCAAAACCATGCTCGTGCTCTTTTGCTTACATAGTATAATTGAGCAACTTCGTATTACCATGATGAATTATAAGCTAAGTTCTGTTATTGTGTGACTAAACTATATATAACTTGAAATATTCATTTGTTATCGTTGTTTTTCCTTAAAACCTGCCCAAGCCATTCTCTTTTGCTCAGTGTGTTTGAGCAACTACCTAATACTGATGATGAATGGCAAACAGACTCAAAATAGTTATAAGCTGTATATTGTGATTGTATAGCCAATATATCTATATGACTTGAAATATCCTTTTTTTTAATCTTTGTTTTACCTTAAAGGATGTCTAGTGGGGTAAGGTATAAACTGGTACCAAATGAGAATTTATTTGTAGAAACTGACTTTGTTGATGGTAGAATAAGATTACTACAAAAACAGAATCACTTACACTACAGAGAATGTGGAATTTACACATTTAGGCTGGTTACAATTGGTTCCCTACCAAGAATTAGAGAGGCTTGTTGCAAGGAATTGCTATCCAAGAAAGTTGAGAGTCTTGGGGCCTGTTTGAATAGTGTTTTCTATATTTAAATACTATAGAAGAAGAAAACCTGTTTGATGATTTTTTTTCAAAATTCTTTAGCAAAATTGTCTCCTGTTTTATTATTTTAAAAACCAAAATGGCTTATGAATGTTTTTGTTTGTAGTTTTCTCATTCTTTTAGTCAAAAATCAAAAACAAGAAAACAGGAGAACTCACTTTTCATTAATGGCATATATGTAAATAAGTGGAAAAAATTAGCCCAGAATAAAACAGAATTGTGAAGTTACACATGTATACATGTTTTTTTTAGAAATATTGCCAAACAATTTTTTTTTATTTTTCTCATTTATAAAACAGTTTTTAAATATAGAATTATCAAACAGATTTTTTTTTTAATTTTGTTCTCAAAATGTAGTTTTTAAATATTGATTTATAAAATAGTTTTCAAGAACCAAAATTTAAAACACAACCAAACAAGCCCTTGGTCTCCTCCCCCTTCCAAGAATTAGACAGTTTGGTCTCTCCCTCCCATAACCACTCAATAACTATCCAATAATCATTTTCTCCATTCCTTTATTTATTTCTAACAATAGACAACATAACTGGCAATTAGTAAAAACATAACTGCAATATTTAATTTCTTCCCTCTTCTCTTATATTGATCTCAATTAAGAGGTCTAACATATTGTTGATATTATTTAGTAGTATCTCGTTAAAACATTTTCTGCTAATTCTAATAATCCATTCTATGATCAGGTGCTGATAACTTAATTCCTATCGAGTTAGCACTGAAGATTGTCAGTAAGATCCGGTCCAATGAGAGATTTACAGTTTACATTGTCATTCCAATGTGGCCTGAAGGTGTCCCTTCTTCTGGCGCTGTGCAAGAGATTCTCTATTTTCAGGTAAGATAGTGCAAAAAGTTTGGCTACCATAGCATATAAAATTTTCATATAGTAGATAACTGGTACGACAGTCAATTGTTATTGTTATGCTTATTAAAGAGGAACTCACATTCTCAGGGACAAACTATGGAAATGATGTATGAACTCATAGCTCGGGAGTTAAAACGTCATAACATTGAAAATAAGAATCCACAAGATTACCTCAACTTTTACTGTCTCGGTAACCGAGAGAAGTTTGCAACTGAAGTTTCAACTACAAATAATTCACATTCGGATAATGGCGACACGGTAATTGTTCAAAATTTTATAGAACTTAATAGTTATATTTAGTCTAATTAGTTAACATTGAACTGTTGGATCACTAAATTAAAATTTCAATTAATTACTGTTTCATTTATTATAGAACTTGCTTGCTTATATGTTTTATGGAGTTCAAATTTCAAATAGTTACTCTGTTTCATCTATTATAGAACTTGCTTGTTACATTCCTCTAGAGTACTACTGGATTGTGAATGTGAAGTATATGACCAACCAATCTACTTGCTGGTAGATATGCATTTCAGGGTTGGTATTCATTCTTATTTTGATAGCATTAGGCTAATATTTTCCTGCAATAATCATCAGGTCTCAGCTTCACAAAAGTTCCAACGATTTATGATTTATGTACATGCCAAGGGAATGGTTGTGGATGATGAATATGTGATGGTTGGGTCTGCCAATATCAACCAACGATCTTTGGCTGGATCAAGAGATACCGAGATAGCAATGGGTGCTTATCAACCCCGTCATACATGGAGTAAGAAAAAGGGACATCCACATGGCCAGGTTTGTACAATAAAGCTCACTAAATATAGTACTACAAACCTATCTACAGTTATGATTCCATCTTTCTTGGCGAGGGTGGACCCTTTCCATTTCTTGGCGAGCACAAGAATCCTCCCCATTTTTTAAAAGAAATGCATGAGTCCATTACTTGAGTTTTTGGCGTATAAAGATTTGTATTTATAGAAATGGTGACACATTGTGAATAATTGGACATTTATACATTCAAAATATTTGTAATGGAGCCCTCCATTTCTTTTGAGAAATGGAAAGGATCCCTACCCCTTTCTAGGCACGTAATTCTCCAGATATCACTTTCACAAGGACTTATGTAATTGAAATAATTGCAGGTATATGGATATAGAATGTCCTTGTGGGCAGAGCACTTAGGGACCATACATGATTGCTTCAATGAGCCTGAAAGTTTGGAATGCGTGAAGAGCGTGAACAAGATTGCCGAAGACAACTGGAAGAAGTTTACATCTGATGATTTTACTACATTGCAAGGGCACCTTTTGAAATATCCCATCAAAGTGAACGCAAATGGGAAAGTAAGCTCTTTACCTGGATTTGAATCTTTCCCGGATGTCGGAGGCAAGGTGCTTGGTTCCCGTTCTACCCTTCCTGATGCTCTAACTACATAGACATAACTTAATTTCAAGGTTAAATAAGTACCCATTCTAACAAATAAGGGGGAGAATTGGATCACAGGACGTGATGGGCGAAAATTTAATGGCTCCTTGCCCTGAATTCTTTTTTAACCATCTACAGTATAGTATGCAATAGGCTGCTTATACCACAGCCACACTGTATATTTTGTATTTGATTGTGCGCATAGAGTTGGGGGCTCCGAGTGTGTAATAGTAAACCATCATTTCTTAGCCCCCCACACAACGATTTCGTTCATAATTGTTCCAATGAGAACTTCACACTTACCAGGTAAAAAGTTTGTTTCAAATTTTATATTTTAGAGTATTATCTTTACTTAAAAGGTTAAGATCAATATGAAATGGATGTTCATCCTCTAACATATATACAAGTCTTACCATATTATTCCTTCCTGTTTGGTGTATCATTTATCGTAGGCGGCCGGTTAAAGTACAGATGTAATAATAGTTCACACTTTATTTTATGCCAATTATTATGTGTTTAGATTCTCTCTATTTTATTTTAAGATGAGAACTCTGGTACTATTTTGAGTATATAAATTGAGAACTCTATGTAAAAAAGATTAGATTAATTTTTTATTGGAGAATGACTTCGTTTACTGCATGTAGTATATCCTAGTTAGTGAGATATGTTTTGTTGTTGTATATAAAAAAAAAAAGATTAATTATTTTACTCTTTAAATTAACTGATCGATTTAAGGGAGTGACAGAGTAACATTTGTATGATCAAAATGATCTTATCTTATGTTGTGTTCTCCCCGATTTCAAATTTACATTTATACCACTGACTTGCAATATCTAGATGGGATATGATCATCATATGAGAGAAAACACATTTTGTCTTGTGTAAGGAAAGTGAGATAAAAATAAATAAGTATTAAGTAAAGTAATGTGATGGAAAATAGTAAAGGGATGTGAAATCAGCGTTTCGATTAAGTGCGTTCTCTCTTTAAAGGACAGAGGATGCATATATAATTAAGGAGGAAACGTTCTGACTCCACTTAAGGAAATGAATTACATTAAATCAGTTCATCTCATATAACAGTATTCCATAACAACAAACGATTAATTAAGCTCTTCTACAAGAACAAAATTAACATGAAAGAACCATATTATAAAGAGGAGACAAAACATTATAATTTAATTAACAGTGACGTTTCCAGCCATACCAGCTCCTTGGTGAGGTGAACAGTAGAACTTGTAGGTTCCCTTAGCATCCAAAGTAACGGTGTAAGTCTCACCAGGTCCATTAAGAAGGTCTTCTTCAGACATGGAAATTTTCGTTGCATCAACCCCACTTGGAATCTCATCTTCATCAAACACAACGTTGTGAGGGAAACCAGCATTGTTCTTGAACACAATCTTCTCCCCAGGACTCACAGAGAAACTGTTGGGAACAAAAGCCAATGACCCATCATCACCACCAAGCAAAACTTCAATGGCCATGGCATTGCTAGCTAGCACTGCACTTGCAGCAGTGGCAATAACAGCAACACCAACATCTTTGAGTGAAGCTCTTACACCAAGCCTTGGCAATTGGGAAGTTGAATTTGAAACTTTAGCTATGGCACTAACTTTGTTAGCGTTTGCCTTAAGGCCTGTGAATGATGGAATAGCAACGGTGGTGGAAGTGACTGTGGCCATTTCTAAGAGATTGATTACTTTCTCTTTTACTGAATTTGTATGTGTTTTGAAGGGAATCAAAGGAGAGACACACAAAAGGTATTTTTTATAGAATGGATGATGAATGAGGTAAAAGGTGTGGATTGGTTTTTGTGTGGCTCAAATGTGTGGAGAATTATGTGATTTAGATAATGTAGTGCTTGGGCCTGAAGTGGGTTATCTGATGAAGATTGCTGTGATTGGTTGGATTGGATGTTATCCTCTGACATGGCTTAGATTTTTTCTTTCTCTCTAAGTTTGAGAGGTACATACGAAAGCTCAGATTATGCCAAAGATGAAGCAGTTTTTAAATTACCAAGGGATTTATAGGTTAAAAACATATTTAATCCTTGTTTAGTTTTACGGGGAAAATCGACAAATCTCACTCTCAAATCATATATAGACTTAATTGATATTTGGTTTGTGGTAGATTAGATACCATAATTTTGTCAATTTCTTTGTTAAACTAAACAAGCATTCAATCAAAATAATGTGACACATGTGGTAGATATTTGAGTTCTTTAACTATTTAATCAAGTTTTAGTTAGTGTATATTAAAAAATATACGGTGAAAAATATCAATTCTTTAAATGAATTTATATTGATGGATATAAGGATGATTTAATGGTTGAGATGAATGAGTTAGAGAGTAAAGTAGTAAAAAGTTCAATCTTCATCCAAAGTATTACTAAGTACTAACATTGACAATAAAAAAAATACATATCAATTAATGTTCCTTAAATGGTATTTCCTGCGTTCATATTTAAGGGTGGTTTTGTAAAAGAATTTTATTACTATTTATTACTTATTCCTTTTAAATTTAAATCTAACATTAATTTTTATTTTTTCAATAATATCGTTAATTATTTATTGCAGAGAAAAAAATAAGTAGAAATAGATAATAAATAGTTAAGAAAATTATTAAAAAAATCATAAAATGTGACAATGTATTGATTTTTTTATATATATAAAATCATTAATAAAAAAAAACAATAGTGAGTTTATCTTCTTCCTTCATGTCTTTTAAAAAAACATCTTATTTTCTAATAGTGAGTTTTCTACTTGTCATCCCTCACCTATACCTCACACTCCAATATATTTAAAGACATTATTTTACTCTTTTTTCTATATATAAAGAGTTAAATTTTTCTTTTTTTGTTCTCACTATCGCATTCGAAACTTTAGCAAAAACTATTAGAAAATTTTTAAATTTTTGAAACTTTAGTTGATTATAAAATTTTCGAAATACAAAATGACTTTACTTTCAAAAGTTTGAATTAATTTTTAATTTTTAAAATACAATTTATTGTATTTATAAAATATTTTCGACGCTTTCACCTTTAACAAAAGTTTTGAAATTTCAAAATTTTCAAAATTTTAAAACATGGATTTTTTTTTGAAAATTTCAAAAATCAAATTTTTGAAACGTAATTTTACATTTTGAAATATTCGAAAAAGTAAAAATTACGAAGGTTTCAAAAATTTGGAATTTTATTCAATTTTTAAATATAAATTTTGTTTCAAAATAGTTACATTATTTTTTTTTTGAAATTTCCTATTTCGAAAATTTTCTATTTCTATTCTGAAATTTTCTATTTCAAAAATATTAATTAATTTTTATATTTATGAAATTTCCTATTTTGGAAATTTCATATTGTTTGAAATTTTCAATTTTTTTTTTTTTTGAAAAACTGGAAATTACGTTTTCAATGTTTCAAACTAATCAAAACATTTTCAAAGTTTGAAATAATTTGAAATTTTCAAAGCTACCTTTAACCAGTTTTCAAACGTAATTTTACATTTCGAAATTTTTTAAGAAGATATAAGTTTCGCATGTTTAAAATTTTTATAATTTTATTCAAATTTTCAAAATGTAAATTTTGCTATAGAAGAATCAAATTATTTTTTTTTTAAATTTTCTATTTTGAAATTTTTTTATTCTATTTCAAAAATATCTCTAAATTTCTGAAGTTTCCTATTTTTATACATAGTAAAAGGGGTAAAATAGTCTCTTTAAATGTATTGAGGAGGTGGGAGGTATAGGTGGGGGAGACAAGTAGAAAACTCCAATTTGATTTGTACCCCTCAATATGTAAAAAAATCAATTTTATCTATTTCATTTTCATTCATGCAAAGGTAAAAAAAAATTGCTCCAAAATTGTACCTCATCGCCAAAATGTCCGATACTTAAATTTTTTCCCCTAAAAAATCCGGTATACAAATTAATACTATCGGAAATTGTATTTTCAAAATTTTATGTGGTATAATTTGTGTTTCGAGAAATTTCCGATAGTGTATCGCAAATTTTGCCAACAAAATTTCTAATAGTTAATAAATCATTGAAAAAATTAAGTTTTGAATTATCGGATAGTTAATTTTATTTTATCGGAAATTTCAATTTGAAATTTCGAGTATGTAATTTCTTTTTTGATTTCGGATTTTTTAAAAAAAATTAATTTTTTAAAGGAATTTCACTGTTAAAATATTTTTTTTTAATATTATTTTTTTTCTTCAGTAGTTTCTCTTTCTCAATTAGTCATTGAGACATTATATCATTTGACCATTTTTAGTATATTAAATTAAACCCTAATGAGTTACTAAATCACAACATGCTGACATCACGATTTATGTTGGGACATGTCGACCCTTCAACCAATTTTTTTAAATTTTTAGTAGTTATATTTCAATATTAGAAATTTCAAAAATGAAAATTTCAATTGACAACAACTACTGAAAAATTTGAAATTTTAAGTTGAAAATAACTCCTAGAAATTTCATTTTCGAAATTTTCAGTATTTAAATATAACTACCGAAAATTTCAAAAATATAATTTCCAATAAGAGAAGTTCATTGAAAAAAGTTACTTTTTCGGAAATTTGAAAATGTGGGAGTGTGATCAAAATATCTGAATTTGTTTGAATTTTTACTATTTGCTTAAAGGTATTTTAGTAAGTTAAAAAATAAAAATTATAAATGAGAAGGCACAAGTCTAATTGTGGGGTACAAAATGCAATTTATTAAATATCCATACAACTTAGTTAGTCCAGTAGGAGAAGCAGCCAGGAGAAGAAAGGCCAGGGCCATTTGATCCATTTCTAAAAAATTAGCCGATCATATTAGAAAATCTAAAGGCAAGCTGATGATGTTGACAACAAAAAAAAAAGGCAAGGTCATATGAAATTTTAATAAGGGAATTCTAAAATTCTCAGAAAATTGGATTTGATACCCCATATTTTGACTTATACCCTAAAATAATGAAAATTCATAATTGTCCCTTAAATTTCATATCCAACCATGGTTAAAAAAATTTATTCTAAAATTTACCAGCTAAATTTCTAGTACGTTAATTTTTTTTAGAAAAATCCGGTATGAAATTATAACTACCGGAAATTTCATTTTTGCCAAATTTTCGGTAGTTATAATGTCTGAAAATTTCAAATTTTAAAAAATTATAACTACCGGAAATTTCATTTTGTCAAATTTTTTGTAGTTATAATTTCTGGAAATTTCAAATTTCCAGAATTTTCAATACCGGAAATTTTAAATTTCCGGTTGGCACTCCCAAAAATTTCAAATCTTGAAATTTCCGATACACATTATAACTACCGGAAATTTCAATGAATTTGAAATTTCCGGTAAAAAGATAATTTGGAAATTTTTTTACTTTTCTGGATTTGTTTTTACTGAATATTGAGGACAGTCCAATAAATTTACACTCAAAATTTTTAATTGAAAGATATAAAATTAATTGGGGGTATCAAATCCAATTCTCAAATTCTCAACGTGAGAAGATTAGAACCCATTCTCATATACCTTAAATAAATGAGACCCATAAGCATCTATTGACATTTATTGAAAGAAAAATAAATGTAAAAATGTTCATATAGCACAACAATTATGAATGACTTAGCCTCTCTTTTGTAAAAATAAAATAAAAAATAGCATGCAAATTTCAGCATAAAAATAAAATAAAATAAAACATAAAAACATGGGGTGGGGTGGGGTCTGTATGTGGGGGGTTGCTATACCATAAACTGAAACTTCTTTTGTGCCACTAGTTTTTTTGTTGTTGTTGAAGTTTTGATAAAATTCAAAATAAGCCCTTGTACCACTAGCTAATAGCTAACACAAGGTATAGGCATTTCCCTAAGAAAAAAACACAATAACTAAGTATTCCCATCAAATTGAATTATAAACAAAAATTATCAAATTAGGTATATAAATAAAAGTAGTTGATTACATTTAATTTATATAATCTTAATAAAAATTTAATTTTATTGGCTAAACTACGTTTTAGGACTAATAAATTGATTCAATGATATATAATTTTAAAGACACTATTATTAAATAGGAAAAAAATTATAAATAATTACTTATATTTTATTTTCAAAATATAAACTAATTTTGGAGAGAACCGTAAATTTTGATCTCGCCCTCTACAAGAAAAATGTATTGTTTTGTGGGTCGATGCTTTACTTTTTTTGTCTCAACAATAGTTTAATTTCTTTGAAATTTAAGATTGATTACAGTGCAGGTTTAAAAATAATAAGCCTCTAATAGGTCTGTCCTCATATTTTCAGGAGTGCTACTTATAATTTCTCTATGTTTCTGAAAAAAGCCAGTCCCACTTAAATGCATATATTTGAAGCGTAAAAAAAAATTATTTTTATCTAAAGTAAACATCAAAAGAAATGAGTTTTCTTCGTACACTACTTTTTAAATAGATATGATAATTAGACTCAGACCGAATAGGTATCCGCAACGAGTAGGGTAAAAACTCGCATAATAAGTATAGATATAGAGACGGGTAATTACGCATAAAATTGAACGGGTGTGGTTACGGGTAGTACCCACCTCACCCCGCACTTATATATTATTATTATTATTATTATTATTATTATTATGTGCATTTGTTTGAGTTTAAATAAAAATTATTTTTATTTTAAATAATTTAGAGATTATTTTTTAGAGATTTTTTAAAAAATGATTTTTTAATTTCCGTTTGTTTACTATTATAAAAATGATTTTTTTTAAAATGATTTTTCACCTGTTTGTGTACAATTTTATAACAATTATTTTTTAAAACTACGAAATTAACATAAAATGACATAACTATGATTTTCGAGAAAACATCTTTGTTTAAAAAAATATTTTTTAAATATATGATTTTTCTAAATACACATATGTCTCTCTATTCTCTTGTGCATCTCTATCTACTATCTCTCTCACTCTCTAATATCTCACATCTCTCTACCTCTCCTTTTTATTCCAAGCAAATCAATGAATTTAGGTCATCAATTTCATAATTTTTGGATCCTCCTAAAAAATAAACATATAAATAAATCATCACGAAAATATACTAGTAATGGATTTTAGAGGTCTTGTTTTAATCTTAAAAATTGGACCCTTAATAAATAAAAAGTGCAATTTGAATAATTAAAAAAATTGGAAAAATAAATTAAGATATTTGAAAAAAAATTTGGATTTACGATATTTGAATTTTTTTAAAATTTAATCACAACAATAGCGATTATTTATCGATATATTTTTGTTAAAGTACAGGTAATGGGTATGGGTACGAGCACTTAAGTACCCATAGGGCATGAGTACAAGTATTAAAATTGATACCCATGAGCGTACGGGCACGAGTATAGGTATTTTTTTAAACTGCGGTATGGGAAACGGGTACTATATTACCCTACCCAAACCCTACCTATTATCATTCATATTCTTAAATGTATGTATAGGTATTTTTGAATTCGAATACCGATCTCGCAGTTGTGTGTTAGTTTTTTTTAATCATTTTTTCTAATAATTAAACTCTCTAATTGGAGTTCGGTCTTTCATGGACCCTAAGTGTTTGGGACTTTTTGACCCATAATAAAGTCCAATATGGTCTATACATGTGTCAAGAGAAGAAATTAGAGTTTTCTATTAACCACCCCCAGCTTTACATGTCACCCTCCAAGACACATGAAAAGACAATTTTACCATTTTAGTCATATAAAACCTTGAAATATTTTTATCTCCCACTTTATCACCCCCACAGATTCGAAAATTTAGTTAAATCGTATAAATTTTGAATAATTCAAACTTCCAAAACGCAGTTTTTAAAAATTTTAAATATTTTCTAAACTTTCAAATGAGCTGAAATTTAGAAATGAGAAATTTCTAAAATTTTCAAATCTTTCGAACAATATGAAATTTTTGAAATAGGATAAATTCAGGAACTTTGAAACTTTCAAACAATCTGAAATGTTTGAAGTAGGATAAATCCATGAATTTCAAAACTTTCGAACAATACGAAACTTTCGAAATATGAAAAACTTTCGCTTATTTCAAATAATTGAAACTTTTGAAATTATGATATTTTTTACCATTCAAAAGTATTAAATTGAAACTTTCGAAACTTAAAATTTTTAAATTTTTGAATGTTTTGAAATATTTAAAAAATTTCAATTTTTTTTTAAATTATTGATATGATAATTAATATGTTAACTTAATTTCATAGTGCCTAGAACCAGAGGGTCCGAACGAGAAATTATTAGTACCATCGTCAGAGACATTAGGAGTGATAGAGTTTCATTCAGAGCATTGTATCGACGAATGAATGAAACAAACTATCGACCTCCATATCGTCGTAGACTTCTCAAATTTAGAAATTTTTGAAACTTTTCAAACTTTTCAAATTTTCGAAATGTAATCCTTATTTCAAAATTTTTGTTTTTAAAAATTTGTTATTTCGAAACTTTGAAACTTTTAAAAATGTCAAAATTTTATATTTAATTAAATAAATAAAATTATCTTTTCATGTGTCCTAAAAATTGACATATAAAGGTGAGGGTGGCTGGTAGAGAAGTCAAGAAATTATTATTTGACAAAAAAAGAAGAGTTTTATGAGGGGGACATTTCCAATATTTTGTTTTGTTTTGTTTTGAAAGAGGAACTACATTTTCCTTAATTCGCACTTTTGTTCCATTTTTTCAACAATTTAAAAAAAAAAATTCAGACAAGTAAAAAAATGAATAAACTTCACACGTAATTAAATTTTTTTGGCATAGACGCATTAATGTTTGCGGTAAGAATATGGATGAACAAAATTGAAGATAGGCGATTTGACTTGTCCAATTTTTTCTCTATTATAATATTGTAGAAATTGGCCATATTAAAATTATTTAATTATATAGACCAAAAAATATAAAACTATTAATTATAATTTTTGTTTTAATATTGCCTTGTTTTTTTATTAATATTTTCATAATAAAAGCATGTTATTTACGGAACTATGATAGAACAATTAGAGGTATGAAATTGAGAGAAGAATTGTCAAAAATCTTTTAAATCAAATTAGTATTAAATGGAATAAATTTATTCATGGAATCAAGAACGAATACATGTATTATAAATTGGGGGTAGCTAACTGCCTCCACTACATATATCTTTTTGTTTGTACATTATAGTATCTTAATTTTGTCCCCCCTAAAAAAAAAAGAGGGTTTTATTTTTTAATTTTTGCTTCTGATGATATCCTCTAATGGTATTCTCTGATTTCTGCTTTTGATGATATCATTTGATGGTATCCTCTGATTTCTGCCTCTGATGGTATTATCTGATTTCTGCTTTTGATGGTATCCTCTGATTTATACCTCTGATGATATCCTCCTATGGTATCCTCTAATTTCTGCTTCTTATTGTATCCTCTGATTTCTGCCTATGATGATATCCTCTGATTTCTGCTTCTGATGGTATCCTCTGATTTCTGCTTTTGATGATATCATCTGATAGTATCTTCCGATTTTTGTCTCTGATGGTATCCTTCAATTTTTGCTTTCGATTTTTGCATCTGATGTTATCCTCTGATTTTTTCCTTCAATTTTTGCCTCTGATTTCTTGCCTCTAATGTTTTGCCTCATATGGTATCCTCTATTTCTAGTTATGGTTCTCTTTTTTTTTGTTCTTTTTATTTTTTTTGTTTTACGGCAGCAATAACATTTTTCCATCTTTTGAGCCTATATGTCTTTCACTTTTACAATAGTACACACCACTTTTCTAACTCTTTTTAGTCTCTTTTCCTTTTTTTTTAAACAAGTTGCATTTTTTCGTGCGTACATGCTATCTTTCTAATCCTCTTTTAGCCGTTTTTACTTTTTCTCTTATTTTTTAAAATGGCTACGACTTTTACCATGTATACAATCAATTAAAAAATGCATTATCTCTTTTCCAAATTTAACTTAGCAAAACCAATTTTTCTGCAAAAAACAAGCAATAATCCAGAACTCAATTCTATTCCATGGATACCAAGATTAACTACTATTGTCTATAAATTGAGAACAAAAATTAAATCAACATGGGGCAGTAAGAGATTTTTTTTTCCAACTTTCATTTTTTTAAGCTAATAAGAGTTTTTGTTGGTAAGATAACCGAAACATGAAATGAGCTAAGAAAAAATACGACAATTCAAAAAAAAAATCAGAGAAAATCAAAGAGTATAACGAATATTCAACTTGTGTGGTAACTATTTCTAAACTCTTCTTTGTAACAATTTTATAGTTTTGTTTAGTTGTATACGTTTAATTTGAATTTTGTTTTACCATAAATAAGCATTTTAATTTCGTTAAAAGTCTTATTAAATTTTGTCAGTTGTATTAAATTATTTTAATATTATAATAATTGTTCTCTTATTCTTTTATTTAAATTATAGATTAAGTACAATTAACGTAAACCAGTTGTATCACTTGATGGTTTTAAAACTCAATTTTAAAACCGAAAATAATATAAAATATTTTTAAACAGATTAACTAGATGAGACATCATTTTACTCCTTGAGTTGTTGAGACAGGAGTTGTGCAACTTGATAGTCTTAAAACTTGTTTTTTTTTTCAAAATAATTATTCAAATCAAACAAACTTTTTCTCTATCAAAATATTTTTTTTATATCAACAATCAATACAATTTCTTTAAAAGCCATCAACACATCCGTATTTTCTACCAAAGAATTAAGTAGCTTTGATTTCTCCATACCATAGGGAAATATGTAGGAGCAAGATCACACTCTTGTCAAGCACATTAATACAAAAATTCTTATTTTTTCCTTTCTTTCTTAAGCACATATTTATTTCAAAATTACATTAAATGACAATTGGTACTTATATGTAATATAAGGAGAAATAAATATATTTACGTTAATATTAATTTTGCACTATTAGTTATAAGTAACCGTATTTTAACGAATATCATAAGGTGCTAATACCTTCTTTACGCATAATCGACTCCCGAACTCAAAATTTGGTTTCAAAATCCATTTTTTTCTTTTTAAGGGTTTCCCAATATTTTCCTTATTTTAAATAAACTTTAGTGGCGATTCTATTGAATTCGAGAAAAACTCAAAATTTAGGCCGCGAACACATATTTGAATTATTTTATATTATCTTCCAATTAAAATTAGGTGTTGTATATTGTATATTGTTTGCACATGTTTTAATTATTTTAACTGTCCCCACTAAAAGTAATCTTCATTTAGAAGTATTGAATATTGTTTGTTTACTTGTGTACTCATTTATGAAATTAGCTTTTGATTTTGTACGTGGATATTACGATTCAAAGATGTTTTTTGACAAAGAGTTATGGAAAATGTCCAACTACAGGAGAGACAAATTATTGAATGATTATTTGATCACACATTAAGAGTAGATTTTTCATAGTGTTGAATATAAAAAAATAAAAAACAATTTCAAATTACAAAGATATATAAAAAATAATTATAATTTATAAACGTTGATGTACATCTAATTTTATAGGCATAAAATAGTACATGTTTTGTAATCTCAATTTTGTTGTTGAATGATAATAATTTAATTATTTTGTGCTTATAAGGACATATGATAAAAATTACTACCAATTAAAAAAAAACATGATAAGAATTGCTACTATCTCTTATTATAGAATGGTAAGAAATATGTTTTTATAAGGATAAAATAAAAAATTAATAGACATTTGTATGGAATTTTTTCCTTTTTATGGGGCAAGAGCCCTATATTAATATGCATAGATCTGCCTTATATGACACACACGCAAGGATGTTATCTCCCAAATCTATATTTAAAAAATAAACTATAGCGACCATCAACTCTATTCATATTTTAGACTGAGACAATGCATTAATAAATGTTACTTCAATTAAAATAATGAAAATTCAATAAAATTCAAATATATATTGCTTAATTTACGTCTTTGATCAATAAATTATTTCATTAAAATAAATAAAAAAGTTAAATTAAATTAATAATATTTTAAATATAATATTACTAAATGAGAATACCATTATTGATTTTTATTTATATTGTTTTATTCCAAAATATATAGATTGATTTTATTAACATTTCATTTATAATAGAGTATATATCGAGTTATTTTTATACAAATATAAAACTAAATATATAGATTAATTTATCTAAATATCTTTTTTTTAAGTAACCAAAATTGTCCTAGTTTAAAAAAAAAATCAAAATGCCTTATTTTTTAACCTCTTCAGGAGATAGCATCCCGGATGCAATCAGGTAATTTTTTTTTGTATTAGTAGGAGGTTGCATCCGATCATTACATGATTATTATTATTTTTTGTCATTTTTAAAATTAGATTATTTATTATTTAATAAATTAAAAATAATTAAAATATTTTAAAAAAAATTGAGTAGATATGTCAAAACAAATAACGTGTATTATTTTATCAACTCTATCCTTTGTATAAATTTATATTATTATAACAAAATAGTGATTTGATTCTATTTTGCTAACAATTTCCTCTTAATTTTTCTCCGGATATACACGTTTTATTATTATTTTTGTATTCATTTCATTTTAACAATTTGGTTATTTGTTATTTTATAAATTAAAAATAATTAAAATATTTAAAAAATAAAATATTATTAATAAAATAAAATAAAATATATTAAATTGAAAATAAAAAAATGTCACTTAATTTTATTTTGTTAACAATTTTCTCTAATTTTTTCTCCGGATCTACACGTTTTATTTATATCTTTTTTATTTTAACAATTAAATTATTTGTTATTTAATAAATTAAAAATATTTAAAAAACAAATATTTAAAATAATTAAATTATTTTGTTTTTTAAATATTTTAATTATTTTTAATTTATTAAATAACAAATAACCAAATTGTTAAAATGAAAAAAATAATAATAATAATAATAAAACGTGTAGATCCAAAGAAAAACTAGGAGGAGATTGTTAACAAAATATAATTAAGTGACTATTTATGTGCAATATATAATAGAGTTGTAATAATATAAATTTATATAAAAAATATTGTAGAATTGTTAAAATAATACAATACGTTTGTTTTGGCACATCTACGTATTTAATTTTTCTTAAGTACATGTTCGAGATGTGATCCCTAAAGATTAAAAAGTATGACATTTTAATTTTTTTTTCTTTTAAATTAAGTCAATTTAATTACTTTAAAAAAAATTAAGTCAATTTAGTTACTTTAAAAAAAAGATATATATAATAGAGACATATTTTTTAAACATCAGGAAAAATTAATATAATTTCTTTATTATTTTAAAAAATATATTTCTTTTCATATACTTAAACACTATAAATTTAATTTTGTGACTTATAAGATTTGTTTGTATACATCAATTAAAAAATATGTGCAATAATTATTAAGATAATATTAATTAATAATACCACCGACAAGGAACAACGAAACTGAGAAGTCACAGTTGTCGTGTTCTGTTAAAACAAAAGATGGCATGTGAAAAATGAAAAAGGTATTGTCACTTATGCGTGCATCAAGGTTACACCTCTATATAATCACTTTGTATCGCAATAAATATCACTTTTGTTAAATATTATATTGTTAAGTTAGAAATTGTCTACGAGTGAATTCGAATCCTAATATCTTCTAATTATATTTAAATTTCTATCATTTTATCTAAAGTTGAAAAAATAAAAATTGTCACTTAATTAGTTAAACATTCACATCCTCTTTTCTAATTTAGGATTTGATTGGTTAGGTGTGATTAGTAAAAAATATCGTTGTTTTTTCAATTTTGTATGGTTAGTATGCATTTAAACTATTTAAAAAAAATGAGGAGTTATATTATTTTCAGACATGAAAAATGTAGTATTATTGAAGTGACATAACGCATTAAGCTTATTTATTGGTATTGGTTCAAATATAAATGTTTTTTGTGGTGTTCGTATTATTTGGACGCCAATTGTATTTGTTTGTCCGCTTTGAAATGTAACTTTTTTTATATTTGTTATTCTTGCCATATTTTGTTGAGCATTTTCTCTTTTTATTAATATATCATTTAGTTGGTTTTAAAAAAAAAGACGTCACTTTTGTTTCATGTATATTAAGAAATAATTATAAAAAAAGTTATGGAATGATTATGAAAACACAAGTTCTAAGACAAAATTTATACAATTGAACTATTAATGTGTGCGTGTTAGCATTTCTCTATGAAAAATAGTCATTTTATCAAATTATAATATGTCTTAACTATTTGTGTTTTTTTACTATCATAAATGCAAAATATAATAAATGTTTAATTGTAGTTTTAGTCTTCCTATTTTTACTGATTTATGAAATTGATCTATTTATTTTAAAAGTTGACAATTTTGGTTTTTTCATGTGATTTTTTAATTAAAAAAATGACTATGTGACATATTTTAAATAACGTGTCATATATTATACGATGATGCAAAATGATTAACACGTATACAATCGAAATAAAACACTGTAAAAACTTAATTTTCAACTTCAAAAAATTTTCATACTTGTAATTTAATTAACGACATATGAATAATTGATGCATATAGAAAGTTATATATATATATATCATGGAATTGTATTTCACATTGTTTAAAATACGTCAAATCGTTAATTTTTAGTTCAAAAATCTTAGAAATTGACCAAAACCGTCGTCGATTTTTAAAATAAATGGATCAATTTTGTGAATAGATAGAAATAAAAAGACTAAAACTGTAATTAAACTATTAATTAATACACAGTAATAATTGAATTGTGCGATTAAAAAAAGTAATTAAAATTACATTAATAATTAAAAATGATATTTATTTTTAAAGAAAAATTTGTTGTTAAAATAATATTTATTGTAAAATTGATAAAGTACTACATATATTCGCATGCGGGTTTAGACATCGTTGAGTCAAACAAATTCATTCGCATATGGTTGTAGTAGTTTGTGCCAAATCGTCTATAAAACGATCCGTCCCATCCATTTACGATCAATATTTTGCAATTTAATTTATTTTTGAGTGGATCGTATTATCTTATCCACCCTTATTTCAAGAAATAATTTTTATATTTAGACACTTCAAATTTTCATACATTTATTTAAGACTTACCGTCTCTCTTTTTCTTTGTATAATTTTTCTAATTTTCTTTTCCTCTGAAGTTGCCAATTGGAGTATATGTGTTTAATTAGAAAACATTTACTATTTATAAAAGAGTTCAAAAGCACATGGGTTGATTGCATCATTGACTAGGAACAATTAATTTGTCAAGATAAGGATTTGTCAGATCTTGTCATAGATACATAACAGTTGAAATAGTACGATTAACTCGATACCAGATGTAAACTGCCCCAGATCCATCCTGTGGGTGCTCAAATTGACTGAAGGGACTTCACCGCACTCTCTATTTATTTTTCTGAAAAAAATATAGACAAATCTCTCTCATTAACAAAGAAAAGAAGTAGTACAAAAATTACTAAGAGCAACTTCAATATTGCTTATTTCTTAAGTTCGGTTGATTAGTATTTTTAACTATTAGAAAGTATTTAGGTGACAAGTGTGATTGTTTAAAATTAAAGGATGTTATTCGAAGAAACATTGCAAATGTAAAAAATTAACAACTAAAAACAATATTTTATTGTTGGGTGTGTCAGAAAGAAAACTTGTCAGGTTTTTTGTTTTTTTTTTTCTTACGTCAAATAATTTATGATTTATTGAGAAAATTAGGTTTTAATAATGAGTCTTAAATATATGGAGTTTAAATTCAAAATATAATGTTCGACATAATTATATTAATATTTGTCATTTGAATAAAAACTTAAGGATAATTTTTATTTATTTTTAATACAAAGTAGTTATTTATTTATTTATTTATGTTTTTATCATTTATTATATATTTTTTAGTTTTTTTAAATATTTACTATGTTTTTAAATATTAGTTAACATAATTGAATTAATATTTTAATTTGAATCAAAATTAAGTGCAAATAAAAAAATAAAAATTGGTGGATCAAGTATAGGCTGCTTACTGTAATCATCATTAAAGTAAAATTGATTAAGGTTGTTTCATATTTAGATTTCATATTGGAGATGGAGATACCCTAAGAGACATTTTTAGATTTCATATTCATCTTTTAAATTTTCTTTGTTTTATTTTAATTTCTTAAATTACAAACAAAAGATGCATGTTTCATTAGTCTCTCAATTTTTTTCTTCCATTTTAATACTTTAAATTATATAAATATTATAGTTTCTTAAGTTTTATTTGCAAGTTTATAAAAGAGAAGAATGTATGGTTTTGAAAATAAGTAAAGAAAAAAATGAAAGGAATGAAGAGTGTTAGAAGCAAATGGTTTTAGGATTTTTTATTCATAGTATAAAATTCTTCTATTTTAGGAGAATTCAAAAATTGTATTGGAGAATCTTTGTTGAGGATTTTGGGAGAGTTAGACAAATTTTTTAAATTATTTTTATATTATTATAATATTCTAAAAGTTAAAATTGTAAACATTTTTTTATAATTCTCTGCAAAATCACTGCCTTAACCAATGTAAAAAAATAAAACTCTCTATTTCTCTATTTTCTACTCCCTCCAAAGTCCTTCATTCGTTTTCTCTCCAAATAATTTATCTATTTGCAAAAAAAAATTGTCTCATATCAAATGACTCTTTTAATTTTTAATTGTACCATTTAATTAAAATTAATTAAATTATTTTCAATACAATATCTTCTACTATACATTTATGATATTAATATTACATCAATATTTAACAAAAATAATTTAATAAAAATAATATTATCTATTTCATATATATAATTTTTTAATATATTTAAAATGATCAAATAACTCGATTGTTATGTGACAGAGAGAAAAATTATTTTAAAAGATAAAAGTAATTAATATTTGTAATTTAAGTAAACAAGATGCAGCAGCACACAATACATAATTCCAAATCTAAGATACAAACATTGATGAGGATATTGAGAGTGACAATTATTACAGGGAAATCAGACTAATAAACAAAACAAAACAACATAAGGTAGGGAATATTTGTTGATCACAACTTGGTTTCTTCTCGTGGGACAGGACTTGAACATGCAAGGTAGATATTCTTAGCAGAGGAACTAAACCCATTGAAATTGGTCCCAGAAGAAAGTGTATAAGCACCCATATTCTTAAACACAAGCCAATCGTTTACCTCAAGTTCAGGTAGCTCGTACTCTTTAAGAACCGTATCAACTGAATCACAAGTGGGCCCAAAAACAGTTGAAGCATAACTTTTTGTGTCTCTAACGTTGTTCTCATGTTTTGAACCAAACCTAATTGGCATGCAATTGACAATAGCAAAATCAAACATAATGTTATTCAAAGTTCCATAAATTCCATCATCAATCCAATACTCTTTCAATTCACCTCTAACGCGCTTTCCAATAATTTTTGTTGCTAACGTAAATGACGTTTCCGCAAAGTAACGACCAGGTTCACCAATAACAACAAAATCATCGACGTAGTTACCAAAATATGTTTGGATTGCATCGTTCACGTTAAGAGCAGCTACATCAAATTTTGTTCCAGATGTGAATCCTCCACCGATGTTGAGAATTCTCATTTTCGGCATTCCAAGCCGTGAAGCCGTTTCAAAAACATTTTTAGCCAACGCGATGGCTCCATGGTAAGCCATCGCGTCGCCACCTCCACTTCCTATGTGGAACGATACGCCGATGACATTAAATCCCGCCACGTAAGCAGCTTTAAGAAGCTCGGGAATTTCGTCGACCAGCGCTCCGTATTTGAGTCCCAAACATGATCTTGCGCCACTATCTTCTTGTGGCTTGATACGAAGCAACAATTCACATTTTGGGTGCCATTTTTTTATTTTATCGATTTCTCCAACAGAATCGTAGGTTGTTAAGTTTACACCGACATTTGCGGCGTATTTAATGTGTAACTCGGATTTACACGGGTTAGCGTAAATGATTCTATTGGGTGAAACGCCAAGTGATAAAACGGCTTCAATTTCGGCTCGGCTAGCACAGTCAAAATTGGAGCCGAGTGAAGCTAGTGTACCTATGAGTGAAAGGTTTGGGTTACACTTAACGGCGTAATAAGGTTTAACGGTTGGAAGTTTAGTGGTCCATTTGGTCATGAGGTCCATTACGACCCTTAAATCAAGGACCGTGAATGGTGATTCAATTTCGGATATTTTGTTTTTAATAATGGATTGAATGAAATCAGAGATAGTAATTTCGGGTGGCAATGTTGTGACTTGTTTGCCTTTCACTCCTGAAGCGCCAAAAAAAGGCTTCAAGTTGGTTTGGGATTCTTCGACTACTAAAGTAGGCATTTTTGGTTTATTATTATTATTATTATATTATAAGGTGATAGAAAAGGAGAAGCAATGTGGAATTATAATTGAATTTTGTGTTTGGAGAATGCTCAAATAAGGATCCTATATATATATACACAGGTGAATAAGGAAGATACTCAAACTGTGAAATCACGTGAAGCATGAGCGCATCGCCGCATATATGTATTATACAAAAATGTTTCATAAATACTCATGCTCTCATAGAAGTAAAAAGATCGATATATTATTACTTCTTTTGTCCCTTGACAAAAGAATCGTTTGAAAATAAAATTTATCTTAAACTAAATAATTTTTTTTAATTTGTAATGTCCTTTTTTAATTAATATTTTTTATATGCAGTATTTTCTAATATACACTTATAATATTGATAACGTACTACTACTCAACAAAAAATTATTTAATAAAAATAGTATTATTTTTATTTTATTTTTTTAATATATATAAAATAATTAAATAAAAAAAATATAAAATATGTGATAGCAAATTAATAATTGATTGCGTATATAGTATAACGTCACTACACTAGTACACATCTAACTAGGGAAACTGGAAATGATTACACACGTTTGAAATCCCAGACGTCGGTATACAGTATACACTATACACAGCATTTCTAATTGCAGAAAACTAACTATTGTTTATGATTATTTTGATTTTGGTTGGAGGCTTAAAACTATTACTTCTAATTTTTTTAAAAAAAGCAGATTTCACTGGTGGGAATCCAAATTCAAAAATTCCCCCACCGCGACCACGTGAAGCACGAGATTAGGGCGTATACATTATTATAATGATTTAAACCACGATATTGGTTACTTTTATATGAAATTGAATGTGGTCAAACAAGAACCAACTTCGTTTTCCAGGAACCACAGTCAAGCACGTAAATTAAGAATCATTAATATTTTACTTCTAATCGTATTTTATTACAAGAAATTGATAGAAATTATTTTTCTTACATAAATTTAAAACGTATTTTTTTACTGTTTTCAGTTTTTTTATTGTTTTTTTCTCTAATATTACATTTCCATGTTTACACTCAGTTAATATACTGTGTCAATTGTTTTTAAATCTTAGTCGTACTGATATTGTTACACTGAATTTGAATTAAATGTGAAATTTTATAATTATGTGAGTTAATTATAGTAAAATTTATTTTTTTTAAATAAAAAAATAAAAATAATACCATATCAATTATAGTGTTTTCAAATCATATAATTGTTTTAATAATTATTTTCTCAAATATAACTCCGACACGAAATTTTACTTATTAATCAAAACAGCTTTTTAATTTATGCAAAAAAAAAAACAATTAAAAGATATTTACATTAAAATAGAGTGGGACTAATTGTGTGTAACATATTTTATTGGAAAATAAATTGAACTCTGAAATTTATAAAGAATAATACTTCTTATTTTACAAATTATTTATATGTTTTATAAAAATTGAGAAGGTGGAATTCCTTAAATAATATAAGATTATTTTCTTACTTTCAAGTGGGAAAAAAAAAATAGGGAGGAAGTACGATTGTGATTTGTTTTTCTATGAGGGAGGTAGATAGCTAAGGAACGTGATAATAAAGGAATTATGCGGCGAACGAGACCATCAGCAAGATTCTATTTTTCCTTGAAATATTGGATTTAGTTTTACTTTGTCTCAATAAAATATAATATAGGTTAAATAACATATGTGGTCCCTTAACTTAATTTCTCGTTTTATTTTTTTATCTTTTTTTTTTTATTTGGTCTTTTATTTTAATTTTAAGTGAAATAAAGAACAAAAATATGAGTTTATTTGAAGATTTAAGTTACAAATCTGATGAAATTTATATGATATAAAAGAATATAATTAATTTTATGAGTTTTGGTTGAAAAATTTGATGAATTTTTGTAAAAAAAAGATAATATTGTTGACATTTTAAAACATAAAAGATCAAATTGTCACTTAAAATTAAAATAAAAGACCAAACCGTAAAAAAAAAAGATAAATAACTAAAACGTTAACTGAAATTAAGTTAAGGGATCACGGGTGCTATTTAACCTATAATATATTTACTAATTTATTTTCTAGGTTATTGTACTATTTGATACCTGTAATTTATATGATAAATATGATTTTAATCTTTATAAAATATTTATTTTAAATTTTATTTTTGTAATTTGATTTTTTTTTGTTTGGCAAATTTTGACTTTTTAAAAGTTGATGTGATATTGTCACGTAGAAAAACTTGTGATTAGGTGGAATAAATTTTTTTATTATTTATTTTTATTAATATAAATGAAAAAACAAATTTTTAAATTAAAATAAAATAAAATTTGTTTGGAAGAAATCTAAGAGAAGTCAAAAGGAGAGAAAATTTCATTAAACGTAAATTAAACCACCACACATAAATTAAAAATAATTGGTTTGTATGCGATTTCATGAATGACCAACAGAAATCTTTGTGGTTTAGATGTTGATATCAAAGTTGAAATTTGTCATAAATGTGATTGTTATTAATTATTACTACAAAATAAAAAAACAACACATATCATTTTTTTTATTAATGTAGTTTGTTTGGATTGTAATACCCCAGTTTTTTATAATTAGTATAAATCAGAGCTATAACAATAAGGAAATAATAATTTAAAAGTAAATAGCAAATCTGCAAAAGGATGAAAAAAGAAACTCTCACATGAAATTTAATCTCAAGAAAAATGAGGAAGTGAATGGGGCAATGATCAAACGAAGAAAGAGAAATTTTTTTATGCTTCTCTTTGATTTCTTTAAAAACAATTTTTTTTCTTCTATTTTTTATTTAAAAAATATTTTTCATTTATATCAATAAAAATATAAGTAAATGATAAAACATCATTATTCCACCTCACCACAAGTTTTTCTATGTGTCAATATCATGTTATCTTTTAGAAATGTTAAAATTAATCAATGGTCTAAAAAATGAAAAATATCAAGTTATATAAGTAGAATCTAAAAATATATTTTATATGGACGAAAATCATATTTCCCCAATATCACTCCTCAATTCACTGATGCGTCTTTTCATGAAGGAAAACTTTTGAGGGCTTACACAAGATCTATAAGAGACAATATACCTCAAAGATATAGTGTTGTCGGCTTGAGATTGGAAGAATGGTCTCGTTTGTGGGAATCAACTCCACGAGAGTTTCTACCACGCATAAGGGCTGACAGACCTTTAGTCACTTAGCCTCGACTTGGGAGCTATGATTCTGATACCCCAAAATAATCTCAGAATATTTGGAAAATGATATTATGGGTAGTTTACAAATACTTACTCAAAAGCGGATAATGACTCAAAAATATAGTGTTGCAGACTTCTGGTAGAGGAGGTGCTTAGTCATGAGATCGCTAAATTAGTCAATGATAAAAATTTATCTGTGATTCACAATTGACGATCCTAGAGGTTTTTTGGTTCCTATTATATTCACTATGCATGCAAACGATTTTATGGTTTTTTTAGAGAGATTACGGAGAATATTTTGACTCTATATGATCTATTTAATGAGATATATATAGTGAGGCTTTTTGTCAAATCATTAATCCCAGTAGATCAACTTTTTACATTGGGTCTATTTCTAGAAAATAAAATAAAAATCTTAATTGGTGATATTTTGAAGGTTTTTATGTACATAATTTCTTTCATTTATTTAGGTGCTCCTATTTTTAAAGAAAAACTTAAAATTATGCATCTTCATCTAATTGAAAATAGAATCATAGCTAAAATCAAAGTAAAGTTATTTCTTGAAAAAAATTATATTTTCTCAATCTATGGAAGAATTAAGCTGGTTAAAACAATTTCCCTTACTTATTAATTTATATTTTATTTTTGACATGTTAGTCTTATTAACGAGATTGATAAATGAAATATAAATGTTCTATTATTCGGAAAAAATAGTAATTGGCGATTAAGATTTGACGACACCAATGTAAATACTTCAAAATATTCAATATTGTAACCACAATTTAAAATCATATATACAATTATTACCTTATCTTTAAATTTAAATATCTAATTGGCTTGATAAAAAAGAGATTGTGACACCAAATTACGACCGGAATGGAGACAATGTGTTGTCTCAGACTCATTCGCTTGTAGTCTTTCTATCGGAATGGAATCAATATCTTATAAGCTTTTTCTCTTCTTTACAAGACAATATCCATTATTCTAACAGCTCAGAGCCTATCAATGGGAAAATATATAAATACTTGAATAATTATAAAGTACGTTCGCTGAGGTTTTTTTATTAATTATCAAAATAATAGTTTATCCAATCATATCAGATATAATTTATTTTATTTCCATGATCAAATGTGTTACTTTTATAAAAAGAAAAAAGGCTTAATTATAACATGATACAATGCACCAGTTGTGTATTTATTTATATGCTTTTAACTATTATAAAAAAAAAAAATATATCTACACATATTATTTCTTTACATTGTTAGTCAATAAAAACCATCAGATCATTAAAAATAGTTAACTTTGATTATAATTATTTATAAAGTTATATATATAAATGGTTATTATTTTTCAAAAATATAAAATGTTTTACACTTGTAGTGTATGCTAATTACTATTCAAAATAAAATATAAGTAAAATTTATAATTAAAAAATTGATATATTTAATTTTAATTTAAAATGAGATATATCAATTTTTCAATTATCATTTTAATTTATATTTAATTTTGGAGAGATTAATATAAAAAAATTGTATATATATTTTTAATAACTAAGTTGCTAGACTGTGAGTTCAATGTAATACTAGAATAATTTTTTGTACAACTTTATTATCTCCATTAAGTACTAACCAAACTCTAGTATCCACTTGACTTAGGAATGACATTGGGCAGGGTTTGGATAGAGGAATACAGTACTCGTCCTCATACCGCAATTTAAAAAAATACTCATTTTGGTGTTCGTACTTTTGTGGGTATCAACTTTAATACTCTTATCCTTGCTCTTCGGGTATTTAAGTGTCCGTACCCATACTCGTTAAGTGCACTTTAACAAAAAATATATCGATAAATAATTGCTATTGTTGTGATTAAATTTAAAAAATTGGTATGGGTAGAACATCATATAAATTGGTATGAATAGAGCATCATGTATTCATGTAACTTAATATGTGTATAAGGACTAAAATTTATTTTTCCAATTTTTTTAATTATTAAAATTGTACTTTTTTTTATTAAGGGCTAAATTTTTAAGATTATAATAGGACCTCTAAAATCTATTACTAGCATATTTTCGTGATGATTTATTCATATGTTTATTTTTAGGAGGATTTGAAAATTATGTAACGAAAGACCTAAATTCATTTATTTGCTTGGAATAAAAAGGAGAGACAGATAGACATGACATAGTAGAGAGTGCGAGAGATAGTAGATAGAGATTAGAAGAGGAGATAGAGATGCAAAAGAGACTAAAGAGACATGTGTGTATTTAGAAAAATCATGTATTTAAAAAATAATTTTTCAAACAAACATGTTTTCTTGAAAATCATTTTTATAAAATTGTATACAAACATGTTAAAAATCATTTTACAAAAAAAAATCATTTTTTATAAAATATCTTAAAAATAATATCTAAATTATTTTTAAAAAAATCATTTTTATTTATGTTCAAACAAACCCACTCAATAATAATAATAATAATAATATATAAGTGCGGAGCGGGGTGGGTTACCTGCACCCATACCCATTTAATTTTGCGGGTAATTACACGTCTCTATTGTAACACCCCAATTTCTATTATTATATTTTAATTATAAAATATAATGCACAACTATTATTATCCGTATGTTGACATGTGCGATAATTTCCTTCGTGTTTGTCCTATGTGTTTGCCCTAATGATTTATTTAAATTATTAATATTAATAATATTCAATTTTGTTTTAAAACATATATATATATATATATAGTTATATATATATATATATATATATAAAAGAAAATAAGAAGTAAATGTGTGTGTTGCTACATTAGTCCATTAACTTAAACATTAGTAGAGTGAGTTTATGATTGTAGTAATAGTAACAATAATAATAATAATGATAATGATAATAATAAATAATATTAATAATAATAAGGGTCATGGGCTAAGTGTATAGGTATGATAATAAGCCTAATAAAATACTTAATACTACTAGTACGTATGGATAGGTATATAAGTGAAGAAAGGAGGCTGTCGTGCATTCGGTATCTCTGTTTCCCCGTTCTATTAGGAAGAAAAAAATTGAATTGACTACTGCCCTGTTGCATCCAGCCACAACTCTTAATATCAAAATCATACATTGATTTCAAAGACTAGGCTGTTAGAGACGATGATTGGCGAAGACGCGATACATTACATCAACGGATCAGCTTCGTTGAGAAAAAAAAATCATCAACCAAGGTAAGGGGTGAGATGATGTTCGATTTTATGAGTATAAAATAACATGAGATGAACGGGAATGCCGAATTTCCCATATATTCATCCGGGGCTTACTACGTACGGTCGAGCCCTATTGAGTAATAATAATTAATTAATAATATATAAATGGTAATAGTGAGAACTAAAATGCATTTTAGTAACCTATAGAATTGTTGTGAGTTTAATTATATCAAGACTGTATTGTTTAATTTTATGAAATCTTGTGTTGATTGTTATTGTGTGAATGATATGTACTTGAGTGCTCTGATTTACTGGATTTAAAACTGTGATATTAATTGAATGCACCGCCTGTTTGCTTTATTCTGTGATTGATAAAATTGGAATTTTATTGTGATTGACTAATTATATATATATATATACATATATATGTAATGATGTAATTTTGATGTATATTGTGAGTTGAAATTTATTGAGTTGTGACAATCGAGTACGTATGAGATAGATGCTGTAGTTTTGGAATAAGGATTATTTTGTCATCATATAGGGAGGGTTTGACAAACCTAGTGATTCGGGGAAGTACAACTGAATGAGCCTGATCGTGGAGGGCTACAGTCAAACCGTGAGGTAAGACCGATAGACCTTGGGGGTACATCTAGTTGGGAATTCCTAAGTGGATTAGTGGGTAATTCCCTAAGGCCGGGAGCTACCGTCCAAAACAAGAGTACCCCGACCGTCGCGTATATGTGTCTCGTGTTGAGTTGAGGGGATCTATGAGGACTTGGCCATTCATGAATTGTCCGTCCACTCTTGTAGTGGCATAGTATCAGGCCTCCTAACCAAGTACTTCAGAGTAGAATGGTACTAAGTGATGAAGAAGTATAAAGTATATGACATGCATAACATTTTCTCCCTGTGACTGTTTTATTATGATTGAATTAAGATTAACCTTGATGTTATGTTCTGGAATGTTCTCATGTTTGTGTTAATTTGCTTACTTACGTGTTCTTCTCGTTTACATTATACTATTACATAATTTCGATACTCACCCCTCGTTGTTTGTGTTTGGCGTTTGCGATGGACGCAGACGAGCTGCAAGCTGCAGGTGCAGATTAATACTCCCAGGGTGTAGGAAGCTGTCTCATCTTGAAGACTTTTATCATATTCCTTCTGTTAATTTCATATTTGAACATCTGTAATTTTGGGAAATTTTGCTCTGATAGTGACATCGGGTTGGGACTACAATTATAATTTTCAGTAACTTATGTATGTGTGCTTCAAAAGAATTTAATTTGATCACTGTTATGACCATCGAATTGTTAAGCTGATGGAAACTTTGGATTAATACGAATTGTCCAGGATTAAGTGATACTTTTACCTTAAAGAAATCGTTCAAAAGTTTTATTTATTTATTTATTTATACTCTATTACTTTTAAATTAAAATCTGAAAGAAAAAGAAAATTTAAATAAATTGGGATTTAGGGTGTCACATCTATACCCATACCCATTATGCGGATTTTACCCTACTCATTGCAGATACCAACTGGATCTGGATCTAATTGTCATCCCTAACTTGATCCGCCTCTCCTACCTCAAAAAATCCTAAGCTTTGAGCAAAAAGAAAAATTCAAAAAGTCATATGCTCTTTTCTTCTTTCTTTATTTGAGAGGAATAATTTTAGACTATTTTTTATCTGGAATCATCCATCAAAATCGCTTTTTCTTCGTCTTCTCTAAATAAATAACTTGTAGTCAAAATTACTTTTATTTCATTTTTTTGTTGTTGTGATTTCATCGTCTGAGTGCGACACTTTATAGTTTTTCCATCTTAGTGCGACACTTTTTAGTTTTTCCATCTTAGTGCAACGCTTTTTCTCGTTTTTGTGCGGTGTTAGTTTTGTTCAAATTGATATAGTAACTTTAATCAATTTCATATTTTAATAAATGATTTTGGTGTTGTCAACGTCACAAATTCGAATGTATAGTTTTTCCAGACACTTGAAGCTTTTCATATTTGTAGGTATGTTGTCGTTTTACGCTATTAAAATTTTGATGTTGTGAGTTTTTTTCGTATATTCATTCTTTTCATTTTTAACAAATTTGAATTTGTATTACAATATTCCATAATTTGAACCAATAAATATAATTTCTTTTAGTAAAAAAAAAATTAACCAACTTTAAATTTTGAGTTTATTTTTTATAGATATAGTTGAGACAGAAAATTATACCTCACGAAAATATGTTTTTCTGTTTTTACCCAAAAAAAAAAAAAGTTTTCAACTAATTAAAAATACACAAGTTTTGTCTAAAATAAAATACATGGGAGTTGGTGAAAATAGGTTCAAGTCAAATAGTTTTTTGAGATCTTTTAATCTTTTGACAAAAGTTTAGTGAGATATTTCTTTTAATACAAATTTTGTGAGATTTAGAAGAAGTTAAACAGTCTCTTATGTAATAAATCGATTACAAATTGATTGAAAGACATCGATAGAGATGTGAAAGAAAATGCAATCGACGAATATGCTCTACATATATTTGGTTGTCTTTTGTTTCTGATGTACAAATCTAAAAAAAGAACAATTTTGAATTGAACTCAGTAAATTTAATATCTTCAAACATTAAATAAAAATATGATATTCAATTCATTTTATAAGACTACTTAATTTAATATAATAATATGTGCCCTCGTGACCCAACCCAACATTTCTCTGTCGGACTCATATCAACTCCATGTTCATAAGCTAGAGGTGAAAGGTACCAATAACGAACCTTTAATTCGAATTGCGAAATCTTGCATTTACAATTGACTCTCATCATGTCAATGGCTATCTGAGCTTAGTGAATGATAATTTCTCATGCATTTCCTTTACCACCACATTTCCTTCACAACCTAAAAGATTGGTCGAGCTTTTGTGTGTACCATTACAGTTGAGCTTCATTCATTCTTCTCGAGAGCTCTTCCATCTAATGAAAACAATGTTAAGATGTTTAGGCCAACCGATTAAGTGAAGATATTTGCATATCTTTATCTCCATTTCTAGCTTGATAATCTCATCAGTTGGATTGCTCGGGCGAAGAAAATCATCTTCAAAGATACTTTTGTTTCTCCATGTGCATAGTTGCCAGCAAGCTACCATGAAAGTCGTCTGCCACTCGCTGGTGTATGCTTCTTTTCCTTTATACTCTAGGTTGTCGAAGATCCAATCCCTGTAAGGCAAAGTAAAAAAATTAGTAATACCCGCATGGTCCACTAACCTGGTCCAACTTTGTGTTGCATGAACACAATCCTGCAAAACATGACTAATTGTTTCATCTCCATTCTTGCAAGCAAAACATGTGGGTGACACGTCAAACATCACTGATTGCGAGGATAGTTTGTGAAGAGGCGCTCATAGACAACAAGCCACATGAAGGTTTTGACTGTGCGGACCCTTCCACTTCCACAAAGGAGTCCATTTCTCATCTATAACCATTCTATGTTTCTTTCTAGATATTATAAACACTCTGGACAGTGAACTGACGAGTATTACTGCTATCCCACCATATAGAGTCTGTGCCATTAGTATTTGTAGGTGTGGGAATAGCCATCAATTGATTTACTTTGTTAGGAGGAAAATGATTGTATTCATTAGTTCATTGTCTAAATATTGTCAAACGTTAATAGATGTGTGAATGTTCTTCTAATAAAAACTCGATAAAAAACTAGACCAATATTTTTTGACAATGACTCTAATTTAATGTAAATATAAATGAGATAGTTTGTTTCACAAAAAAATGAAAAATAAATATTTATCTAGAGTACTTAAAGATGATTTTAATTTGTACATTATTGTATATAATTAACTAACTATAATTTAGGAATTAGTAAAATCAACATGGCTATTTTATATGAGCAATTTAAAAAAATGGTTGGCCTACATCTTTTTATCAACATTAATTTATGTAGTAGCAAGTTGTGCTCATTTTTATTTCAAATTTTGCACGATATGAAAATATATAGATAAATATATTTAAAGATCAATACATACAAAAAATTCATATGCACATACCATTAAAGTTATTTTGATATATACCTCGAAGATAAATATTCTACGTAAAAAACACGAATATTTAAGTTGATATATATATATATATATATATTATAATACATATCATATAAAATATATTAAATATAATTTTAAATACACAACTTATATTTATTATATTTTTAGAAACATAAGTTATATGTTAATAGACACTTTTCTTCGGGGACGGACCCACTTTGCTGATTGTGTTTGGGTTATAATTTTATTTTTTATTTTTAAAAACTACGTATATACATGCATTTATAAAAAAAAAAACACCACTTATTAAATAAAGGTGAAAGATTTTATCTCATACTCTCTAAATTTTAACTTTACTTTCACAAATATAAGAAAATGGCTTTTTTATCCTCATATAAATCATAAAAGCTGAATTTTTTTACAATTCCATCATTTGACATTTCTGGTAAAAAGTGAGTGATTTTTTTTCAAACTCTACCGAAAACACAAAATATACTCTTGAAATTTTTTTAAAGTTTGTCGGTACACATGTCTATTTCGGAATTTTTTTTTCAAGTTTTCTAGTACACATGTTTATATCAGAAAACTTTTTTCAAGTTTTCGTGTAATTATCCTAAACCCTAAATTTTTTTTAAAAAAATACACTTTAGAAAACTTGAGGAAATTTTTTTTCAAATTTTACGGTAGTTATCCTAAACCCTAATTTTTTTTAAAAAAAACAGACACTCCAAAAAGTTTTTCGGTACACATGTCTATACCAAAAAACTTTTTTCAAGTTTTCCGGTAGTAATCCTAAATCCTAAATTTTTTTATTTAAAAAATACACTCCGGAAAACTTTTTTCGAGTTTTTCAATAGTTATCCTAAACCGTAAAATTTTATAAAAAAAAATAAAAATTTGGTCTGTACTGAAAAATTTGTGATGAAGTTTTCCGGTAAACACCTACTATACCGAAAAACTTGTGAAGAAGTTTTCCATTCCGGTAAACACCAACTACACTGGAAAACTTGTAAAGAAGTTTTCCAGTAAACACCTGTTATACCGGAAATTTTTTTTATAAAGTTTTCCAGTAGTATTAATTTTTACACTTCTGTACCAGGAAACTTTTTTAATGTTTTTCGGTAGAAACTTTGTGTGCGGAAAATCTTTTTAACATGTTTTCCGGTATCTTATGGAAAAAATTTATTTTATCGAAATTTTTTTTTTGGTCCCAAAATCTTTGAATGGTAAAAAAAAGTAATTTGAGTTGGTAAAATAGTAAAAAAAATCAAAGATATATTTGACATTTTTAAAAATTTGTGGAAATATAAGTACAAATATGGGAGTATGGGATAAATTTTCCATAAAAGTTTCACTGATGAATAATTTTGGCCCACATAAAATGATGGTTAAATAATTGGTTAGTTATATTTTCAGGCCATGTTAATAAGTGTTTTAGAGTATTTGTTAATCTTATTGATATTTGTTAAGAAATTAAAAAATAATATAAAAAAAAATTATATTCAAAAAATCATTTTATATTTTTAAAGTGTTGAATGTATTACTTTTAAAATAATATTTATTTATTTAATTTTTTAATAAGTATCATTGGAAAAATTGTTACCATTTTTTATACTTTTATTAACATTGAAAATGTTAAAATCATTTGATATTTTTAAAATATAGAAAAACACATATATTAATTATGATAAATGTATATGCTTTCAAAAATAAAATGTTATATATATATATATAGGGGTATATTAAATTAGAGAAGTTTCATAATGAAATGTTTAAATTTTATTCATACAACTATACATGAATGATGATTAAAAATTATTTAAATGATACATAATTACTTAAAAAAGTCAAGTGATTTTTTAACTCTCTTATTGTAAAACTTTTCTCATATAATATACTCCATATATATATATATATACTTCCACTACTCAAAATCTAATTGTAATAATTAAGTGATTTTATGGTTAATAAGTTTTAAAATAAATAAT